>CM060968.1:17982455-18339955 GCA_030765045.1 Tenodera sinensis | reverse complement strand
AAAATATATGTTTTGGGACTCTGAATTCCTCCAAAACTTTTGTAGAAAGAGATTCTCGGAATTGAAAAATGGGTTAAGTATCAAACTTGGTATGTGCAATCAGCATCTTCCAAGGATGAGACACGAAGATTTTCATGAAAATATCCCCACCCCAAATTATACTTTACATGAAACATTTTTTAAAATTTTTAATTTTCTCAAAAATGGCTCAACGATTTTGATTAAGATAGCATATGTATAAGATATTTGCATTACAAATAAAAGGCACATCCAGAGCTTTTTGGAAACAGCCTGTGCTGTTCAATGTGAATAACTTGCATAACTGATAAACCGCAAGGGATAGGACCACCAGGAGTTTCGTGGATTAGATTGCGAGAGTAGAGGGCACACAAAGTGCTGGTGGCAGAATCTGTCAATTTTGAGGCGGGGATGAATATTGTTTGCTTATTTTGGCAGGGAGTGCACAGGAGAAACAGCGAGACATTTAATTCATAGAGAAATGAATTGTGTGGTTTTGATGAGATCTACATGTTTTGTAGTAGAGATTTTGTCTCTCGCTTAAAAACTAAACTAAACCCCTAGTGCTACAGCCCAGGAAGAGCCTTCACTTGCCGCCCAGCCGCTGCGTTCCCCACCTCTGCCCACTACAGGCGTCATTGGCGGGGTGCAATACTGGACGGTGGGACATGGTTAGCGCCCCCCGAGCCCTCCCGGTCAGTTATGCGACCTTCGCGACCTGGAGCCGCTACTTCTCCATCTAGTAGCTGCTCAATTGGTCACCCCGGACCTAACGAGGCTGAGTGCACCCCGTGCCAGACCTCTCAGCGGGGGAAAAATCTCCATGCTCGTGCCGGGGATCGAACCCGGGTCCTCCGCGCCAGAGGCAAGTTGTCTCTCGCTAACCAAAACAGTGAATGTGAATTTGTATTTATGGACGTTCTTTAACTGCTATGGTTCTTAGCGTTCCGTTCTATATTGCCGTAAAATAACACTTAATTTTGCTCAGAGGCCTCATAAACAAGCTTGAGGTTATTTTACATGCCTTAAATCTGCGACATGGGACCACTGCTGTACTACTCTTCTGAAGGAAGCCATGATAAGGATTATTACATCCATCCATCGCCACCTCGGAAACCAGAGACATGTTGCACCTAGATTACGGAGGATGACATAGGGAACCGAATGCGAGTTCCACACGATACCGCAGAGCCATCTCGCCGTCCCACATTAGTTCATTTTCCTCTGAACAAAAGTTTTACAAAACGAAAGCAAATTCAGTCAGAATGCAGAGTACATCACAGGCCGTTTATAAGAACTTCAAAATAGGCATTTTATTCATGTCAGTAACTAACATGTGAGAACTGTTATACCTGCTTTAGAAAAAAAATAAAATAAATAAAATAAATAAATAAATAAATAAATAAATAAATAAATCATGAACCTTTTTTAAAATAATAACTAAATTGGAGTGGGAGAGTTTGGTGAGTCCCTTCGTTTAAATAGATTTAAATGCAACGTTTAGTGATCATCCGAATTTCCGAATTTTCATATCTTGCCTTGGTGTTCATAGAAAGGCAGCCCTATATCTTGCTTTTGGAAGGAGAAATGTTCAGGAACTTAAGAATTGTCTTTCCAGTGACTTGTTATATCGAATTTTAGGATGTGGAATACAATATTTCCTTTACCTATCAGAGATAAGCGTAGCAAATCTATAAAATTCTTACATTGAGGAATGGCCGCGCTGCAGGGGGGTCCTTGATGAAGCAAATCTGCGCAGGACTAGCCAGCCCTTACACATTTGAGGGGGAGGTGCTCACGAACCCCTTCATCGTATGGATCTTGCGCAAGCTAACTCAAGGATTATCCAATCGAAGCGTGAAGGGGTTATCCAATGAAATTCTTGAACCAATAGCAGTGGCAGGGACGGTCCTTAGGTATATCGACTGCATTTATGAAGTCTAAAATTATTCAAATTACTGAGGATAGAGACATTTTAAGAGCGTTGTATTCATCTTTGTATTCCAGCGAACAATGATGAGCAAGTACTAAATATTTTGTGTAGATTTAGTTTAGGTGGCATATTAGGAAGCATTTGGGGACAGTTTTCAATAGCATCTGGTATTTAAAACGCAAACTCCATACCTGTATGTATTAAAAGTACTCAATACTGCATTTTTGAAAAATATACTCTCATAGAAAAGTTCTTAAACACAGTAGAATCAGGATCCAATTGCACTTTTGCCTTTTGGGTCTTTTAAAACCGCGACGCTTAAATGAGCGGTATACAAGTCTGCAAATAGCGCATGGCATTTTAAAACTTAATTTTCTTGGATCTTATTCTTTTCCCCTCGCTTTTATTTTCTCTACTACATATTTACAGTAGAGGAAGATTTGTATTCCAACCAAAAATTTAAACCGGAATTTCCCTGGAAATACAGGGTTTGAGGACCTCTTAATAAAGAACTTTAGAAAAAGTTCGTGTGTGCTCTCTTCACCCTATAACTGACAAATTAAAAGTCGGTTAAATAACAAACGTGGTATTTAGGTTGAGCATCTTCCAAGGATACGACACAAGGATGTCCAAAAAGCTTCCTTCCATTCCAAACTGCTCTTTACTTGGAAACATTTCCGAGCCTGTTTACTTTCTCAAAATTGGTTGTAACGATTTTAATTAAATTACCACACGTTTAAGAAACTTTCATGACAAATGAAATGCTCACCTTGAATTTTCTGGGAATAGCTTCTGAAGTCTTCATTGTTAAGCCGTAACAGATAGAGAAAATCGTATTACACAAAAATGTAGATCTCGTTAAAGCACGCAATTTACGTTTTTGGAGACAATTTATGAGATTTTCTTTGTTATTGGTTTGAATTCTTCAGTACTTAATACTTTTTTTCAATGAAAAGTCATTATACGTATTTTTATTACTAGCCATGCAAGGAGAACGGAATTTTAAATCCATCACATAATAACCAGTTCTTAAATATTTGACTCTCTATAAAGCCATTTCTACAAATGTTTATGTCGATTAACATGAAATAGAAGAATAAGTGTTTGTAAGAATAGTACGAGAGTGAGTCGAGAAAATTATGTGATCACAAACATCAATTTTCATGTAGTATTGTAATTGTTTCTCTCGAAATAGTCGTACCTAGCAAGGTGACGTTGTAGTTACGTGTGAGACTCGTATTTGGGAGGTTCTGGGTTCAAACCACGAGAGGGTTTACGTTTTCCCAGGTTCAAATGTTGTGAGGATCTGTAAATACGCGATTTTTATTTTTGCATCTAGGTTAATTAGTAGCATCAGTAATCACCCCTCCCTAGTCAGTAGTAACGTGCCTGCTTCTGGCGTGGAGGACCCGAGTTCGATCCCCGGTACCACTCAGCCTCGTGATCCCACCAAATCCAAGGAGATCGAGGTTCACATTGGGATCTAGGAGTCTACCTGGGAAGACGTAGGCAGGCAGCAACATTTGGCTGACAACAAGTGGACCCACCACACCGGAAGGAAACAAAGCAAAAATTACCATGGGAAAGTAAACTGAGTAGATGAATAATGTTATATGAAAATATAATATAGACGGTAGTAAGGGAAGTAGTAACTTGTAGAGAATTTGGATTAGTGTGGTACATCATATTGTTTAAATGAATTCTTGTATATGCATACTAGGTGACTGGACGTGTAAACGAACTTCACGCGATAATTACTTCAGGTGAGGACAATGACCTGAGTCTCACTACAAGAAGTCGTTAAGCCCAAGTATTTAAAACTACAAATCTGCCGTAGCCCTCATCAATCGTTGTCACGTGTTGCTTCCTTGTTTTTTCTTGTTCCCCAACCCTGGATGCGTGCGACAGACACACAGACGTGACATGTCCGGTACCTTCCTCAGATAAATGACACACAGGTGCCGAGCTAAAAGTGTCACAGGCACCCGCTGGCTGACGGCCAGGCTCGGTGAAAAGGTAATCACTTCGCTCTTGCAGCGTATTTCAGATCCTTGCCAATGCGCAGGCGTTGCTCATAAATCCGACATGTTGCTGCTTGAATATGAGTTTAACAAAGAATGTTGTATGTGACCACTGAAGAAACTTCCTTTGACAAATTTTCAGCTCAGCGGTGTAAGCCACTCTTTCGTCCGGTCATAAGTTTCTAAGGTCATTTGTATTCTTTGGCCACCTGCACTTCAGTCTAGAACAGACCTCGTATCTACACATCACATCACGGTGTTTTCGTCATCCACTAACCTGATAGTAGGAATACGTACTTCGACAAACACAATGTCTTTACTGTGTGTTGCTGCATAATTATATATCAAAGCATCCTGCATTTGTTCAGTTACTTTCAGCTCTCAAAATATTTGCCACTAGCGACCAAACATATATCACAACGGCAAATAGTTTCTTGAAACCGTGGGGATTTCTGCACATGTTGCTGTAATTTCCTGGCGAAGGACCTCTAACGCACAAAGAACGTCAAAGAAAAATTTCAGCGGATTTTGTATCGTTTTCTGGAGTCTTTTGAGCCGTGAGCTTCACCGATAATCTGGGCGCTCAATAACTTTTTCCCTTAGATTTTAACTCCTATAAAGGCATGTCCTGCACTAGCCGATAAGGTACGGCTATCAATCATGATAAGAAGTCTGTATGACAGACTGAGTGCATTCACTCTACCTCTTTCTCTCTTAGCCAATACGTTTGAGAGTGTAAACATGTTTCTACGCCATTTTGTAGCCCTTGTTTCGGTTATTTAGCAAAAGGAGTGGCACACTTTTGCATCATGGTCTAAACCAATCAATGAAATGGCCAGGTTTCGTACAACGATAAATAATGTGACAGACGCGAGGCACAGCGATATTTTTTTAGCGCTCTTTGCACGTGGTTGCCTGCGATACATGGCATCCTTAAAGGCCCCTCAAAGGTAAAACCACGTTTTAAATCTAGTGAACGTGTTGAGATCTCAAGTGTACCTCTTCGTCCTATCCCATGTCCCTGCAGATTCCTCTACAGCAGCCCTGTCCAACACGATTGTGCCCATTATGAATTATTTTGGCGCCCTTCATTAGCAAACTTTTACTCCGACGATTTCGAAGATTAATTCAAATTTCAAGACAAAACTATTTCCTTCCGAATATCTTCCCAGTACACACCCATGAAGTTTGTTTTTGTGCACCTAAAACTGTATTCACTTCTTTCCTAACCAGTGCTTTCCCTTTTTCCACTCAAAAGAGGGGTACTTGCCCTAACGGTGGTTGTGATGGCGCCCGCGCCTCCTTGGGCATGAGTTAAATGTGCCCGAGCACATAAGAGATTTGGAGAGCACTGCTTTACAGGAAAGCCCGCAGGCCTCGATGGTGGTGTAAGTAGAAGAACTCAGTATTTTCATAAAGTGCACGTATACCTGGCAAAATTAATGTGCTTAGCGTTTCCATATACCTGGAACTATTAACTGAACATTCAACGGGGAAGGATCCATTTAAACCCTAAATGACAGTCCAGGTCAGATATTCAACTCTGGTATACCTACCTACTTGTTGACATGAACAAGTGGTGTCCAATATACACAATTATGACGAGTTACTGGTGCGTTAAGCTTCACAAACTCTTCATCCTCATTTACCATGCCCTTCTTTTCACAAAACTCCATTCTGCGATTCGGATCGTCTTCATTTAATATGTGCAGTAATCTTGGTGCGTACATTTTCTACTTTGCGGCTTTCAGAACGCGTCGTATACTCGCACCGCTAATCCCTGTCTTCATGGAGTAATAACTTGTACATGCTAATAGCATGTGGAAAAGAGGGTTGTACATTGCATTGTAGCTTATTAAACCTTAAATACGTTAAACGTATTTTCAGTCGTGCGAAACTTGACTATAGGGAGTTATTATTCTCGTTATTTTAAATTTATTGGAACGAATTGCAACCTTTTAAGTTGCAATAAGCACCAGAATATTGACATATGCTTCCGTAATGGAACACTATATGTACACTTAGGGTCCTGTTCCTCCTGCGAATTACGAGTAGAAATACCACCGGAAATGGCTTATATTGGGTAGCCTATATTTCCTAGGCTAACACGACATTGCAGTTTTCGTGAATGGTTATATACTTAACATTATGTTGAATACTTTCTGCATAAACCCGTGAAGAATAAAAGAAAGATGTCAATATTATGTACAAAAAATTCATAATATACGCTTGTGAGCCGAACTTAGGAAGCGTGGATTCAGGTTGGTAACGAAATGCTAAACTCCGCCCTTTCCCAGCATCAACCGTTTCTCTCTCATTCGAGCAGCCTGACTTACCTGTTACTTACTCTATACCAAAATATGTGCGGAAGGAAAATGGCCACTTTTTCTCTGTTGTCACTTGTAGGTGATTACCGTTACGTTAATATTAATGTGCAGATGATAATCCGTTTATTTAACAATGCATTCGTGAGATCGCGGCTTCAATTCCCATCCACCACCATTCGCACTTTGGGCTTCGTGGTTTTTCCTGGTTGGTAGGCGAATGCTGAAGTGATTTCTCGTCTATCATGATTTCCTTTCCACCATTTAGCTTTCATTCCGTTTCCTTCTCGTCGAACACGTGTACTTCAAGGTTTCGTGACGCATGGCGATGCCTTGATTGGAGTATTCACCATGAATACTCGACGGATCATTCATCTCCCTTTCTAGGCAGCTCCGGTAATGGGACGGGTCTTCGAGCTTGGAACTGTTAGGGACTCTCGCGTATCTCTGTGGCCTGTACTCTCCTGTGATTCCTTCACTTTATCCCTTCCTCCTAAGGGGTGATAGTCCCAATATATCTCTCGTAGATCACAGTGCACGAGGTATTCCCCTACGCTGCATACCATATGCCCTATAAACTGTAACGGGTAGACATAAACTTACTGCACCAAAAGTAAATCCTCTTAAAACACACAATTTATTTTAAATAAGTTTTTGTGGCATTAATCATTTCCGAAACATTATTTGTTATCGGTTTGAATTTTGAAATGTTTTACATTCTTTTCAAGTGCCAATTCAATTCGGTATTTTTTTCTGATGGCCATGCAGACTGGAAATTCATATAGCGATCCGCATTCCAAACATCTTTATCCTTTTAATTATCTACAACAAAATGTACAACAAAACAGTTTATGCAAACATTCATCTCGATTAACAAGAGATAGAAGAATGAGCTTAATTCTGGGCTTGGCTATAATGTTTCTACCCTTTGTGGTATTTCTGCAGTAGACAAAGTGAAAAGAAGAGAGACGGGGCGTAAATTGTAGGTCCCTCCTCCCAAAGCAAAGTGACATTTCATGTGGTGCAGAGGTCGCCGCTATTGTACAAGGGTTACGACCTGCATGTATTTGGCAGGGACATATGTTCTGATTTAATTGCTCAGGCCAAGAATAGAGGCATCATCCCGGCTGGAACAAGTTTTGGATTTCATTACCGTTGTTACCGGCAACGGCTATACAGGGCGTCCAAGAACTGTTTAAGTTCAAATCTCAGTCAGTTTTGGAAGCATTCTGATTATTATTTCTGATTATTAAAAACTATCTTCAACTCTTGAAGCTTCTTTTGTTTAGCTTCTGTATCTTTGAATAATACCAACTGTTCAAGATGTAACATACGCTTATTTCTTCAATATTCTTGGTTGTAGAATATAGGTGACCAGGACAAAAAGGCACATATAACTGTTTATATATTTAATTTATTATGGTTGATACAACGGGTTAGGAAGTCCGGGATTCATTTCTCGTTGGACTGGGCTTGGGCTTGTCTAGATCTTCTTCGGTCTACAGGCGAAGGCTGATGTGGATTATACACTACGGGAGTTCACCCATCCTTCATTTCCTTTCCTACTATGGCGATTAGGCGCCGTGGACGGTTGTGTGTGGCGTATGTGGTGGAGGACAGAATTGTCTCTTCCCTGCATGAAACCTGCTGTCCGTATAAAGAGGGGGACACTGAAGGAGCGGCCGGAGAGTATCAACTTGGAAAAGTTAGGAATCTCGCTGCGCTGCGTCTGCCACCCGCCCTTCGTGCTCTCTCGTCTCATTCCCTTCCTCCTGTAGGCCCCAGTGCTGAAATCCGTTCTAATCTAGATCTGAAATCCAAATATAAATAGTAGAATGTTGTTTATTTAAAATGTTTCATAACTAAGGGTTAACCTATTTCGGAAACTCTTGAGAAAATTGAGGAAATATTGTAACAAGGTAAAATCCGATGAATGAGACTCATAATACTTCGCCATGTCTAGTTTTGGCAATATGTAATTTTTGCTACATTCCAATGAGTGTGTTTCTTAATCCATAAAATTAAACTTTAAAACGCCAAAACAATTCAAAATATTGTTTTTTTATATATGTTTAACTTATGGGCTTATTATCTACTGCCTACAACAATCTCTTTTTTTAAAAAAAAAAAAAAAAATTGACATCCTTTAACTGGGTCGGTTATGTCGTACGTTAAAAGGATGAAGTAGGTGTAATGATGTTCAAATGAGCCTGGGATACAGAGATCATAGAATTACCCGATATTCATCTTTTAGATAAGCATAGAGAAAAACCCGGAGTAAATCTATCTAGGTAACTCAGCTGAGATTCAAACTTTGGACCTCTTACATGTGTGGCAGTTGTCAGTTTACGTTTCAGAGAAACTGAATGGCAGGACGTTCCTACTGTTACTACCACGCGCATTCTTTGTTTTGAGCGCTGGAATCTAGTGACACAAACGGTCCGACTCAAGAAGACCTGCGCTTTGCCAAAGTAACAGCTCCAGTGTCAGCACATGTACATTTCATTGTATCGCATTACCTTTGTTGCTGTTCTCTTACGTCACCATGCCGATCGATTTACTTTTGTTTTACTTTTGTGTCTAACCAACTCCAACTGTAATTTTAAGTATCAGCAGCATCATCGACTCCACAATCTTCTGTAACTAGCAAAAGAAGAAGCCAGGTATTTAGCCTTTTACTTTAGACGAGGAGTGGTGAGCTCTCCGTGGTAATAACCTTATCCCGTCGCGAAGAGATGACTTTTGCTCGGTTACACACTGACCTCTGCAATTTTACGCATGTTCCTTTTTAAACGGGACCCTGCTCCTCTTTGTCCGCTGTGCGACAACCTTTTGTCAGTCCGTTACGTGCTGCTAGTGTTTTCCTAGCGCACCTTCGAGACTTTCTGCAGCTACCTGTCACACTTGCAGAGGTCCTGGCGGACGATAAACAAGCGGTCGAAGTTGAAGTTTTTAGCATAGGTAACCATACACCTGAGGATTTTAGATATCGAAATTTCGTACTTTTTAGGCCTTATATAATTTTGTTTTAGTTTTGGATTTTGCCTCTTTGTTTGGTATGCTAATGTATATTTGCTTTTTCCTAGTATTTTTATTTTGTATTGAAAATTATATCTTTCTTTTGCCATGATGCATTTTATACGGGCGGCGATGACCAATAGTTGAGCACCCTTAATCTTACATCATCATCTTTTGCTTTAGCCATTGGTTAATCTGGGGTAAAAACAATTGCGGAAACTATAACTCACGGCCTTCTATGATACAATTTAAATTACGACTGAGTAAGAGACATGAAAAATCCTGTTAATGTGTTCGACAACAACGCCATCTGAGGGCTCAAGATCATGTACGCCAGTAGGAATTCTAGCTGCATCCCCATACAGCAGTCAGATGTTTCACGAACTACATATCAAATGACATGTATCTTCTCTGACTGACTGGCGGCGACGGACACCGAACCAACACATTCTTCTGTTTGAAAAAACAAAGACCACGGATTTTCTACACGGTGTAAAGTCTATTTCTTTCGTGCGTGTTGCTCATTCGTGTCTTTTTGTTTACTGTAATTCGTTTTAGTGCAACAAAACTAATAAGTTATTTGACAGGAAACAGAAAATAGTTGTTTTTTATTCTATGGCAGCATATGTGAAGTTCAGGAAGGGAGAAACTAAAAATGGATCTGTGCATTGCCTCCTGAAGAGATGATATCTATGTGGCCGTGACATGTGTGCCGCACGTGACTACGACAGGCCATGTTGCTCGTGGGTTTATATCTGCATCAAACAGCTGATATATTAATCGATCCGATATAATGCACATAAAAACATGCTTTAAATTATATATCAAACCGCAAAATGCTCCGAAGTATTAGATTTTTATATCGTATTTTCTTGTCTTTTTCATTATATGTGGTCAATAGTACTTAGGTATACATTTATTTTTGTATCATTTTTCATGTAGATTGCTGGGTGTATTTTTCACAGCCTATGTAGTATCCCAGACTTAAATAGGCCTAATTGAAATATCTAGTTTTACAATCATGCTCTCTACAAGGAAAAAAGAAAGACCATAAATGTACATATCGTGTTAAGTGAAAAGTACGTTCTATTCTTAATGGAATAAATGGGGTAGAATTGAAACATTTTATTATTATTATTATTATTATTATTATTATTATTATTATTATTATTATTATTATTATTATTATTATTATTATTATTATTATTATTATTATTAACCGCATATTTTAGGACCCCTTGATGTTAAGTTATTTTTAATTTTACGCTCATTTAACCTAATTTGAACCGCGACAAATTTTCTTAAAACTCAAGTGATTCGTGAGTTATTTCATGTGCAGAAATGGATAAAGCTCCCTTAAAAGTGCTTCACAATAGCGAACGCACCTGAAAATTTTTGGTACGATAATACTTTGCTATGAAGTACAAAACAACACAGTTAAGTTAAAAAAACGTGCTTACTGTAAAATGGGCAATTTCAGGAACTCTACAAGCAATTGTTGCGGTTTATATGGTGTGGAAGAAAGAAAATAGTGCCCATAAAGGAGAAACTCACATCTTGTTCATAATTAATTAAATAAACAGGTATTTATCTTGCTTTTATTGCTCGTTTATGTCTTTTATTTCATTACTTTCACTACTATGTAGTTACAGTAAATGGAGGAAGCATTGTATTCCATCCAAAAATGCTATTTTGATTTCACCAATAAAACATGCTTTAAGGTCCTTGAACCCACCAAGCGCGTTTAGAAAAATGTCCACGCATGTCTATCAACAGCATAATTCAAAAACGAAAAGTAGGTTAAATACCAAACTCGTTAGTTCAGGACCTTCCAAATACGGGATACGAAGATTTTTAAGAAAATATCTCCTCCAAAAACTTTTCTTTACATGTTCAAAATCTTTTATTTTCTCAACGCGGCTCCAATGATTTTGATTAAAATAACGTGTATATTTGTATGACAAAATATAGATATGTCTTGGATTTTTTGGGAGTACTCTATGAAGTCCTCTTCATTTGGAAGGGATTTTGCACAACTGGTATACTTTAAGCGATAGATGTACTGCACAATAATCTTTTTAAAACACACAAATGACTTTTTTGTGAGATATGCCACTTCAGAGATTTCCATTATTAATGGTTCGAATTGTTCAATATTTTGTCATTCTTTTGAAGTTCTGTCGATTCTCAGTTTTTCTAGAGAATGTACGGAAAATGTTTTATCTTTTTTAATGAACTACTTAAAAACTCTCCTTGTAGTGCAGCCTTCAGTCAACATGGAATGGGACACCAAAGAGACCACATTGTGGCGATCGTATTACGCAAGTGCAATAGGACCCCAGGGGAGTGCCTTTTTAGTGCTGCAGCCGCTAGGAATATGCAAGAGTGAAACAATATTAGGAGGGGTGCTCCATCGATGAGACAACTGTCTACACTTGCTGAGAGAATTCAAAGTCAACAAAAAATCATGGCACACGAAAGGAACATTCCCCTAAAGACAATGCCATAAGACACACTGGGCATTCCCAAGAAGCACAGGACAGCAACTGACAACAGTTTTACGGAGCCTTAAGAGTCCAGAGAGAAAAATGCTCTTAAAGAAGCGCCAAAATAACAATAAAGGACAATTTCTCTTCACAAACTAAAGGCTATAAGTCACCACGTGCCATGTACATTGGTTTGATGGGAAGTAGCCGTTGTTGCCTTACATCTGACAAAAGGCGATAAAAACATTGTACCTAACGACCGAATCGACGTTATGAAGCAGACAAACATTGGTTATTCCGACGTCATCAAAGTTGATCAGAATTCAACATTTTAATACTGCTGGAGGTATCCTTCTGGAATTCCCACTCTGAATCACCTGGATGTTGCATTTTAGAGGCGAAGACTTGTTCGAAATTTCTTGGAAATATCACGTCCTTAAAACCCTAAAATGTTTAGTCAAGACAGGGCATGGTTCTCTTAGATTTGGGCAAAGTTGAGAACATTACGTAGATTCTTTGAGAAGAAACGAAACGGCAAGGCACATACTTTGCAAATGCGAAGCAACTGGAGTTTGATTTTCCAGCTCCTGGGCAGATTGCCTTAAAACTACCCAGGAGAACTGTAGTGTATATTAAAAGCTTCAAATTAAACTGTGTCTTACAGAGCAGGATATCCGCAACAGAGCTATTAGGGTCACAGTGAAGACTTAAACAATTCCACATTATTCTAACCCAATCTAACCTATTCATATGCTTTTCTGTTTAGACAATTTATAACATGCAAAATACACTAATAAGTTACCGGCATTTTAACTATTTCATCTAACTTTTCTTTGAGTAATAGAACTTACAAGGCAAGGTAAACGACCATTGACAAGTAATGAAATAGTACTGTTGCACTGTTTTAGAGTAGTTCTCTTGTTGATTGTTTGCAAGAAATATGCGGTAGAGCTTATTTCCTGGCGAAATAACTAGAAGTGTGTCGTTTATTGCAGCACATGGTGCTGTTCATACCTTTAGCAGATCATCATGTCAGTGAAGATTCCCTGTATGAAGCGATAAGTCAACTGAAGCAAGAAAGAAAAACTCACACGTGAACAAGCCTCCAGCTCTTTTTACTGTGATTTGAAAATGACAGCCTCCCGTAAACATACACACACGCAGTCACACTCACGCACAGGAATACAGCAGGGATAGTGGATGAGATACAGAGGGATCAGCTGACGTAGCTTCAAGTGGGACTTCTACTTGAGAAGACTGTAGCGTTGACTCATTAACCGATATCTATCCCTGGATTCTAGCAGAATAAGAATTATGATGATACACAGTCATGCGTAGGCACTGAATTGGAAAGTTAAATCAGACTTAAAAATTGCAATGCTACCGCCGGGATACGAAGCACAATCTTCGGCTCCCCATGCCAATGCTGTTACTACTTGAACAACTATGGTGACATATCCATACGCACATTAAACCTCATTTGATTATCCTCATATTATCCTCAAAGACGTCTTGCAAATTTGCAAATACTTTAAATTTCCGGGCTTCATAGTTAACCACTGTGTTGTGACAATTGTTTTTTCACACTACCCTTTTTTGCTCATGCTGAATTTTTCTACCTAACAATAAGTGCCATATTAAGGATAACGCAGATTTTCATTTCATTTTCGCAATGCAATTCTTTTAAACCTAAGATTTTTGAACCTCTGAATTTAAAACTAAATATTACTCCATTGCAAGTTATTCTTTCCTCGATTTGACCTTTGTCACTAAACAGGTCTTATTAACATAATTACACTTTAGACGACTCTTAGCGTGGTGGGAAGAGCATTTCCCAGTTGTACATGGAGGCCATTTTGGTTTCTGTGCGGAATCGCGAATGTTTTCTTTAAATAACGGAACAATTTCCCTTACAAATTTGAGCACTTGAAGAGCTTTGTAAAGCTATCATATATTGGTCTCCAGAACTGAGGAAAAAACTGAATCAGGAACCTCATCCAGTCAGAACCCCATTCGCTGCTAGAGAAACAGGAACGTAATCCCTAAACCATCACGATGAATATTCTATGTGGTTTCTTTTGCGTTGTTAACTTTACCTTATTTGACTTCATTTATCTGGAACGAGATATTGTTTAGACCTTTTTTCTTTCCTTGTGTGTAAAATTCAGTTTTACTGCAATAGATAAGAGTCTTAATGGCTACTTCAGTCCTGTCGTAAACCAGGTATGACCTTACACGGATTAATCCATTAACGTTCATTACCAGTGTGGAGAAAGATTCAAATCTGGACAGTATTACAGAGTCACATTTGAGTATATGGCAGTAATAACATTTTAAATTAAAGACTTAGAGAACAATGTTTTTTTCTAAATATTCGATTTTGAAATATATGTTCATTACCTACATGTCATTCTGAGGAGTACCTGTAAGCATCAGTTCGTCCATCTATCAGATTTTTAGTCTGTACGCATGGAAGAATTCATGCACCGTTGCATATATTGAGTTAAAATGTTGAAATTATCGAGTTTGAAGACTTTTGTCAGTACATTTCAGATTTGAGTGAAATCCGCAAAAACTCACAGCAATTTGAAAAGCCTACTGACATTGTAACGTTTAAGATTCCTTCTTCAGATACTTTTATCATTTTCTAGTTGTTCTTCAATAAGGTTTTAGATAAGGTTGTTTATTTGTCCTAGAAGTTCGTAATTTCTGAGGGAACGAGATGTCGATCTCCCAAAGTACATGTCAACCAGCAGTTCATGGTCAAACAGTGCCAATACTAGCTCGTGAATAGTAGTGGTGTTTTCTGCAAAAATAATTATCCGTTAGCTAAGCGTTTTGTAGTGGGGAAAGGGAAAAGGATGGCTAGAGGAGAAATTTTCAAGTATCACAGCTTTGCCGCGAGGAAAAGTGGTGTCAAGATGAGATGCTTAAAATGTGAACTATTTGTACATTTTTGTAAATTTATGAGGATTGTTGTCGGTTTCTCTTGATAGAATTTGCCAGCTTGTAGTAATTCTAGTGGCAATTTACCGGTTGTGAACGACGGGATACTTGTTAACGGTACCGCTATTCCCCAAGTTACATTTTGGATTAATTATCTGATGACTACTTACGTTTTGTCCGAAGGCAGATCCGGTCCCGATGAACTACATCATGGATGACAATCACTAACACTTGACGCGCTCGCATGCAATGCATGCCAGCGGAGTAGCATTCATATACTAATGGGGGTGCTATGCGGGACCCGACAATAGCATGAAACTTGCACGATAATACACAGAAATGCACGTACTAACACATGGAGGGATTTATTAGTGGGTACATCTGCTCCTCTTCAGGATACGGGGAATCGCCACACTGCAGGCCATTGCCTCGGGCTGTAACCGGGGTAAAAAATTAGGAAAAAAAGAAATAAACAGTTCTTCAGGGGTGTGCTGGCGAGGTGATACTGCGGTAGCGTGCAATAGCCCTCCGAAGGATCGGAATGAAGTGTTCAATCCAGGACAGAAGTATTTCACGACTGAAAAGCTCCTACCCTGCCGGGAGTCAAACATGTGTCCCTTTGTATGACTGCCATGTCGCCCGAACAAATCTAGGAGCTATTTTGTTCATATCAAAACAGTCATTTCTTGGTACAAATGGTACAGGAAGACGAATCGCTCTCTGTGTATCAAAGCACCTACCATTTTGATTCACACTTAATAAACTAAACTTTGCACCAGAGGCACGATTCTCGCTATTTGCTACGTGTACAGCTAACGCCTTTGAAATTGACATACTTCGTGTTTACTTTTTATGGCAAAAATTACCGTTGAACTTGCATTACCAATAAGATATTGTACAGCATTGTCGTATATGGACTCTAAAAATCGTATTTAAAGCGATTTCATATCTAGACTTGGCGCTATAGAAACAAATTACCTAACATACTGCACCTCGGATTTCGGATGCGGGCCCGATTTATCACAAAAAGAAATTTTCAAACTTCACATCATATCCTCAATACTTTTTCTTGTATTTCAGGTCGCCTCAAGTACGTGGTCATATCGCGACGGCTCTTTTAGGGTAAACATGATTGTTCGCTTTGTGGCAGACAGTTAATCTTCTAGGTCTTATTCCTGTACTGGACCATTTGGCTTCGACACGTGGAGGTCTTACTGCTAGGCAACTGTACCTCTGTTTCTGTACATGACAAGCAGATGGCAACTTCGACAAGTATCCACAGTCCTTAGTGCTGGGCAACTGTACTTCTGTGGTACTGACGATTTTCGAAATATGTGTTGTTACTAGTTTTAATGTTCAAACACTTGTACTTATTTATTTGTTTCTCGTGGTCACACAAGAGCGGGATTTGAAGGCCAGGATATAGCGAGACGCTTTTTAAAGATTTGACTATCGCTTCAGTCTCTTTTATCTCAGTTCTACCTGCGTAATAAAACCATCTCTGCGAACGCTTATCACCATTAACATGAAGTACATAAAAGAAAAAGCGTTCGAAAGAATGATTTTAGAAGAGGTGCAGAGAAGATCATGTAAAACATAAGGTTCTTAACTGATAATGTGCTGTTACAAAATTATAATGTATGTCACCACAATGGGTGGTAAATTATCCGGGTAAGGCTTTTTTGCGAGGTTTTCCCTTATCCTGAGAAGACGAATGTCGGGTAACTTAAAGCTCCATGGACCTCGGGCTCATTTGAGTATCATTTCACCCGTTTCATTCATTCACCGTCCGATATGACATTACGTTGGAGGACGTTAATTAAAAAAAAAAAAAAAAAAAAAAAAAAACAAACAAAAAAAAAACTCACACACAAGGGTGTAAGTTATCCACCGTCTCGTTTTACTTTCTCTACTACGTATAACAGGTAGCGAAAGTATTGTATGAAGCCAAAGATTCGACACTAAGATTTCACCAGAAATTATGTCTTGACACTTTCTGAATAAGAAAACCACACATTTTTTCAAAAAGATCTATATGTAAACAGCATAATTAAAAAATGAATAGTCGGCTTAAGACCAAATTTGGGATTATGTTTATCTTCTGCAAAAATACAATCTCAATTTATGTGAAATAGTATTTTATTCAAATAATTTTCGAGTTATTCCCTCTCATTGGATCTGATTTTCAAATACTTATGCTTTTTCCATATTTCAGAAACTTTTCTCCTATGTCGATTTCAATTTGTAAGGAAATTAAACAGGATGTGATCTCTTTTTTCCTCTGCAGGCCTCATTTAAGGTGGGAATTTTTAGCGCGATGCTTTTGCACTATCTGGCAAGGTCAATACATAGAAAAATCTGAAATGGCAAACTTTCAAGAAGTAAGTAACACACATTCGTTACAGCAGTCAGTTGGCAGACTGTGTATTTTCCCCTTAGGAAGATCATTAAGCACCTCCCACATTTCTGCCTCTCCGTCAACTCTAATTTGAGCATTTTCCTGCTCTCTGAGGATCCAACTGCCTCGGGGTTTTACACCAACCAAATTCTCTTGTGGTTTTTATTCACAACTGCTGAATAAAGTGTCAGTACTTTAGTTTGACAAAAACGCTTTATGAATTCAAATGCATTAAATGATGTAATTTGGGAAATATTATGTTGCAATAAAAATATTCCGTCTGCCGTTTAGTTAGAGACAAAATGAACGCTCCTGCAGATTTTCACTGAGAAGTAAGAATACGAATGGCTCTGTACCAAGTGTCTTGACTATTAAATAAATAAATAAAAATTACGTCTGACTTTTAAATGTATAAATGATAAATGTCCATGAAATTCGCCAAACGTTCAGTTTTTCAGTTTTTACTGTATTTTCTTTTTTCGCATTTCAACAGTACATTCCCGAAGTTATATTTAAAAAGTCCTAACTAAATGCTCAAAATAATAAAATACCCTCGTGATGTAAGGCCGCTTTTTAGTGAGTAAGATGCTCCGTGGATTCGGCAGATCGCAGGTTCGATTACTGGCGAACGTAAACTACGACACATGGGTTTTCGTGGTTTCCCGGGGTCGCCAGGCGAATGCTGGGGTGGTTCCTCTCCTACCAGGAATTTTCCGACCCTCATTTCCTGCACACATAATTTCCTTCATTGTCGTCTCTTTCTGTATTGTGAAACCGGGGTTTGTGTTCGGCACGTTTTGGCTTGGCGGTGAAAGTGCGCTTTCTTCTTGGCGTGGATAGGGATTGCTCACTTATGACCCTTCTCAGTGTTCTCTCGGGCGTTAGGGTGGGCTCGGGCGCGTCGGATGCATTCGAACTAGAAATGTTAGGGACCCCGTCGGATCAGGTCGCTCTTCGGGCCTCTCCATTCATCCCTTCCTCCCAGAAGTCTGACCAGGTTGCGTGAGACGTATGTATTTTTACCTTTACGCCTCCTTTTTCATGATGATCAGTTTATTTATATATTCCTTACCTCCACAACATTATACTTACTTTTGTTAGCGTTGTTTAACTTTCCGCTTATTGTACATGCTCGAACACTCAAAGTAAGTACTCAAATTAATCACCATTTCTAACAAAATCCATGCAAAGTTTAATAAATTATTGTGATTTTTGTTACGAAACTATCTTATCCAATTATCAGCCACACGTCTGTTTTTCGCAATTTCGTGGTCCACATTTCACTTATACGGGTATACTGGCACTTTTTGACATCTTCTCGTACATTAATTTGGTATTTCTGCAGAATTGATCATTATCAGCAGTTTTATAAGTAGTTATTTAATTCTTCGAGACTTTAAGGTTTAAACTATTTCCTCTAAACGGAATCTGAACGTTTCAGAAATATGTTTATCTTTGTTTGTAATCTCGTCAGGTGATATGATGTACCACGTTTATTTAAAGAATGGTGGTTAGTAGTATTATCTTTCCTGTTGTGCAAATAAACTTTGTGGGTGCAAATGATATTTATATCACCGACTTTACAGCATGATTTCACAGCGTATTTAACTACACAACATTGCAAGGCGTGACAAGCTTCTCATGGGATGTTGCATCGAGCCACCCGCCATTCAATTTTGCGTCAGTCATAACTACACATTGGGTCCTAGTACGAGTGACAGAAATAACACGCGGTAATCTGTGCCTTGCTTGATAGCAACTACTCATGAAAGTGACACAAGGAGAACTGAATTTAAAAGAGACATTACGTTAGCTATTCTTACCTTCACTTGCACGTTTAAAAATAAGAACCCTGTGGTTTTCTGGATTTCTTTACCTTATCTGTCACTTATCTATTTTACTCGATATTGAATTTTCGCCATAAACACATGTTTTGAGGTCGCATGAGTTCAAAAGCAGCATTTTTAAAGGAAAGAATGTGTTTGTGAGAACACAACTAAAACGAAATACCTACACTTGCAATTAAAGTTCACCATCTTCCAAAGATGCGACATGAAGATTTCCAAGAAACTGCCCCCACCCAAATGTATCCTTTGGCAAAGTACCATATTTTTAATTGTTTCAAAAGTGATTAACGATTTTGATTAAAATGCCATATATTAAACGCATTTACAAGAAAAATAGAATAAACGTCCTGAATTTTCTGGGAATATCCTGTGAAACTTTCCTCAATAGGAAGCTAGATTGCACAATTTTGTAAAAAGGTTAGCCTAAGAGAAAGATTAAAACATAAAGTATTTCAAAGAACTTTTTTGCAGCCTGAGCCATTTACGCAGTATCTGTAATTATTGTGGGGAGGCAGCGGCCGGGTGGTAGGCCTTGGCCTGGAAAGGACTGTTTCGCCGCGGTCCCTCCCCCTCCCCCCCCCCTTTTAGAAAGAAAAATAAGCTTCCCTAACGATAGTGTGACAAGCTATGTAAAATATAGACTACCTCTGTGGTCTGGTAGCGAGGTCTTTGCTTCGATTACCGGCTGGAGGATGTGATAATATTTCTTTAGACAGAATTATTTCCCATCCACCCTAGAGCTGGAAATACGAGTGGGAGTGGAAATGTGTGTGTGTGTGTGTGTGTGTGTGTGTGCGCGCGCGCGCGCGCACGTGTATGTGTGTGTGTGTGAATTGAATGCAATAACCAAAATTACTACATATCCAAAGATTAACACCATTGTAAGCGAGTGAACATTATTACTGTTGAGCAATTGTTCCAAAGGTAAAAACCCGCCAGTATGAACTTTGACATTAAAGGTGGATGTTAGTGGAACATTAAAAACAAATAAATAAAAAATAAACTATATAAATTATAGTGGGTAGAGAAATTCATGTCACTGTAACGCATCAGATTTTTTTTCCACTTGCTGAATGCTCTTAAGGTATAGTTTTCTTTTACTTAAGTAGAGGCCCTAAAATTCGCAATCGCACGAGATTTTTTGAAAGTATGTGCAATAATAGCAGTCATTGGTCATTATTTAATTAGATGCGAATATTGAGTGGTTTTCCACTTCTAACCTAAATGATAACAATGCCAATCTGTGCCATGCTGCAGCTTGAAGCACCAGTCTATCACGTCTCACTCCGCTAGGGACATTCCTGTCTAAAAGCACATCATTTACATTTAAGTTACTCTAAATAAATTGTCAATTCGCAAACTTCTAAGCGTACAATAAATTTCTCTGTTGAAATTCTGCTAGTACTTGCTAAACTGTGGGAGAGAAAAGAGTGTTTAGGATTACATTGTTATTTACCGTCGTTAAAAGTAAACATGACAGTTTAGATAATTAGCACTTGGTAAACTCATTAAACTACCAAACTCGAAAAACCAACCTTCAACACAACTTACTGCAAGCAACGAACTTCTGTGCTGGAAAAACTTGAACAAATAGTGGGTTATCAACAATACACCAACAACAATGTGAGTTCTACCGCATATCTTAGACACAGTTAATTATGCTTTTATTATTATTAATAATCTATAAATACCCACACTGTAGTAATAAATAGAAAAAACAATGGAAAATAGTAGCACTACAATCAGATATCGAACTACCAATAGAAATATAAGGAGACACAAAGGGAGCCATATTGTGAAAAAATAAATAATGAAGGAGCATTTATGGGTATGTGTGTTTTAAATTGTGAATAAAATATTTTGTTTGCCAGTATATCTTACAGGGCGTAGTATCACTTACAAGCAATGGCTGTCACTTTGTCACAGTTTCGCTAATTTCTTTTTTCGGTGAAAAGTACAAGAAATAAAGAGTGCCTCGGGTTTGCTCCTAGTTCAGGGCTGGACAACTAATCCTCTCTGAGTGCAGCCTGCTCCTGCATGTCTACCAGGTAAAAAAAATGTTATGGTCGCTCAAGATATCCTGCAAGTTGCCCAGGCCTGTCCTAGTTCGCCTGCAGAAGGGGCCTTGAATCATTTCTGCATGCAAGATCAAAGGTATGGAGCATTTCAAGATACCTCTTGTAGTACATAACAATTCGTAAAAAAGAGGGCCACAAGAAGATGGTCAAGTGCAATACAACACTTTTTGGTAATATTTTTGGCCAATGTTTTATTTATTTTCCCGCTTCGGCATTTTAATCAGCGAATCTTACCTTGTCAGTGTACCTATAAAATGCATCATTTTATTAGAGAGAGGTTACTGTTTTATGGACTGTGGATTCAACTGTCTCTCTGACACTGAAGGTGTACATCTAAGCCTGATGCATAATTGCCTGGGAATGGAAACGAGAATTACAACGGATAAGTGAGTAGAGCTGGCGCAAGAAACAGTGCCAATCTGCAGGATACTCAAAAGACTTATCGTAAACGTACGTTACACCTGTTGCAGGGCTCCAATACATAACAACGTCTCGAGGTGTGCATATCGCAGTAAATGAGTATATGGAGAGTAGACGGTGAGATCGGCAGGTATAATGCGGGGAGTGGAAATGGCATATGGTCTTCAATCTAGCGAAGTAATCCGACTTTCCCCGAGTAGAAATCAAAGTTTCGCCAGCTCTGGTTGGCAAGAGTTCGTTGCGTCACATCTATGTCATGCACAGCAACGATCCTAACCTCAATTTGATAATTTCAGTTTATTAGTTTTTAATATTATTCCATTTGAAATTACGAATGGAAACGAAAGACTTAAGCGTTGAAGGCTTTTAATGTGCAATGAACTGAGAATGTAACCCGAAAAGCATGTCGTTTAGTACATCGATGATTTGGAAAATAAATTTTCATTATTTGGATATTATTTGTTTATAACCAACCAGATTTATTTTCAAGTTTAGAATTCAGTATAATCAACGTTTTAAGCAGCGATATCACGACTATTATAGTTAAACGTGCTATCAGCAGTGTACACGAAACTGAACATGGAAGCACGTGCAGGTAACAGGCATACTCCTGCGAGTGTTATGGATCACGGCCTCCTTGATTATTGAGGATACCATAAGCACACACTATGATATGATCGGGAACGGGAAACAAGAAAGCTGACCAACTTTCCCGCCATGTTGCTGGTCTCCGAAAAGCTTGCATTTGATTATATTTGCTGTCGTTTGAACACGTCTGTTTCCGTTCCCGGATAGTTGTACATCAGCTTTACTCCTAATTGAAACAAACATATTTGTTTATTAAGCTTAAAAAGGAACGAGTAAACACTTTGCTCTATGGAACTTGCGCTTTCGATAGTTTTACGTTTTACAAACTTTGTGCAAGAGTCCATTACTAAACAAAACTGTAAAATATATGACAGTCTTTCTTGTAAGTGTAACCAATGCCCATTAATTCAATTAAATACTAAAATAATTCTTTGAAATTATGAAAAATAAAAAATACCACTAATGTGTACAAAATATCAAACTCCCGTTACACTCCAGTGCTACTAAAACCCTGTCAGCATCCAGCACGCCATATACCGTTGATGTTCAGTGGAGACTCCCCATCCAGACGTTTATGCAAAAAGTAGCCATTAATACGGGATTATGCAAACATATGCATGAGGTTTCTGTGTTAAGTTATGGGAAAAGTTCTGTTATTATCATGGTCAGTTTGAGGACAATTCAATTGTAATGAAATTTAGCACCTCACCATTGATGAAGATGCCCCAAAATAATAAACAACATTTAAAAAGATGCAAAATTGTTTCAGTTTATAGCAACACTGCGTAATTTTCATGAAAATTCATGTCTTAAAAATATTTGCAAAAATATTTTAATGAATAAGCTGATCCCTCGTGTCTCCATGTGATTTGATTACTTTCAAGTTTTAATTCAATCAGTGGAGAGAGAAAACCATCCACACGTGAATAGAAAAGTAAATAATAACCACACCATTTGCCTAGTAACAGCAGACAAATTGCAAATAAAACAAATATTGCTTTGAATGATAAATGTCAAACCGAGCACCCAAAAAACCTTTGAAACCTTCACAGCAAACTCCACCACCGTGCACATGGTTCAGGAGAGAAAGAGAGAAAGGATGGAGTGTCCCTTCGTTTAACAATGTACTCGTTCACTAGAACCGGAAGTTATACCGTGAACTTCCTTTTGCACGCTGCGATTATATTTAAGCTTCGGACCGAAAATATTTTGTATCCAATGCATCCGCATATAATGTATTACTATTTTCATGTTTTATACAAGATTATAGACACTGCGTACAACATTATTTAGTTTCTGAAAGAAAAGTGCTAAAAACAAAACTTAGATACTTTAATTTCTGGCAGCTCAAAGTGTTACAATTTTTGTTACGTAGTGATTACTGAATTTTGGTACTGCTTTCAAATTCGAGATACAGTTTTAAACGAAGGCACTCCATATGTGAAAATCGTGTAAGAAATATCTAAATTCAAATTAAAAAGTACAGAAAGTATAAAAGTAAATAAAATACACACACGCACACACCCACACTCACACACGCTATAATGTTTGCCTACATGGCGTATGTTCTCTGCTGTGCGGTGGTGCTCAGATTTGTTCAGCCTTTGTGTGGGCACTGCACTCAGTTCAGCCCCGTCTGGAAACAGGAGTAAGCACTTGCTGAACATATCTCGTAAACTACGAGACACATCACACAAATCACCAGCTCATATGGAGTTAGGATTATCATCAAAATGGGAGATGTACGATGGAACTTAAAATAATAAAGTATTACATGTATTAATTACCACTTTATTCAACTATTGCATAACTTATTAAACTAAACAGAAATCATATGGCGTAGAGATGTTGAAGGTGTCCTACTTGATGCCCGTGGAAATCATCTACAGGGATGTATGTAACTCTTTACATAAACTAGGTGTATATAAACAACAGATGTTTTCTTAAAATAGTCAATAGAAGTAATGATACGTAGCCATTATTCATCACATCCACAAAGCATAGACACTTAAAGAGTAATTGATCACTTATGTGGGAGTTTTTCTTTTTTATAAATCTATATAACATTTATGACATATATTTTTTATAAAATTTGACATATAGGTCTGAGGTAACTGCCGCGGCCCAGAGTAGAAACACCTTGCGCACGGTCTTACTTTATGTGGGAGATCCGACTCGTATTGATATGGTAAGCTATGTCATGTGGCAACTTACTAAAGCATCTCCATTGCTTGTTCTTATATTTTAAATCAATATATGGTTTTATTCTTTTAAAGATTACTTTACATGGCATGTTGGTGGAACAATTAGTTCCTTGTATGCAGTATTTGAAACAATTCAGTACGTTAGGTCTAATAAATAAACATAAGTATACAAGATTGTCAAATAACCAATAATTCCATGATTTTATGAAACGCCAGTTGTTGTACCAGGAGCCACGGATGGCTTTTTGAACCTTGAATTACTTAATTTCACCTATATACCTTATTTTTAACACTTGTGCTAGGATATAAGTTTTTAGGTTAGTGCTCCAGTTGATCCCTTAAAATTATACAAATTCCTCGCGATATTCTAAATAACAGATTAGATATCACTTAATATTCTAGAAATATACTATGACAATATATCGACTGTCTCTGTATTTCTGATTTTCTTAACTTTCCCCATGGAGTTCTAGAAATGTTTAGTCTATGGGTAAAAATTGATGAAAGAATAAAAATCGAAATGGTCGAGTGATTTTTAGATAATCACACTGAATTAAACTTTTAATGATATGTATGTAAATTATTTACTAGTGCAAGTGCAACTCTGATATCCAAGATGTTGATAATAGTTTTGCGCTAGAATACTGTATTACGATATAAGATAGAGAAAAGCTTTAAAAATCAGAAAAAGTTAAAAGATAGAGATAAAAGGGCTAAGTGAGCTCTGCGAAGACCTTTAAAGCACTTCATGAACGCATTATTCCATAAAATGTAATGGCGCACTAGTTTTTTTATTAAATATTTATTAAATAAGAGAAAACTTATAGTATTGCTAATATCCTTTCTGACGTTTAGGCTAAGTTGCACTCGCACAAAATTTATCAAGTAACCAAAGAAATACAAAGTTTTTTGGTGCATTCCGTGTATGCAACTTTATGCGAAAATATTCAACAACTAACATTTAATTAGTATCAAATGTTAACACCGGAGTCCTCGGTATAAACATCTTCATTAACTCCTTGGTAAATAATTAACTATAATTACTTAGAGATGAAACAGATGGTTACACGAACCCCGATGGTGATATTGCCCATAGTAAGTAATAATTCATACGTATTCTTTCCTTACACTGACAGATGATTTTTGTGTATAACTGTGCAGTTAACTTGCTGGAATAACGTTTGCTCTAAATATTCTTCAGCAACAGATATACTCGAGGACATACTTGCTTCTGTGTACACTAGCAGACTTTCTGAAGTTCGGCGTAATACTTGATCCACATTCAGTAAGGAGAAAATGCCTTGGCCAGATTCCGCCACTGGCGTTTGCTTATTTGCAGCGTCCTTAACTTTACCTACAATTTCAACCGGAATTTCATAATGTATAACTTTTCTCTTAATTGTCTGTTATTTCAGTAACAAAGTAGTGCACCATAAATTATTGTATTCACACGTGAATTATTAATAACTATGTCTCCACACAAATTTAAAGCCTTTCGACCGTGGTTTGTAACTCCGTTGTGCTCAAGGCATAATCATTAATACATTTCCTTCCTATGTAAATAATACTTATGCATGATCGTACATTACTGTCATCAGAATCTACTCATAGTAGGCTTAGAAACATTTTGTTCTACCCAAACATTTGCTAAGGGTTTTACTGGAAGTATTTACATGTCTTGTGGTCCCTGAAAGTGCACATAGAAAAATGTCCCCGTATTATGTGTGTCTGTATGTAAGCGCGCGCGTGTGTGTGTGTGTGGACAGTACAACTCAAAAATCACAGCTCGTGTTCAAGTGCAGCACCTTTCAAGGATACGACACGGAGATTTTAAAGAAAATTCCCACCCCAAACTACACTTTACATTGAAAAACATTTCTTTATTTATGAGTTTCTCAAAAATTGGCGATTAAAATGTCATGTGTTTAAACTATTTACATTCCTCAAAAAAAATACATATTTCGAATTTTCTGCGAATTGCTTGTGAAGAGCTCTTTATAAGTAAACCTTAAGAAATACATAAAAGCTTACTATACAAAAACTGTATCTTTACAACATACAATTTACTTCAAGTAAAGCTGTGTTGTTATTGTGGCACCCGCTATTTCCGAGATATTCGTTGTTGTTGAATTGAAATTGTCAACACATTTGTCATTTTTGGAGTTTGTCACCATTCATTTGTTTCTCGAGTTATCGTGCAAAGAGTGCAGCATCTGAAAGCGTAGAAAATTCTGTATAAAACAAACGACAGTGTGTCGAGAAACCTATGCAACTGTGTGCGCGTGCAAATAGCATAACTAAAATGAATAGTCTATTGGTATCTAAGTGTTTTGATTTTCTCAAAAATGGCTCTAACGATTTTACTTAAGTTACCATATGTATAAGATATTTTGAAAAAAAAAAAATGAAATGTATATCTTGAATTTTGTGGGAATAAGTTCTGAAGTCCTCATTCTGAATGACTTTTGCATAACTAGGAAACGGTGAGACATAGACTGTTACTGCGCAAAGCATATGGATGTCCTATATTTGTGGAGTTAACCATTTCTGAGATATTCCTTGTTATTGGTTTGAATTTCCCAATACTTGGATATACTTTCCTCAAATAGGATGTCCTTATTCGAAACGAAATTTCAAAGCTATCTCATTAGTGGCCACCTCTTAAAATATCTGACTCGCTGATATCTACTGTATTTCCTTATCGCCGCTGTATCCAAGAGAACATACGTAATAACACCATTTCTACAAATGTGTAGATAGACGAATAGGCTTTGTAACAGTACTTTGTATAAGAATGAGTAGAGAAAGTTATCAGATTTTTAGGCATGTGTCACTACTCTAAGAAGAAACCTAACATTCGGAAAATAAAAAAATGCGTGATGATTTTAGCTTTGAAGCCCCTGTGGCAGGTAATGTATTTTCAGCAGAGCAACTTTCGAAATTCAAAATAAAGATAGTGTTATCAGTGAACAACCGTACTAAACCTTGCATTAGTTTTAACAGTAGCTTGCTATCGCAGTAAAACACGCTTCTGTGAAAGTGGCGAGTTACATATTATCAGCTAGTTATACTTCAGGACAATTAAGTCTCTAAAGATATTATAACAGCTTTCTCCAAGATACAAGGAACCTTCTCTTTCCAGTTCCGAAATGTGGGCAATACAGAGAACTGCAGGTTACTCCAACCTATCCAAGCACATTTTTCATACCTTCGTTTACCTCTGCATATCCACTGTAGGGGAATTAAGATTGCTTTGTTGCATGAATATGATTGAAAAGTGATTTTATGAAACAACAAAATGAAACGTAACTCACAGATGTGTGTACCTACTAGAGATCTGCACGGGCTAAAAGTCTTAGGTTCGACCCTGCCCAGCCCCGCCTCAACCAAGCCCGAGCTCGATTTTGTAATTTTGTTTTAAACAAAATTATTTTGCATTTTTATTATTATTATTATTATTATTATTATTATTATTATTATTATTATTATTATTATTATTATTATTATTATTATTACCTATTATTATTATTATTGTTGTTGTTGTTTGAAATGTGTCAGTAGACTAACAATATAGAGTTCATAGTAAAGAAATGCTGCGATAATTGTGCTATTCTCAGAACATCGACATTAGTGACCAAAAAATGTGATATATTATTTTGTACCTCTTAATTTTCAAGCTCGGGCCCGGCCCGAGATAGACAAATGCTTTCTGTGCTTGGCCCGAGCACGCACAGACCTCTAGTCCTCGACTAATGACTACTGGTACATGTGTGCTGCACTGCACAAGACCGTATTGCTGTACCACACCAGACACACCTAGCGACGGTATTTAATTTTGTTTTTGTTTATGGACGCTCCTTAAACTGCTGTGATTCTCAGTGTACCATTCTACATTGGGCGTGAATGTATACTTAGTTTTGCTGACTTCTTTACCAGGCTTGAGGTTTCTTACGACATGGGATTACGTCCTTCCGAAACCGAGCAAGATGGCTCAGGCGGTAACGTCTGTGGCCCGTATTTGATAAGTCGCGGGTTCGATCCTCGAGGCCGGTCTACCTGACCCATGGGTTTTTCTGGGGGTTTTCCGCGTCGCCAGGCGAATTCTGGGTAGGCTACTTTCATCCCCCGAATTTCCTCTCCCTCCATTTCACTTAACGATTCATTTCATTCATCCTTTCATCCGCTTGGTCTCTTTCAGGATTGGAAGTGTTCGAGTGCAGCATGGTGGGACGAAATGCTCTGACTCCGTCCCCTGTCACGGCAGCCGGGCTCTGGGTCGTGTCCACACCAAGGCCCCTGAGCCACGGAGGGGCCCCTACAGGCGGCGCTCTGCACGAACCGGTGGAACCGGTGTACTGGCTGGTGTCAAGGAGTTTCCATCTGGGAAAATATAGGGACCCTGCCCTCTGCTGTGCCTGATCTCCTGTGGTCTGGCCGCCCTCAACCCTCCCTTCCGCGGCTGTCCTCCTCCTCCTTCCGAGGGAAGCCATGCTAAGGATGCCCGCCTCGGTAGCGTGATGGTTGGCGTGTCTGCCTCACGTTCAAGAGGTCGCGAGTGCGGGTAAGGTATTTTTCGCGATGTTTTCCCTTATCCTGAGAAGACGAATGTTGGGTAACTTAAAGCTCCATGGACCTCGGGCTCATTTGAGCATCCCGATATGACATTACGTTGGAGGACGTTAGCCAAAAAAAAAAAAAAAAAAAAAAAAAAAAAAAAAAAAACCGCTAAGGATTTTACGTCCGAAAGAGTCCATCGCTCTCCACCGGATTTGAACCCGCGACCTCGGGAATCAGAGGAGGGCATGTTACCCGTACATCATGAAGGACGATCACCTATCCTGCCTACTCTCTCTGATGCAGAGTCCACCTGTAAGTCCTGCGTGGCGTAGTGTTTAAATAGCAAAATTGCATTTTGTTTTTGAGTAATGGTGCTCGCAAACACCAACCTTTTTCAAAAAATTTTTTCTTTATTCAGAGGACCTCAAACATTTATTTCCCGAAATAATCGATATTGAATTTTTAGATAGAATAGTGCTTAGAAGGTAAAAATCTAAGGTGTTGCACTCACATGATCTACTAATTCTTTTTTCTACCTTTTGTTAATCGAAATGAACTTTCCGTTTTAGGTGTATGAAGAATACCTTAGACTAAAGTGATAGTCATAATAAAAAGCGGATAGCTATGTGATGGCTTTGAAATTCCATTTTCTTTGCATAACCATGAGAAAAGATGAATAGCAGTTTACCATTTGGAAACATTATAAGTATTTCAGAGTTCAAACGAATATCTAATAATCTCTCGGAAATTTTGACATCATTTATGTAATTTAAAATAAAAAATAAGGAATAAGTTTCCATGTAAAATGGTTTATGATGGGTGATTTTCATGAAAGTCTACATGTCGCATCTTGGTTTGGGTGACTCAGTTGGTTAGATGCTGGTCTACTGATCCTAAGGTCGCGGGTTCAAGCCGGACCCAGATTGATGGTTTTTAAGTGTACTTTAAAGCGACACACCATGTCAATAGATTACTGGCATGTAAAAGACTTGCTGCGGGACGAAATTGTGGCACACTGGCGACGCTTATATGATCTATGAAATTGACAGCGTCGTTAATAATAAAAATATTCATTTTTATCCTTGGAAGATGCTGAATTTAAATACCAAGTTTGAGTCATTCGATATTCCGCTTTTGAACAATAAATAGCCCCGAGCCGCAACAGTGCTTTACGGACATACGCCTACCACCCGGCCGCTGCGTCCCCCATCTTGCCTACCACAGGCGTCATGAGCGGGGTGCAGTACTGGAGGTGGTACGTGGTCAGCGCCCGGTCCTCGGTCTTCGCAACCAGGGCCGCTACATTCCAATCAAGTAGCTCCTCAATTGGACCCTCAGGTACCTCACGAGGCTGAGTGTACCCCGGACCTGGTCTCTCAGCGGGAGAAAATCCCCACGCCGGTACCGCGAATCGAACCTGGGTCTCCCGCTTGGTAAGCAGCAGCGCTAACTTCGTGCTAAGGAGACGACCCGTTTTTGAGTAATGGTTTTCTTTATTCAGAGAATCTTAAAGCATATATTTTCTGGAAATATTGATACTTAATTTTTTCGGCAAAATGCAACTGTTCTTCAAGCAGAAAAAGTAGAAATTCACTCATACAATGCGCAGGAGACTCTAGTTCATAAAGACACCACACTCTTAACTCTGAAAGGGCACAAAGGTCACCATAATATTGCTGTTGAAATACACTTCAAGATTAATTGCAAAGAACATGCAATAAGTTGCTTTAATGACCCGCGAAAAACAGTTTGGGAACTTCTGTGAAATTGATACCACGTGCTTCATGCTATTTCTCTCTCGTAACTTTTGTAGTGAGGTCAAGGCAATAAAACATTTATTTTTAGGAGCGCATTTCTGCATCGGGGATTTAAAAGCCCTTGTAGTCAGACGGAATTAACATTACAAATAGCGCACATGGCACGTGACGAATCCTCAAAAGAAGCTGGATCTCAAACTGTCCATACCGAAATAAAACCTGGATAGTAAAGCGAGACATTTAAATTTTGGCAGGAACAAACACTCTCATGCGAGAGCGCAGTAATAAATTACGGGCTACAGGGTGTTCACTGCTTTTGGATATGTGTTCTTTGGCTGTTATATCTCTAGTTTGATTACGTTTTCACTCCCTCTACTACATATATAAATAGAGAAAGTGTTGTATTCCACCCAAACTTTGAAGTCGAGATCTCAGTGGTCAGTATGTTAGACGCTGGCCTACTGATTCCAAGGTAGCGGATTCAAACCCGGCCCAGATCGATGTTTTTAAGTGTAGTTAAAAGCGACAGCTCCATGTCAGTAGATGTAGTGGTATGTAAAAGAACTCTCAGGGATGAAATTCCGGCACACCGGCAGTGTTAATATAATCCTGATAATCGACAGCGTCGTTAACAAACAAAATAATTTTTTTAAGGTTTTCCTTAATCCCTCTAAAAGACAATTTTACTTTCTCCACCACGCACTAGGTAGTTAGAGGAGGTACATGCAACATTCCATTCCAAAATTCGGCATGGATATTTCACCGGAAATACGTGTTTCGAGGTCTCTCGAATAAAATGAAGTATTTTTAGAAAAAGGTCAGTGCCCCCGCGCGCGCGTGTTTGTGTGTGTGTGTGTATGTGTGTGTGTGTGCGTGTGTGCGTGTGTGTGTGTGTGTGTGTGTGTGTGTGTGTGTGTGTGTGTGTGTGAACAGTATAAGCCAACAAATATAAAAATCAAATCTGGTACTTAAGTTCAGTATTTTCCAAAGATGTGACACCAAACTGTTCAAGAAAATTGTCCAACCCTAGACCACCTTTTATATGAAAAAAATATTTATTTTTTTATTTTTTCAAAGATGTCTCAAGCCACTTTGACTGAATTATCACATCACGATTGGTCTGATGGTTAACGTGCTAGTCTCAAAATCCAGAGGTTCCGGTTCGATTCCAGCTGGAGAATTGGGGTTTTTCTTAATTAGGTTTATGTCTCATGCTCCTTAGACTTTGGAGTATGAATGACAATATGAATGTGTGTGAATTAAAAAGACAATGCAAAGTAAAAGTTAATGTACTATAACAGTAATTGCTGTTGACCAAGAAAACGGCCGCCGATACAACTTAAAGTGAGGAACGCATACAAAAAAGATTTGTGAAATTTGCATGGAAAGAAACTATACACGTCGAATTTTCTGTGAATAACCTCTGAAGTCCTCTTCATTCGGAATGAGTTTTGTATAATTCTGTATAAGGTTAAACCTTAAGAGAAAAATCTGATGTGTTGCACTCACATGACTTTCTCTACTCTTGTACTAAACATTCTTACAAACTCTTATTCCTATATCTTCTTTCTTGTTAGTTGAGATAAACATTTGCACAAATTATCTTATTGCTTATTTCCTTGTAGGTGCAAAGGGAATGTTAGAATACAGTAGGCTTTGTGCGATAGTCAAATGTTTGAGATTCTGTTGTCTTTGCACACTTGACACATAAAAAAAATGAACAGCGATGATCCATTTCACGAAAGTTCTAAGTTTTCCGAAACTCACACAAATAACAAGGAATATCTCCGAAATGGTTCACCCTACAAGAAAATTTATTGAGACATAAATTGTGTATTGCAAGATCTACATTTTTTGTATAGTATGATTTGGTCTATCTCTAACGGTTTACCAGTTATGCAAAATTCGTCCAGAGTAAATACGACTACAGGGGCTATAGCCAGAAAATTCAATATATACATTTCATTTGTCATCAAAATATCTCAAACATATGACATTTTAATAAAAATCGTTAGAGCCATTTTCAAGAAAATAAAAATTTTCGAAAATGTTTCCATGTAAAGGGTAGTTTAGGGTGGGGCTGTTTTCTTCAAAATCTTCGTGTCGCATCCTTGAAAAATATTAAACTCAAATACCAACTTTGGTTTTTAACCGACTTTCCGTTTTTGAGTTATGCTGTCCACAGACTGACAGACTGACACACAGACACACACACGGACATTTTTCTAAAAAGGCTTTTTTTGGATACAGGGGGCCTCAAAACATGTATTTCCGGTGAAATCTCGACATCGAATTTTTGGGTGGAATACAATACTTCCCCTACTTACCAGTAGAGAAAGTAAAAACACATACTTGCTACACAAGAGATAAAGATCTCGTCAAAACAAACAATTCAGTTGAAGGTTTTGTGGCATTAACAATTTTCACAATATTCGTTGTTACTTGTTTGAATTTCAAGTACTTCGCATCTTTTTGAATAAACACATTGCCATTTATTTGCTTCTGGTGGTCATGCAAAGCATGTTACTTGTTTGAATTTCAAGTACTTCGCATCTTTTTGAATAAACACATTACCATTTATTTGCTTCTGGTGGTCATGCAAAGCATAGGCACATAGCGAACCAATTTTTAAATATTTTACTAGCGCTTCAGCCTCCTCTGTGACCCTTGCACCCACAAGAAGGAATAATTAAACAATTTCTGCAAGTGTCTGTTTCGATTAACATGAAGTAGATAGGAAAAATAATATTTTCTAGGAATAGCCCCTGAAGTCTTTTTCATTTTGAGTGACGTTTGCATAACTTGTAAACCGTAAGAGATAGACAAAATCTTCAACTTCCCTAGTTTACCAGTGTCGTGGTGTTAGAAACTAGAAATTTCCTTAAGTTTCTAGTTAATCCAGCACATGCCCCAACAGATGATTCCAAAATACAAGAAAAGAAAGTATTTTATGAGGAACTACAAAATTTAATAGATATATCAGAAAGGAAGAAGAAAGTAATGATAATGAGAGATTAAATGAGTGGGTTAGGAGGATTAGTAGAAATGTTCTTGGTCCTTATGGTGGTTTAACCACATTAAATGGAAACAGAATAACAGATTTATGTACAAGCAAAAGAATGATTGTAGCAAATTCATACCCTTGTAAGAAATGAAAGGGTATGTGATGAAACAAGTACTACCTATAAGTAAGAGGATTGAGGATAAACAACTTAAGTGATATGGAGATGCAAAGAGGATGGGTACAGACCGGAAGGTACGTCAGTTTTTGGAAGCAAGACAATCCGATAGAAACACCAAGGATAACTTGGAAAGAAGGAATTAAAAGAGTGGCAGCAAATAGAGGAAAGACTTGGGATCAGTTTAATAGATTGGCAGAAGATAGAACCAAGTTTTAAAAATGTATCCGAGGCAATCCCCCCTGCACATAATCTTACTACACACAAATGTAGATTTCGTTAAAACACATACTTTATACTCTAGTGCGATATTTCCTAAATATTCTTATTGGTTTTAATTTTTCCAATAGATATTCCTTTCCGAATGGAAAGCCTTTATTCCTTTTCTCCCTAGTCATGTAAATAGAACATAGTATCAAAGCAATCATATAGCGATCAGCTCTTAAAAATTTCATTATGGTTTAAGCCAGTTTTACAAATGTCTATCGCGTTTAACGTGAATTAGAGAGAAGAATATGCGTTTGTACAAGAGTGAATATAGAAAATCATGAGAGTGCAACACATCAGATTTTACGGGTGCAGTTCTAGATTTTGTGACGTATGGCGGTGCCGGGTAGATGACGCGTATGCTTGTTCGAAGGAAAGAGTGCTTGCCGTGAACATTAGAGGGCTGCTTGTTCGACGGGTCGTTCACCACCCTCTCTATCTAGCTCCAAAGCTTGGACGGGCCTTCGAGCCTGGGACTTTTATGCACATCCACACGTCTCTGTGTCCTCTAGCCTCCTGTGGTTCGTTCGTTTGAAGCCTTCCTCTGAGGGAGTGGTATTCATAATACAGCTATACTGGTCACGGTGAACGAGGTGTAACCTCTAACTTATATTCCACCGTTTTGGTATTGTAATTCTGAGACTTTGCAAACCTTTTAAGTCGCTTAGATGTTGAACCTAAAAGCTGTAAGTGCACTTTGCTCCCGTTAAAAGTATGTACAAATGACAAACCCCATAACTCACTTGTACAGGGGACCGACAAACGGACATATTTACTTCTTTGTTGTAAACAGATGAAAGTTTCCTGCTGATGCAAAAAGAACAGAGGACCTATACATCACACCTCCGTGTGATACAGGAAATGCTGAACCTATTGTGAAATTACTGACTGATATATTATTCAGAAACTGTACTTTCCTTACCCAAAGGTGCACTTAGGACAGCCATTACAAACGTCACGCAAAGTGGATACGTAATGACCATGTAGACGAATGAGCTATCGGAAATGTCATTAGCGTTTCGCGAGCTGACAAATGCCCACCTTGTCATTAACGAAACCTCCGTAACAGTGCTTCGAATCATTAATTGCTTTTTGTTTAAACACCGCCACGGCTTCTGTTGTTAAAAATGTACAGCGATGAAATGAATCATTTCCTATAAGATTAAAAGTCTCCGATATCTACTGGCAAGAGTAATGTGCATGCTTGAAATACTCTTACCTTCCTATACTCCCTGAAGGCCGTGGTGTGGACACTGCGGAACCTTATCACTCGTGGCACTTCTGATGTTACTAGAAGAACATCGGGCCGAACATCTCAGCCCCTCCCGGAAGGCAGTTGTTCGGATTATGTTGGACTCGGTAAAGCGATACTTCGCAATACCCTTGGAAGATTGGGACGTCTGGGCAGCAAGGCCCAGGCGGAGTTGTGAGATGTCTAACTGACCTCCGACACCATCTGTATAGCTGGTATTATCGGCTCTTGCAAGATTTTCGGTGGTCTTCGCCTTTGGGTTGACGCACGTAAGTGGCGGATCCACTTCAGTGCTCGGACAAGTGAGGGTCCTATTTAGACTCCAGGTATTGACCTACTGAGAGACTCCAGAGGAGGGAGAGCCTCTCGGAATACACCTTGGCATCTTTCGTGGTTCCCTTCGGCCTGAGTGGACCAGGCCTGGGGAACAATACCCACAGGTGTGAAGACATTCTCCTAGTTCTCCGCTGATCGTCACGGAAAACCGGGGAAATCAAAAGGGAAATCCGTTTCCACCTCATACATGCTACTTCACACTTTGGAGTAATATTCTTTCCATTCCATTTCTTCTCATGTTTCAGATGTACCTCTAGGTTTCGTGGCAAATGGAGGTGCCGGACAAATGGCGCGGATGCTTGCGCAAGGGAAAGAGTACTCCCCGTGGACACTAGAGAGTTGCTTGGTGGACGGATCTTTGGGCCTGGAACTGTTCGAAACTTCCGCGAATCTCTGTGGTCTGTAACTTCCTGTGGTTCCTTCACTTCATCCCTTCTCCCGGGCGTGGTAGTCACAACAGCAGTATAGGTGTCACAATTCACTAAGAGCCTATCTAAGTATGGTATTTATCCTTCTTTGAGTTATACTGGTCGAGGTGTCATTAGAAAAAGAAATAAGTACTCACCATCTCTTTTATGGCATACCTGCTTACCCTCATACTACTGCAGGTAACTGGGGAACACGAGCCTTTAAAGGGGGAATGCCATTTTAAGGAAAAAAACCCAACCGTGCTGGACAAGGATAGTAGAAAACTTGCCAAGTTCAATCTCGTTGACTATACCACACGAGCACGTACGCATCTTCTTCTAAAAATGATATTGAATTCAGTGGATCTCAAAACATGTATTTCCAGTGAGACCCCTGTATCAAAATGTAGGTGCCAGAGAAAGTAAGCATTTACTAGTATGGTAAGTAGCATCAACTACAATAATAACCCAAGACACAATAGCCCGTTCCGGCCCAAGACCTACTGCCCAGCCGCTGCGTCCACCACCTCTGTCCACCACAGGCGTCATGAGTGGGGTGCAGTACTGGAGGGTGGTATGTGGTCAGCGCCCCGTCCCTCCTGGCGGGTTATCCGTCTACGCAAACAGGGCCATTGGCCCCTCAGGGGCCTAACAAGGCTGAAAGGGAGAAAATTCCCACGCCGGTATCAGGAATTGAACCCGGATCTCCCACTTGGTAAGCAGCACCGCTACCACAGCGCTAAGGAGACGACCAGTACCATTAACACAAACCAGAATTTGGCGTATAAGAGACTTGTAAAAGCTGCAAGTTTTCAACTAACATTGTTTTCCATGTTGTAGAAGTGTTGTCAGAATTTAATAGCTTGCACATAAAGAAGCTAGTTTCTCTTGGTTACAGTTGAACCTTCATTTCATTCAGCATGGGTTATCAACAGATGATATATTGCCGACAGCGGGAGGGAGGGAAGAAAGAAATCAACAGCGTTTTATTGCACATTCGACCTAATATTTTCATCTGTTCTTTTTTAAGAGAACCTTCCATTTCTAAATATAAACCTCGCCACATGTGTTTGCCGTAGAAACAGCTTAGTTGATTCTTTAAATGTGTTTATTTTCTCTTCAAATTCACGCCGATTCAGGGATAAAATAACGTTTATGCGCCGATGAACAGATGAATAAAGGTAGGCTTTGACGGATCCTTCTTTTTCTATTTTCTCTGCCACATACCTTTAGCATTTAGATGAACTCTGTATTTACAGGTCGTCTCCTTAGCGTCACCTTCTGTTGCTTACCAAGCGGGGGAGCCGGGTTCAATTCCCGGTACAGGTGTGGGGATATTTTTCCGCTGGGAGACCAGGTCCGGGGTGCACTCAGCCTCGTTATGTCCCTGAGAAGCTAATTGAGGAGCTACATGACTGAAAAGTAGCGGCCACTTGTCGAGAAGACCGTATAATTGACCAGGAGGGACTGGGGCGCGTTCCATCTATAGTACTGCACCCCACTCATGACGCCTGTAGTGAGCAGAGGTCTGGGACGCAGCGGCGGGCGGTAGCTCTTGGCCCGGATGGGCTGTTGTGCTACGGGGTTACGTTTACTGTATTTCCAAAAACATCGATATCGGTTATTACCAGAAACACATGCTCTGAAGTCCCGTGAATAAAATGACGATACTATTTCAATAAATATTATGTGTTGCACTCACATGACTTTCTCTACTCTTGTAGAACCATTCTTCCAAACTCTTATTCCTCTATTTTCTTCGTGTTAATTGAGATAAACATTTCCATAAATTATCTTATTGCTTATGTTCTTGTAGGTACAAGGAGAATATGAGAATCAGTAAGCTTTGAGCGATAGTCAAATGTTTTAAACCTTTGAGATTCCGTTCTCTTTGCATGGTTAAGGTATATCAAATGAGTAATGATCTTCAATTGACGAAAGCTTAAGTATTCCAAAACTGACACAAATAAGAAATATCTCCGAAATGGTTCACTCTAAAAAAATAATATATTTGGCCATAAATTGTGTTTTAGTACAATAAGATTTGGTCTATCTCTTACAGTTTGTGAGTTATTCAAAAGTCATCCAGAGTGAACAGGAATACATAGGCTATAGCCAGAAAATTCAAAATATACATTTAAATTGTCACAAATAACAATGTCTTAAACATATGGCATTTTAATCAAAATCGTTAGAGGCATTTTACAGAAAATTAAAATTTTCCATGTAAAGGGTAGTTTAGGTTGGAGGAATTTTCTTCAAAATCTTCGTATCGCATCCTTAAAAGGTGTTAAAGATCAATACCAACTCTGGTTTTTAAACGGCGCTTCGTTTTTGAGTTATGCTGTCCACAGATTGACAGACACACACACACAAACAAGCACGCACGCGTGCGCGTGGACTTTTTTCTAAAAATTGCTTTTCTTTGGATGCAGGGGGGCTTAAGAGATATATTTCTGGTGAAATCTCGACATCGAATTTTTAGGTGAAGTACAATACCTATTTCCCCTTCTTCTGTACTTAGTAAAGAGAAGAAAACTCTGATGCGTTGCACCCAAATGACCTCTACTCTTGTACCAACTATTTATACAAACACTTATTCTTCTATCTACTTCATGTTAATCGAGATAAACGTTTACAGAAACTATCTCATTGATAATTTTCTTGTAGATCCAAGGGAAATGTGGAAATGCAGTAGTGTAAGCGAGAGTTAATTACTTTAAGAGCTGTGCAATTTTCGTGCACTTTGCATGACCATGACTAAGAGGAAAAAAATGAATAACAACTTGACATTTGAGAAAAATATAAGTATTAGAAAATCCCAACACATAACAAGGAGTTTCTCAGAAATAGTTTACTCCACAAAAAATATATTTAGCATAAATGTTCTAATGAATTCTACATTTTTGTGCAGTAAGATTTTGTTTGTCTCTTAGGGTTTACCAGTTATGCAAAAGTCACCCGAATGAAGAGGGCTTTTGAGGGCATTTCCAGAAAATTCAAAATATGCATTTAATTTGTAATGAAAATGTCATAAACATGTGGTATTTTAATCAAAATCGTTAGAGCCATTTTCGAGAAAATTAAAATTTTCGATAAAAGTTCCATGTAAAGGTAGTCTGGGATGGAGTTTGTTGGAACCCTTGTCGCATCCTTGGAAATTGGAGTACCAAGTTTGCTATTTTGGTTTTTGAGTTATGCTGTTCACAGACAATCTCTCTCTCTCTATCTCTCTCTCTCTCTCTCTCTCTCTCTCTCTCTCACATACACACACAGAGGGAGACCGTTTTCTAAAAATGTTATTTTTTAGATTCAGGAGGTCCCACAATATATACATGTTTCTGCTGAAATCTCGATATCGTATTTTTGGCTATAATACAATACTTACTCTACTTACTATACGTGGCATAGAAAGCAAAAAAGGATCCTTCTGAATGGTATTTACGTTCAGCACCATCCAAGGATATAACACGAACAATTTCAAGAAAATGCCACAGCTCCAGCCTGCTTACATTATTCTGAACTTTTGTACAATGATTGATAAACCGCATGAATTGACAAAATCTTACTACATAAAAACTGTAGATCTAGTCAAAGTACATTTTTGTCAAATGCAATATTTTTGACTTGTTAACCATTTCCGAGATACACCTTGTTATTGGTTTGAATTTTCACAGTTTTTAATCTTTTCTGAAGTGCAAATGGCTATTCTTTTTTCTTTCTTTATATTGCAAAGAGAACAGCATTTCAAAGCCATAGCGACTGGTTTTGAAAATATTTGACTGTTGCTTCAGCTTAATGTCTTCTTAAACCTACACGAAACGAGTGAATACATGATAAAGAACGTTTATCTGTGTTGTCAATAAATAGATATAAAAAAGCTCTGATGTTCAATAATTGATACTCTTTATACTATACTATACTATAAAGCAAGCGCATTCCTAGGGACTATCATGGGTAAAAAAGAAACTATTTTTCCCCTGTAAAGGACAGTTAAAGGTGGGAACAACTTAGTGAGAGCCTTAATGTTCCATTCTTGAAAGAGCTGTTCAGAGAGATACACACACGTGGTAGTATTATTATCTTAAGATGCTTTTTCTGGTTTAGGGGCCTCAAATTGACTGTTTCTGATGAAATACAGAACTTCCTCTACCTCCTATAGATAAGTGATAGATAAACCTGTATGTGATGGTATGCATGACCCATAATACTAACGTTAGCTGATATTCATTGCAAGAGTTGAGCTATAACTTAAAATAAAACCTCAATAAGGCACCCCGGCCCACTCAATGTCCTCACAATGTGAGGAGCAACGTTGCTGATTTCTGTTTGAAGAAACCTGCGTAACCACGCTCGCTGGCATACCTAAATGAATTTACTGTACTTCCTTGTCTTGCAGGCTATAACACCCATCAATCTTCACAGCGATGGAACATTGCGTAGGTTAGGCCCGTGACGTCACTGGCTGTGCGCCAAATTTCAGGGTGTGAACCTGATGGACACCTCTCGATAATCGGTTATTCTGAAGTTTAAAGCTAGGCGAGGTTTGTCCAAAATTAACCACCTCAGGCGGTAACATCTGCGAACGGCATTCGGGAGGTTGCGGGTTTAAACACCGTAGGGCAACCATGTGACGGATTTTTCACGGTTTCTCTCAGGCGCTAAGGTAAATACAGGAGTGGATTATTATCAGAGTGGAAGTTCCACCTTAGGTCTAAAACAGTAGTAAACATGACAGCAATAGCGAATGTCCTGCAATCTATCCAGAGCTATTTAACCTCTGGCTACATTGAGTTCAAATACCGCGGACAATGAATTTTTTGGGGGCGTAAAAATCCTTAACATGGCTTCCTTCAGAAGAGAAGCAACGCCGGTAATCCCGTGTCGTAAATTTCTGGTATGTAAAAGAACCTTGAGCCTGATAAAGAGGCCTCTGAGCAAAACATTTGTCCAAGTTTCAGGCCCAATACGGAATGGGACGCTTAGAACCATAATACTTAAAGGCCTTTCATAAATAAAATTCAGTTTAGCTTATCTATCCACAGAAAATGGAAGCACGTGGACTGAATGGCGCCCTAATGCCCATCAAGTATAGAAGCAGAGGGATATTTTCCTAGCAATAAGATCTCTTTGCACACTTGAGGAATAAAGATGGTATGGTACAGAGATGAGACCCAGAAGGTGAACTGTCCACCACACACCGAGCCACGAGGTATCTCCTAACACTAAGGTCTCTGTGTACACGTGATGAAGCAAGATACTATGTTACAGGGATGAGATCTAGAAGGTTAACTGTACACCACACACCGAGCCACGAGGTATCTCCTAACACTAAGGTATCTGTGTACATGTGATGAAGCAAGATGGTATGTTACAGGGATGAGATCTAGAAGGTTAACTGTCCTCCACACACCGAGCCACGAGGTATCTCCTAACACTAAGGTCTCTGTGTACACGTGATGAAGCAAGATGGTATGGTACAGGGATGAGACCTAGAAGGTTAACTGTCCACCACACACCGAGCCACGAGGTATCTCCTAACACTAAGGTCTCTGTGTACACGTGATGAAGCAAGATGGCACAGGTATGAGACCCAGAAGGTTAACTGTCCACCACACACCGAGCCACGAGGTATCTCCTAACACTAAGGTCTCTGTGTACACGTGATGAAGCAAGATGGTATGGTACAAGGATGAGACCTAGAAGGTTAACTGTCCTCCACACACCGAGCCACGAGGTATCTCCTAACACTAAGGTCTCTGTGTACACGTGATGAAGCAAGATGGTATGGTACACGGATGAGACCTAGAAGGTTAACTGTCCTCCACACACTGAGCCACGAGGTATCTCCTAACACTAAGGTCTCTGTGTACACGTGATGAAGCAAGATGGTATGGTACACGGATGAGACCTAGAAGGTTAACTGTCCTCCACACACTGAGCCACGAGGTATCTCCTAACACTAAGGTCTCTGTGTACACATGATGAAGCAAGATGGTATGGTACACGGCTGAGACCTAGAAGGTTAACTGTCCATCACACACCGAGCCACGAGGTATCTCCTAACACTAAGGTCTCTGTGTACACGTGATGAAGCAAGATGGTATGCTACAGGGATGAGACCTAGAAGGTTAACTGTCCTCCACACACAGAGCCACGAGGTATCTCCTAACACTAAGGTCTCTGTGTACACGTGATGAAGGAAGATGGTATGGTTCACGAATGAGAGCTAGAAGATTAACTGTCCTCCACACACCGAGCCACAAGGTATCTTCTAACACTAAGGTCCCTGAGAACATCTGATGAAGCAAGATGATATGGTACAGAGATTAAATCTAGAAGGTAACTGCTCACCACACACAGAGCCAGAAGTACATCCTAACACCAAGGTCTCTGTATGCATGTGATGAAGCAAGATGGTACGATATATTAATTAATTAAATTTGTTGTTTAACGGCGCTGTCAATTGTCAGGATCATATCAACATCGGCGGTGTGCCGGAATTTCGTTCCATATGAGTTATTTTACAGGCCAGTAAATCTACTGACGTGGAGCTGTCGTTTTAAGCACACTTAAAAGCCATTGGTCTGGGCCGATTTGAACCCGCGACCTTGGGATTAGTTGGTTTGGTATGGTACAGGGATGAGACCTAGACGGTTAACTGTCCACCACACACTGAGTCACGAGGTATCTCCTAACACTAAGGTCTCTGTTTACATGTGATGAAGCAAAGATGGTATGGTATAGGGATGAGACCTAGAAGGTTAACTGTCCACTATACTCCGAGTCACGAGGTGTCTGTGAGGTCTTAGGAGATGTGTTAAGAGATCGCGATCCTGATGCCTCGACTTCGCGACTGCTCTAGGATTTGTATCTGCTCGCACATTTGTATTGTGGTGATTTATTATACTATTTTTGATGAATCTCGCCTCATCTTGAATAAAATGCGGGCTGTAAATTGCGGAACTCTAATACCTGGCGCAGAAGCCATTGACAGAATTGTGATCTGGCATGGTCGTCAGGAGGTATATGAACTTCCACACATTGAACATGGTAAGGATATAGCAACTGCTCATGCAGAAGAAACCACGCAAGAGCATGGTTAATACCTTCAACAACTGCAATTCTTCGCACACTTGTTTGAGGATTACGTTCCACCTGTTGTTGAACCCAAATTGGCTGCAAATGATCCCATTTCTGCAAGTCGAGGATTCAGGACCGGTTTAGTCTCAATGTGTGGACATTTGACTGTTGCACTTGATTTGTGTACTTTCTTGTAGGTACAAAAGGTCTGCTGAAACAGTTTGGGTGAAAAACCGAACATTTTTACGCGTATTTGCAGAATAGACATGAAAATAGCTTAAGTGGACACAGTACTTCGCGTAATTGTAGTACATAATCTGTTTAATTATGGGAATATTAAAATATTTTTGTGGTAAAGAATTGACGAGGATATATAAGTGTTTTATTTACGGAATGTTCAAAAATAAATTTAATACAATCCGTCTACGTACGAGTGAGTGACTCCAGGAGAAGAGTATTTGGCGAGTGTTCTATCACTCGACAGCAGAAATGTGCCGAAGTGCAGACGCCTCCGGCTGTTGCAGGCATCTAAGCAGAAACATAAAACACGGACAAAGCCGTGTGGAATTTCAACGTCATCAACTTTCTCAGCTAATGTCAAACATCCTTCTGTAAACGTCTGCTTGTGGGTCAAAGAATTCCCTGTTTACGTGGATTTGGATTTTCCTGAATAACTCAAGAGAAAGAAAGGAGAAAGAAAACGATTGTCAGCGACTTTAAGCACTAAGAATGCACTGTGTTGTAAGTTTATAACCTAATACTATTATTTCTTAAAGAGTAGCAAGTAATACTTTGAACTACATTAGAGTACAGAAATAGGACACCGTTTATGTAATGTGCCTCGTGATATACACTTACCCGTATTGTGTGGGAAGAACGGCCGGATATCCGGCACGGATCCCAGGGAACGGGAATCCTGCAACACAAAACATATCTAATGATAACATCGCAATTTTATCAGTTCAGATATATTTAATATTAGCTGTGAACTTTTACATCTCTGCTGTAAATGTTTCATTATACCATTATCATCTATATTGTTTTTCACAAAAGCCACGTGTTGGCTAAGGTTGTAAAGATAAACTGAGAATGAAACGTTCAATACAATAGCTGAATTTGGACCACGGCTTTGGCGGCGCCGTGGCCGAGCGGTTAGCGCGCTCGCCTACCACCTAGGCGGCCCGGGTTCGATCCCAGGGACCCGCATGTGGTATTCGTGGTGGACGAAGCGGCGTCAGGGCGGGTTTTCTCCGGGTACTCCGGTTTCCCCCGCCATCTCATTCCACCGGTGCTCCATCTTCATGTATCATCAGTGTCACCGCCTGCGGTGCCGTAGTAGTAAAAGCGGGCGTTAAACACTACAACAACAACAACCACGGCTTACCGTGCCACTGCTCTAACTCTAGTGACGCCGCAGTGGACTCATGCAGGCAGCAGTGTTTCCGAAGCGAGACAAACGCTGGCCCAACTGTGAAATAAATTTCCAGCTGAATCCCTTCCCGCAGCACGTTAATTTGGTGTACCTTCGGAGCCTATCAGCTGGACGAGGCTCGTGGGTTCTTTGGTTGAGTAAATCCGACTTGCTGCTACTGTCCAGGTTTCACAGACCTCTGCATTCCTGCGTGGAGGGGGCAGAGAAGTGTTGGCAGGTGAGAATAGTCCGAGGTGTGAGGTTTGCAGGATGGCGGGTATTATTGAGGTTGGGGCAGTGACAGGAGGTGGCAAGTTTTGCTCCTCGTCGGCTGCAGGCCAGTATGCAAACGTCGGTGTGCACTGCTGGTGTAATGTTGAATCCAAATAGCAATGGAGGGTTGACTTCAAATTTTGAAGTCCAAGCATCTCTTGGTAGAATTGTATGGAGAGAAAGTGGGAGACCCCACGAATGATGTCATTGTATCGTTTCATCTGCAAGGAGATGGCTATGAATTCGTAGCTTGAAACTTCACTGGCGTTGGCGGTCGGTGAGAGTGCCCAGGATAGGGTTCACGGCGGTGCTGACGGGACCCTTGTGTTGCCCCCGAATGGCTAGTATCGACAGCAGTACCCTGGGCTGAGACTATTCATCGGAATTCGGCGAAAATCCCCACTCACATCAGAAATTCAGCTCAAAAGATTAAATCTTCCTGTTTCCGTGCTGACGCTCTATCCTGAAGCTACTGTGACCATACCTGTAAATATATTAAACTTCTCTCTTAGATTTATGTACCCCATTGGATCTCTTAGGTTATCACATTCGCAAGTAATATCACAAGAAGGTTTGAGACTGCCTCTGTGGCCGAGTAGTCTTTTCAACCTAGACATCGCTGGTTCGATTCTCGGTTGAGGCACAGTTCTTTAAGTAGAATTATCTCTAACCTCTACAGAGACTGTGTGTGTGTGGAGGGGGGTCAATGTGAATGTGTTTAAGTTAATAGAATCCAACGTTAAGAAATCTATAGTTGTTTCCAAAATCAAAGCCCCTGATATGAACACCTCGTTCAACAGTGTTATACAAATGAAACAAAAGGGGGGCGGGAGGAAAGGTGTAAATTGACGGTAAGTTCATGAACGTAGTGAGCCGATGGCTCCGCGATTATGTGTGAGGTTCGCATTAGAGAGGACTTGGATTTGACTCCTGTCGACAACCCACTTTGACCTTGTTTGTGTTTCTCGTGGTTGTTGGGCGAATGCTGGAGTGCTTTCTCACGTATCAGGTTCCTTTCTCTTATTTCCCTTTCATTGCTTTTCCTTCTCATTTTCAGGAGTGCTTCCAGGTTTCATGCCGGACACTAGAGTGCTGCTTTGTAAACAGGTCGTTCATCTGCCTCTCTAGGCAGCTCCACCAATATGAGAAGTCTTCGAGCCGGGAAATGTTAGGAACTTCCGCGCATCTCTGTAGCCCTTGTAGTTCCTTAACTGCACCCCTTTCTCCTGGGTGGTGGTAACCGCAATAGAACTATGTAAGTTGCAGTGTGCGAGGTGTCCCTCTCCCTCGTATAAACCTAAAACCTAAGGGGTTTAGACAATTACCACGAATAGAGTAACACAGAAATGTATTGCACGAACGCTCCCAAATTTTGAGCGATGCGTGCGTCAGTCACGTGTTTGTTCTATCTCAGGTCAGTATATATTTTAAGCCCAACTGCTCGTGAAGTTAGCACATGAAATAACTCGTCGGTAGTAGGATACTATCTAAGGTAATAAAAGCAACTTTATCTGTTTCGTGTTTCCTCCAGTCCTCAAGATGTCAGTGTAACCTTCAGCTCTTTCAATCTCCTGATGGTAATTATATCTCTCATCCCTAGGCATAACTATACTATACGAGTATTCATTTTCCAAGTAACTGAAGGAGCTGCAATTTTCACAATATCACAAGCCATCTGACCTAATTGATAAGTTCTCGAGAAGAGCGAGAGTCTGACCGTCGAATGAAATTTGTCTGGGCTATTTCATAAATAACATATGAATTTAAATACTATATCCTAAATATTTTACTAGAAAACGTCAAATTCTATAAAAAAGATAACCTAAATATATTAATTTTGATTAGTGTAGTTCGACTTACTCATCACTGCCAACTGAGGAAAACGAAACCCAAGAATACACGTGTTTCGATCTTCTCTTGTTATAACAGAAAACCAGTTGATAATCTCAAATAAGTCTCGCTTCATTTTTAACATTAACAAATAACCTTTCTTCTGAAAAATACATTAATTATTAAAACAGTTGTCAAATTGAAATGGATTGACAATCGGTTGAAACGTGTAATACATTTTTTCAGCGATTTATAGGATACAGTAGGTGACGCTAACTAAACAAAATAATGACCTAGTGATAATTTGTACAAAACAAAATAATGACATATATATATATATATATATATGTAAAATAAATCAATTGCCGTCCGTTAGTCTCGCAAAAAGTCGAAAATGGCTCAACCGATTTAATAATTTCTTTTTGTTTTGTACGCCACAATACTCGGATGGTTTAGAAAAAAAAAGAGTATTCAGGAAAACCCAAAGGAACAGCCAAAAAATAAGAAAAATTGACGTCGGATTATTTTCAATATATTATGGGGTTTGTGGTGGACCTATTGTTTGACAGTTGCATTTATTATTGTCACCGCGCTCGCCGCATCTAATTGCCGACAACAGCAGTGTCACCCATCGCATTATTGTCGGCACTACCGCAAAGGAGCCGAAGGAAAGAGACAGAGCATGGCCGCATTGTTGGGGCGCTTGCCGAAAGAAAGAAAAGGATAGACACTTCGAGAATCTTCTCTGCTTTGTATCTCGCCGCAATAAGTGAACGTTCCTGAAGCTTCCAGAATAGTGCCTGGGGGATATAAATAGCGGTAAAGTGTGAGAAGAGGCAGTCAGACGTATGTGAAGGCTGAGTAGTCGTGCCGACGGAGACGGACAGACGATGTGGAGAGTTGTGCCGACGGAGAAGAGTTAGTTCTTTGTGTTACGAGTTCGGAGCCGTGCTGTTGGAGAATCGGAAAAGACTTTCTTGTTGTTGCAACGAGTGTACAAAGTTACTGTTTACGGAAATAAAAGTGTTTATCTCGACTACATCTGTCGTACTTTACTTCACACCCACACCAAAAAGTTACATTATATTTAAAATAACTTTTTTTCGTAAAAAAAAAAAAAAAAAAAAAAAAAAAAGTAGTGAATTTTGAGAACAGATTGGTTAAATCGAATTTAATTACATTTTGCGAACATTCATTTTGATCAGACATTCTATTAAGGTAAATTGACTGTGCAGGCTTAGAAATAAACAAAAAAATTCATTCAATTTTGTTTCAGCGAGACTCGAGGAATTAGGGCAGGCTTCCAATATAGTCCACCAGAAAGCTTTACACTAAATGTTAACTGCATTTATCTGTCATGTAAATAACAGATAATTAAATAATTAAATTCTTTTGAATTACAAACGAGTTTCATTTAATAACCAAACAACACTCAATACCGTACACGATACGTCTAATATTGTCGATCTCAATGAATTTGAGTGTGAAGGTTGTTTAGGATTGATAATCACTTATGAAGAGTTACAATCAAATCAATTTTATGTGGTACAAAGTTCACTGGGTCATGTATATGATAATTTAACACTTTAACGTATGAAATAGTCAAACAATACTAAACTATTTCTGTACTGTATCAACTTCATCACTTTCACTTCTGGGTTTCCTTAGAAGAAGTTAGAATATTTGAACTCATTTGGCGAAAACTGAATTGGCTTCCTGAGAAATTCCCGCACTTGGAATCGCCAAAAACTTTTTTCCTCGTTAGCCACACTGAAGCGACTCTACAGTTACCTAGGAATCACATCAGCTTGGTGGCATTTACGATGTATGGTTGTGGTATGTTGCGGAATAGAATATAAATAGAAAGTGACCAAGTTTTTATAACTATGTTTAATATCATGTTTTTCCTTTGTTCTCACTGCCTTCAAATTTTATGTACTAGTAGTGTTGTTTACACGAGAGGATAAATAAACACGGTGACTAGAAAAGGTTTTACTCTATTTATTCGTACCAATACTATATCGATGACGCAACATGGTATTTCTACTGACATCGGCAGTCGAATCAGTAGTTGGTGTTAGGTGAGATTGTTAGAAGTTAGACTATTTTTCACTCGGAGTTGCTCTCTAGCGACTGCTTGCAGAATTTACAAGTAATACTACAAGGGTATCGTTTGAAGCTATCCGCATGCTAATGAAAACAAGTCTTCTGACGATGCAGCATATCACTGACAGAGAACAAACAATACAAACCTGACAATACAGCACCGTACTTACATGTTGGAATGGTGTTTTGTATGAATGGAACAAAAATAAATCTTATTCAAATTGCTCAAAAGAACTACACTTTATGCTGGGAGAGATGTCTACTTTATCTCCCTTTAAGCAGAAATACATATTGAATGACATGCGTCTTATAAACTTGCATTTGGAGCGCCTCTGTGAAAGTTCTCGAAAGGGAACAAAACAGCAAGGGGATCGAACGTGTAAACATTTTTCTTTTCGCTTTTTGGTGAGTTTTCCTGGTATAATAAAGGCATTTTCCTGGAGGTCGGGTGAGCAGTGGCTGCCATATCGACCAGTTTGTACAGTCGTGCTGCATGATAACGGCTGACCACACAGTTTGCATTACCAACGACTCGGCAAATTTGCCTCTAATTTCCTCCTTTACATGATGATTACTTTCTCTAACGCTTACATATGCTAGATAGAAAGACTTTAGTATTCCAATAAAAAATTCGATTATGATATTTCTTGAAAAAGTATCTGATGCGATATAGTCACGCGATTTTTTCTACCAATGATTAATTCACACATACCTATGTATATACGAGTAATAGGGTGGAAGAGAAGTCACTACCTTAAAGCGCTATGGCTCATTTGAGCATCATTTTACCCATTTCAATCATTAATATCCGATATGGCACTATGTTAGACGACGTGAATAATAAAAATCTGATGTGTTGCACTCACATGACTTTCTCTACTCTTGTACTAACCATTCTAACAAACTCTTATTCCTATATCTCCATGTTAGTTAAGATATTAGAATACAGTAGGCTTTGTGGGACAGTCCATCTTTTTGACCTTTGAGATTCCGTTCTCTTTGCACGATTAACATATAAAAAAATGAACAAAGTTGTTGCATTTCGCGAAAGTTCTAAGTTGTCCAAAACTCACACACATAACAAGGAATGTCTCCGAAATGGTTCACCCTACAAGAAAATATATTGAGACATAAATTGTGTATTTTAGCAAGATCTACATTTTTGTATAGTATGATTTGGTCTATCTCTAACGGTTTAGCAGCTATGCAAAAGTCGTCCAGAGTAAATACGACTACAGGGGCTATAGCCAGAAAATTCAAGATATACATTTCATTTGTCATAAAAATATGTCAAACATATGACATTTTAATGAAAATCGTTAGAGCCATTTTCAAGAAAATCAAAATTTTCCAAAAATTATCCATGTAAAGGGTAGTTTAGGGTGGGGCTATTTTCTTCAAAATCTTCGTGTCGCATCCTTGAAAGACATTCAACTTAAATACCAACTTTGGTTTTTAACCGACTTTTCGTTTTTGAGTTATGCTGTCCACAGACTGACAGACTGACGCACAGACACACACGGACCTTTTTCTAAAAATGCTTTTTTTTGGATTCAGGGGGCCTCAAAACATGTATTTCCGGTGAAATCTCGACATCGAATTTTTGGGTGGAATACAATACTTCCCCTACTTACCAGTAGAGAAAGTAAAAAGGGAAGCCATTACATTAATTTAAACCAGTGATAGATCTCTGTATTTGGAGATACAGAGATCTATCTCTGTATCTCCCAAAACATTACACCACCCTGCAAGTGACCGACGTGTTTACATCCAGAAACCGGTTCAATTCCCTGACCAATCTCAACGCAACACTGTCGAGTACTTCATGATTGAAAGAACTGCTCGGAGTATTCCTTCACGTCTTTTAAGTGATGAATTTAAGTTAACATTCGGAACCAGAGTTTATTCGTGGTTAAAAAATTGCGATTATGATAGAAAAAATAGATTGCGAGCTTTCAAGCATGCAAGATGGGCTCTTCAATTACAACATGGAGTATTTTGGAAACGGCTGACGCTGCGAAAATTTTTTGACATAAATGTTATTCATTTAATAAGTTCTACATTTTCCTGTAGTAAACGTTTGTGTTAATTTTAAGCTCCTTGTTATAAAACAAGTAGTATAAAATAGGACCAAATAAACGTAAGCTAACAGAAATTCAACAAAATTCAGGTAATTTACAATTTTGCTGTAGAAATTTCACTTGTGCAGTTCGCCATCAGCAAAAGTTTGACCTTCCTCGTAAATAAAACGGAGAGAAGACTAAAAAACAAGTATTTTAAGAATGAATGCACCAGAACTCATTAAAACAAGACTATAAATTTTAAGGTACATTGAAAGCTATTCTATTAGAGGTTCTCACAATAGAACTCTGGGGACAGGGAATAAATTGCGGAATGCTTTCAACCAACATATAAAATATATTCATTTGAATTCTCGAGCATTTGGACTTGTTATTAACCTTATCAAGGAAATAAAAACGTGTTTTTTTATTTTGAAGAAGTACAAGAGATAGCTATTTATATTACTTAAATTTTAACAGTCTGACTTAAAACGGTTATCCAGTTATAAATTTGATTACTTCAAAATAAATATTTTACAAGCTGTCGTTAAAAGCAGATTTATTATTGATAACTCGGCACATCAATCTTGCAAACTGTATGAAGGTGAACCTTCGCCAACAAATAAATTTGGCTATAAAAGAATAAAACTCTGCAAGACCTTATCAACTTCCCTTAAAAAGTGGACACAAAAACCTTTACTTTTCCCGCAAACGTGTTGTTCTTAACAGACTCTACCGTTTTACTTTCTCTACTACGGATAGTAAGTAGGGGAAGCATTGTATTGACCCAAAAATTCGATGTCGAGATTTTATCGGAAATATGCTTTGAGGCCATATGTTGAAGACATCTTTACAGCAAATAAAATTTATATTTTGAATTTTCTAGCTATAGCCCATGTAGTCCTGTTTACTCTTGACGACTTTTGCATAACTGGTAAACCGTAAGAGATAGATCAAATCTTACTGTACGAAAAATGTAGCTCTCGCTAAAACACACAATTTATGTGAAATGAATCTTTACGGAGATATTCCTCGTTATTTGTCATAATTTTGCAATACTTACAGCGTTCTCAAAGGTAGGTCGTCATTTATTTGTTTATCTCTTGGTCATGCAAAGAGAAGTTTCAAAGTTATCATATAGCGACCACTCTTAAAACTTTTGACTATCGCTTGAAGCCACATTCCTCTAGCACCCACAAGAAAATTAGCAATAACATAATTTTTACAAAATTTTATCTCGATTAACATAGAGGAATAAGTGTTTGTAAGAAGTTAGTAGAACAGTAACGAAAGTCATGTGAGTGCAACACTTCAGATATTTTTAACTTTCTTTGACTGATAGGTAATGTCGGACGATAAATGAAAAGGGTGAAATTGTGTTCAAATGAGCCCGGGGTCTGTAGAGCTTAAAGTTACCCGACGTTTGTCTTCTCAGGACAAAGGAAAACCGCGGAAACAAAACCTTATCCGGATAACTCACCCTATCCGAGATTTACCTCGGGACCTTTTGAATGTGAGATAAGCACGCTACTCTCACACCACAGCGGCAGGCTAACAGACAGACTTTAATGTTGTAATATTTGGAATACGTAAGATTACATTCATTGCTCCAGCTAAGTTTAGTATTTTTCGAGAAAAAAAAAGTTGTGCCTAAACTTGAAAATCGAAAATATCTATTGAACTCGTATATTTGTTGGTAGGTGACGATATGTGCGTGGACTTTCTGATCAAATTGTTATTAAAGTGCTAAGTTTCGTAACCCTAAATAATAGTTGCTCAAGGCAAACTTCCTGGACGAAATAAGGGGCAAGCAAACTGATGGCAGTATACGAGAGCCACTAGGTCTGTATTGAGACACGGAAAATTGTCCACCCCTGGGGAAGCATTGTAGCTTTGTTAAAATAACTGACTCATCAGGCAGACCATTGAAGTCTGCAAATTGTGAACGTATTTTTCAAGTACAATGGAGATTCAGAGAGAGCATTTTCGTGCACTGTTTTTGTACGACTTCAGACGTGGCTTAAATGAAACGCAGTCACCTGAGCATGTGAGGGGGACTTTTGGAGACTATTCTCCATCACGTGCGGCTGCGTTCCCCTGGTTTACAGAAATTAAGAGGGGGCGGCAATCTCTTAAAGATGAAGCAGAGAGTGGCAGACCAGCAACAGTAATAACTGTCGCTATGGAAATAATGACTAGGCCAGATCTAAGACTAACTTACGAAGACATTGAACTGGCATTAGGGATTAGTTCGCCTAATGTTTCAACCTTCCTTCATGAATACCTTCGGGTTACGGGCACATTGTTGCACAATAACAATGCATCAGCTCACCCTGCTAAAGTAACAGTGGAGATTCTGTAAGGAACTAAGGCAAAACTATTGACTTATCTACCCTACAGTGATTTCTTCCTGTTCCCCATGGTGAAGAACCGACTTCGAGGTCACCAACTTTCTAGCCCTGAAGGAGCAGTTTCTGCATACGAAAAGGCGTTATCTGCAGTGCCAGAAACTGAGTGGCGTGGATGCCTCCGGAAATGGTTCTGTAGGATGGAACGTACTGTACCAGGGAAAACATTTTGAAAACTGGGACAAAAAATGTTTCTGTATATACTCATATTTTGTTGTCTCAATATATATCTAGTGAGCCTCGTATAATACGTTCCAACATCGAAGGGCCTGCGAAAACTACGATAAAAATCCAGATTAGAGTGGTCGGTCCAACGAGAATCGAAACTGGGGCCAGAGTCGCTCCCGCCTGAGGCATCCCAATCGGTTCAAATGGAGTTTATTCACCGACCTTCAACCACACAAGCGTCGCCTCAACGGCGCACGTCTGCAACAAAGTTACAACAGGTGCTAATAAGTGTGATTGCGTGCCGTTTCAGCAACCTATCAGAGCACAGTCTGCCCCACGATGATTGGGCGGCGCTAGCGTGCTTGTACCCAATGTCCTAACATGCATCTACTCTGTGGTGACATTTTCAACCAAGATATGTACATATTAGTGAAAAAGACAACTCGTTTTAATTCTAAAATAAGTTATCACTTTGTTAAAAGTGTTGGCCCTTGCCTATTGTAACAGGGGAAACATGAAATCCAATACTCTATGTCATGCTTGCTATCATGAGGTAGATTTACAGTTTGGAGTATGGAGAATTCAATACACGTCACAACAAAATTATACTTCATATTATTTTAGTAAAACCTTAATACCTTTTGTGACTTACTTTTTAAAAATTTGTTGAGCTATAAAACAGAGTTTTCTGTGAAACACATTTAGAGAATACAAGGCACTCTTTAGGGAAAAGCATCTGGAAAACACCATATCACTCTTTCCGATAAGTCAGGTAGAAACTGTCACAAGTAATATCATAAGACGTCTGACCTAATCGCTAAAATCTCGACCGGATCGAGTTGTCTCACGGCAACCGTTCACATGCAGTTGGCACACACACACACACACACACACACACACACACACACACACACACACACACACACACACACACACACACACACACTTAAACTAAAAACTGACTCCCAAATCTCGATACCTCGCCTCCTTATGTAGTGAGGATGAGGTAACAAGGACCTCTCTCCAGCTTCACCTTTTCTGGAACTAATGCAAATACGCCAACCGCCGAACACTTCTCGAATAATCTTGAAAACCCCTTTGAGGTACCGCGCTCATTGTCGTCACGTGTTCACAGGAGGAGCCTGACCCTGAGCTTCTTTGAAATACACACCGTCTGTGGTGTGAGGCAGCTGGCGCCGATACTTTGCTGTGCTACCGCTGCCGCCATGTTGCTTACATGCTGCCAAGTTTAAGTAGAACCACTTCCAGAAACATAAAAAAATACACAATTGTTTTCTTTAGCTTCCGTACCTTCAGTACAAACAAAAACGAGTTATAATAGCTCACCGTGTTTTGTAAGTACCTATAAGTATGTAGGAATAATTAATTTTTATTAAACACCCCCTTCTATGTGCCTGTCTCCCATTCAAGAGGTCTCGAGTTAGAATCTCGGTTAGAGTTACTTGGAAAAGGTTTTTTTTTTTTTTTTTTTTTTTTTTTTTTTTTTTTTTTTTTCTCCGGATTTTCCTTTTATCCTGAAAGATTACAGGATAATTTTAAGCTCTATGGGCCCCTGGCTCAGTTAAGCATAATTTCATCTATTTCATTCATTGAACGTCCGATATAACCTACCACGTTAAAGAACATTAAACCTTAAAAAATAATTTAACTTGAAATAATTTCCAGCCAAACGTATTATATTGAAGGTAAAGTCAATAGAAGAACCGCGCGTTATATGACCAGTATCTGTAAAATCGTAATTGATAGACAGAGTCATACATATACCTGAGAGTTGTAATGAATCTAGTTCAATTATAAAAGGTACACGTGAAAGTATGAAGTTTTATATCTAACAATTGCTGTTCAACCCTTAACACCTACAATAAGCAGTGGTGATTAGTAGTTTATAGAAAAAGTCATTGTGTGGAAATGTGGCGACTCCGTATTTATTAGACAAAAAAAAAAAAATTACATGTCAGTTGATGAAAGTGTGTTTTGATCTCACGGGAGAGAAAGATGTCAAAGTGACGAAATCTGGCAGCTTTTGCTCAACTACGAGACCTCATTAACGTCTCAGGTTTTACGACTTCACAACTTTACTTCTCCCTCAGCATATGTAAGGGACATAGGGCGGCCGGCATCATGGAAGCATTTGTCTTCTAAATAGACAAGAGAGAGAGAGAGAGAGAAACTCTTGGGAAACACCATGCATTAAAAAGTTGAAAAAATGGTGCGGTAAAAACAAGTCTGATGTGTTGCACTCACAAGCCTTTCTGTACTCTTGTACTAACTATTCTTACAAAATATTATCCCTATATCTTCGTATTAGTTGAGATAAACACTTGCAGAAATTATCTTATTGCTTATTTCCTTGTAGGTACAAGGGGAATATGGGAATGCATTAGGCTTTAAGCGATAGTCAAATCTTTTGAAGCTTTCAAATTTCGTTCTTTGCAATGCTACATATAAAAAATGAATAATGATGTTTCATTTGACGAAACTTTTAAGTTTTCCAAAACTCACACACATAACAAGGAATATCTCCGAAATGGTTCACTCTACCAAAAAAATGTATTTGGTCATAAGTTGTGTTTTAGCAAGATCTACATGTTTGCATAGTGATATTTGGTCTATCTATTACAGTTTACCAGTTATGCAAGTCATTCAGAGTGAACAGGACTACATGGGCTGTAACCAGAAAATTCAAAATACATTTCATTTGCCATAAAAATGTCTTAAACATATGGCATTTTAATCAAAATCGTTAGAGGCATTTACAAGAAAATCAAATTTTTCGAAAAATTTTCCAGGTAAAGGGTAGTTTAGGATGGAAGACTTTTATTTCAAAATCTTCCTGTCTCATCCTTAAAAGATGTTAAACTTTAAATACCAACCTTGGTTTTTAACCGACTTTTCGGCTTTGAGTTATGCTGTCCACAGACTGACAGACACACACACACACACACACACACACACTCTCTCTCTCTCTCTCTCTCTCTCTCTCTCTCTCTCTCTCTCTTGCGCACGTGCCGTTTTTCTAAAAATGCTTTTCTTGGATTGAGGGGCCTCAAAATTTCCGATGAAATCTTGACATCGAATTTTTGGGTGGAGTACAATACTTCCTTTACTTAGTATATGTAGTAGAGAAAGTAAAAGTCAGATGTAGTGCCAATTTACTGCCCCCACCTGGTTGAAAACAAGTGAATTTCGATTTTGTGTGCGACAGATTCTTCAGTACGCCCATTTAATCCTTTGTACCAATGGTAGAGAAATTGGTGCGTTCAATTAGGGCACACGCTTAACTATCTAGACTTCAGGTGGTAAGTAGAGTGGAGGGGCTTTGTCTTTACTGTTTCATTGTGGAGGTGACTTTCAGGAAGATGAGTCTGACTTTCTTTCCGTTGCTGATATGGAAATCAAAGAAACAGAGAAGGGTTACCCTTGGATATAGGTACGGCCTAAAATATCTCCAGAAAACAGAAGATATAAGAAAAACTGAAAGCTCTTGCCTATGTGCAAAAGTTAAGTTAAATTACAAATTCTGTTTTGAACGAAAACACTTGTACCAGAATGAGCTTATATAACGAAGAAAAATGAGAATTCTTGATGAATGAGTTTGTACATAAAAAAGTAGTATTTCGCCATTAGTGAAAGACCTGTTTTGCTGGCTGCTTGATCTATGTGCCCAATTGCTACTGCGCCCAACTGCTACGGATTTTTCAATTCCACTGTCAAACTCTGCAAGAGTTTTTGTCACCTTTGGAAACTTCCAGTTCTTGATGACACTCACGTGGTATTGAAGTTTTTATGGTGGAACAACTCAGCACAGTTCATTACGTACGTTACGGGGAAGCACAAGGGCACGTGTCACTTCCGCCTCAGACTTGCACTTCCGGTAACCGGTAATCAGAACGTGTGTGTGTCACGTGGCACCAGTAGGGGTTGTCTGTCTGTTTAGGGGTTTCTAGATCTCAAGAATATATCTTAATGTTGATACATGTACTGTGGAAGTTCTTATTGCAGGTAAATAAGTGGATTATAAGAGAAAATTATTACTAAAATCAACTTAACACGAACTTCTTTAGTCTATAGTGCATTCTTATATAGCTTTTACAAACTATTCTTAGAAAGACTCAGTTTTAATTCATGGTAAGATAAATCTTTCCAGAAATAGAATTTCGTTTTAGTTGTAAGTGCAAGAGGGGTGATGGAAACCGAATAGATGACACGAAAGGATTGAATATTGGTGGCAGTTTTGAAGAAGTGTTGAAAAATTTAAAACAATAATAACGAACACCTCGGAAATGGCCGATGCTACAAAAATTATTTTAAACAAAGCGTGCGTTTTAAGGAAATCTATATTATTTGTGCAGTCGCAACTTTCTATCTCTTAAAGTTTACCAGTTAGTAAAATTATACGAAGTTCCAACTGAATGACCAGCAGTTTGTAGGCGATTCCCAAAAAGTGCTATTTTAATCAGAAGTGTTAGTTTTGAGAAAATAAATTTCGAAAGATGCTCCACGTGATGGATGGTTTGGGAATTTTCATTAATATCTCCGTGTCACATCTTCGAAACTTTTATTATTATTATTATTATTATTATTATTATTATTATTATTATTATTATTATTATTATTATTATTATTATTATTATTATTATTATTATTATTATTATTATTATTATTATTACTATTATTATTATTATTATTATTATTACTATTATTATTACTATTATTATTATTATTATTATTATTATTATTATTATTATTATTATTATTATTATTATTATTATTATTATTATTATTATTATTATTATTATTATTATTATTATTATTATTATTATTATTATTATTATTATTATTATTATTATTATTATTATTTATTAACGTCCTCCAATGCAATGTCATATAGGATGATGAATAAATGAAATCAGTGAAATGAGCCCGAGGTCCATAGACCTTTAAGTTACCCGATGTTTGTCTTCTCGGGATAAGGGAAATCCTCGAAAAAAACCTTATCCGGATAACTCACCCTAACTGGAATTGAACTCGGTACCTATTGAATGTGAGGCAGACATGCTATCACCAGACCACAGAGGCGGGCACTTTGGAATATACTCGACCGAAGTATCAAATGTATCAAAGGTATCGAAAGTGTGGGTCGAATGCAATACACATTTCTATGGAAAGTAAAAATAAATAAGTAAATAAACAGATAAATAAATAAAAAGAATGCACTTTAAAATGTATGCATCGAGAAAATTTACGATCCCAGTGTCTAAAGGTCCGTGGAACCAATGTAGCAGTTGACGCTATCATAAACAAATTTAGCAAACCTGATGAATTATATTCACATGGCTTTCCCTACCTTTTCCTTACCCTTTCTTTCTTTCTTTCTTTCTTTGTTTCTCTCTTTCTCTCTCTCTTTTTCTCTCTCTCCTTCTCCCCTTCTCTCTTTCTCTCTCTCTCTTTCTTCAATAACTGCTACAACGGCCTTCGTAAACAGGGACCGCTAAGTTTCAATCAATTGGCCCCCTTAGGGATCTAGCGAGGCTGAGTGCACCCCGGACCAGGTCTCCCAGCGGGTCCCTCGCTTGGTAAGCAGCACCTCTACAACCGCGCCAAGGAGACGATCCAGAAACAGGTATTAAGTATTGGAAAATCCAAACCATTGACAAGCAATATCTCAGAAATGTTTAACGGTAGAATAAAATTTGACATAAATTGGATGCTTTAACGCAACCTACATTTATTGTGTAGTACATAGTTGTGTAGGTATCTCTATGTATACCAGTTATGCGAAAGTCATTCAGAATGAAGATGACTAGGGTACTCCCAGAAAGTTCAATTTACCTATACATTAAATATACGGTAACTGAATGAAAAGTGTTAGTCGTTTCTGAGAAAATAAAAATTTTCGAAAATATTTCATATAAAGGATACTTTCGGATGGGGAATTTTCTTAAAGAAAGACTACGTCACATCCTTGGAAGACTGACTTTAAATATCAAGTTTGACGTTTAACGAATTTTGGTTTTTGGGTTATGCTCTTCACAGACAGACGCGCGCACTCAGAGTTCTTTTTCTAAAAAATACTCCCTTTTATTTAGCGACTCTCAAAACATGTATTTCCTTTGAAATTTCGGTATCGAATGTTTGTGTGGAATGCAACACCTTCTCTACCTATGTACGTGGTAGAGAAAATAATAATTTCTATTATGTTCTTTTCATTTCGAGTTATGTTTTTGGTTAAGCAAAATTCATTTTGGGAGCGTGTTAGAAATGATGTGCCAGAAGAGGTTATCCACTTCTGCTGGCGAGAGTTCGCGTGACAGGTGTAAACAGAGGGGCTGGGTCCCTGAATTATTAACATCACCACCACTACCACCACCCTTTGTCTCCTCCATCCCCCTGTTGCTTCATCACTCCCCTGCGGCTAGACAGCACAACTAGGCTCTGCAAGTAACTAGCAAGGCTTTCCTTCACAAAAGAACACAGAGAATTTAACGTACTAAGCAAACTTTCCATTAGACAAACAAGACCGCAAAGGCATGGGTTGTAATTCTTCAGTTATAAGTCTTTGTGTTTTGAAGATTGCTGTGGCAATTAAACATCTTCAAATGACGTTCTCATTTCACTTTTACAAACTATTACAAAAGGTCACTCCTCTGTCTAGTTCTTGTTAATCATATAAACTTTGATTGTGTATTTACACACTTCATGGTAGTTAGATAGAACGATAAGTAGTGAGGCAGTTTCCATTATCTTTCTACCCTCATAATAAAATGCAAAATACAGAGACCTTGGGAAGTCAATCCTCGATTGTCATGAATAGTTATGCAAAAATAACAAGTGAAGAATATTATCGAGTTGACGAACCGTTCACTATTTTAATTTCTTGGAAGAACGAGGGTTAAAGCGGAGTGAGAGAGCTTTTAATTATCCTAACACTGAACACTGAAACAGCTGTTTGTTTATAGAAAATATAAAGGAGGTGCTTAAATGGCGATATTTTATTATATGAAATCCTGTCATTGTAGAACAAAGAAACTGCATAAAATACATCCTTTTGCAGTAAGATATGAATTGTCATTTACGTATTTACGTACGCGCCTATTTATTCCTATGCACCTAAATGCCCTGAGATACTTCTTCTTCTTCTTCTTCTTTATCCTCCCCTTATGTAGAACTTACACCCCCTAGGACTTACAAGCCAATGCCTAGAGTCAGACGCCTGTTGGGAAGCAGAGGGACCTTTGGACCGGACAGAGTGAAGACCTGGAAGTGGGTGGTCAGCCAAGCTCTAATTATGATTATGAAGCAATAGGTGGAATGAGTGGCGAGGGAAACCGGAGAACCCGGAGAAAACCCGCCCAGACACCGCTTCATCCACCACGAATACCACATGCGGATCCCTGGGATCAAACCGGGGCTGTCTTGGTGGTAGACGAACGGTCTAACCGCTCGGCCACGGCGCCAGCCTGTCCAGAGATACGCTAGAATGAAATAAGGACCCGATGGCTGGCCGAGCAACCAGACTGAGCTACATAATCGTCGCCTCAACGTGGAGCTAGATCAGCAGTGTTACAAACATTCTATAATTACTTATATAGTAAAAACTCACTACAGTAGGATAAAACCATAGTGAGATTTTTTAAAAAGGATGACTATGTGATGACTTTGAAATTCTATAGCCTCTTCATGAACGCGAGAAGAAATGAATAGCGGTTCACCACTTAAAAAGTATAAATATTTGACTATTTAAACCAATAGCAATATATAAGAAATTATTAATACAAAAAAAAAGTGTTTTAACGAGATCTACATTGCTTGTGCAGTGAGATTTTGTGCATCTCTTACGTTTTACCAGTTATGCAAAATCACCTAGAATGAAGAGGACTTCAGAGACAATTCCTAGAAAATTCAAAACATACATTTTATTTGTCGTGAAAAATATTTCAAACATCTGGTATTGTAATAAATATCGTTAGAACCATTTGTGGCAAAATAAAAATAACGAAACAATTCAATGTGAACGATAGTTCGGGATGGGGGATTTTTTAATTTTTTAAAAATGTTCGTGTTTCGTTCTTGGAAGATGAACTTAAATAGCAAATTTCGTATTTAACCAATGTTTTCGTTTTGAGTTATACTGCTCCCGCTGTCTCTCTCTCTCTCTTTCTGTCTCTTTCTCTCTCTCCACACAGATATCTATAAAACTCGTGACCTTAGTTTAATGTGCTTCGGAATGCAATAAAGAATATTGTAATTCAATTACTCACCCTTATAATCACTACAGTGGAACTAACTTGTGTGCCGCAATAAGAATAGGAGAAATATGAGGGGGTTCGGCACTGAAGCCAGGCTTATTGTACCTATGCCCCTAAGGGGGCACCCCCGGGAGGAAGGATGAGGTGAGAGGAGGCACCGAGCGGCCAGATCAAGACTAGCGGTACAGATCGTGATCTATTTTTTAAGCAACGGCTTGTGAGCAGTATCTTTTTGCAACTTTTATAAGAAGTGTTTATATTATTTGTACAAATGATTACGTTTCGATCGTGAAATAGTTGTAATAAATGTCACTTGTAATTTGGAGTTTTCGTAAATAAATTTAAAGTAGCTCATGAAATTACTCATGATAGTATCAGAGCAGAAAGATGTGTGTTTGTGTGAAGCAGTAGTATACAAGATAAGAGAAGTGTTTGATGGGCATCACATCACTGTTGTAAACGTCAAATTTGGAGCATCGTTGAGTGGAGAAATAACAAACCAAGGTGAGAGCTAAAATATGTTGTCTTCTTAAGATGGTTTCTGAGTCAACAAACTTCTTGTGAAGATGAAGTGTGGGAAGTCAGTGGCGTTTTGATGTCGACGTGATGGTGACGCCCGATCCAAGCAAAGGCGCTTCACTGTCGGATTGCGTTATACACGTCAGTCAGCTTGAAAATAGAGCCACGTCATGCCGTGCTCAAGGTTCCCGGGAAAACCTTGAAACAGACATGTCGGTAGACTTTATGCATTTGATATTTGCTTTGTCATAGTGCCAGGTTTGGTCGTATTCTTTGTCAAATAGTGAATAAAACGGTTACAGCTCAGTTATCCATTTCACTAATCTCCGACAAAAGTTTCTAAAGCAGGTCACCCAAGTCACGGTGATGTAGCAGAGGCTGTATGACGTAAGAGCTGTCCAGGAGAACCCTAGCTAGGGAGTTCTGTATTTAAGAGTCAGCATGTACAAGGTATAAAGCTACTGGAATTTCCAAAAGCTAATGTAACTCTTTACCCCATTATAAAAAAAGAACGTTTTTTACCGACGCTGTCGATTATCATATCAGTGCCGCCGGTATACCGGAATTTTGTTCCATAAACATTCTTTTCCATGCCAGTAAATTTACTGACATAGAGCTGTCGCTTTTAACCACACTTAAAACCATCGGTCTGGGCAGGGTTCGCACCCATGACATTGGGATCAGCAGGTCAGCGGCTAACCAACTGAGGTCACCCAGACTGACCTCCATTATAATGTTTTGTGGTTACATTTTGTTACACTCCGTTTGTTCAGTTGAAATCGGTACCAACAACTGTTCCTGGAAGATAATCAGATAAAGATATGTCGTAATTAGTGTTAATTGTAGCTGTTAGGTTGGTCACTTAGGTCTCATTTTCAGGCACGAAACTGTTGTTTTAAATGGTTGTGTGGAGGTCATTGTTTCTGGCAAGTATTCATTTGGTATTATTTTAATGCTTGAATAAGTGTTCTGCACTTTCTAATTGTGTTTTATAGCACAATTTAGCATCAGAAATTACAGTCCAATAAAATATGTAGCAAAACGGGTTGTACCGACTAGTTTGAAACTTGAAAATCTCATTGTAAAGTTGGCAGTACCTACTTCAGTCTGGTGCTGCCATGTTGAATTCTTGGGAGCTGCTAGTAAACTGCAACCCCTATAACATGCATATCCTTTGTCCCGTTGATCGTTTCTTTTGATGCTACTCTTGCCTCACCGGTACTACAATGCTCAGTTACTGTCTCTATGTCAGGGCAAGAGAGACATTTTTTATTATTTTATTTACAACCAGCTTTTAACTTCAATGGTCATATCACAGGCCTTATACCTTTGCAACATATTGCCTATCGGCATTGTTAGCTCGTATACATTGAGTTTTGGGTGCATTAAATCACACATAAATTCACAGTGATTCATACTTAAAAGCTCTGGGAAGGATAGGGAATAATCTTGGCACCAGTCGGGAGTTGAACGCAGGACACCTGGCACAGCAAGTCCCGACTGAGCTACAGGCCAGCAGAAGTACCAATGAACTCACAAAGCATTCACTTGCCTAACATCGCTCTAAAGGATTATTATTGGGGAATCCAATTGAGTAGGATTGTCCAAGATGGGGTTTAGACATTGAATGTTTAGGTAGTAAAAACTGCGGTATAAGTGTTTAAAGTGACTGCAGCTCAACGAAACTAAGCATTTTGTTCACACATTATGACGTTTTGAATCCACTGAATTAGGCATAAATTACTACGGTCCATCAAAATGCAGACGCGTTTAAGAGATTTAACATGTCATACACTATGCCAGTAAAAAGTATGCAATAAAGTTTAAGAGCTATGTTCAACAACTAAAAATTTATTGACATTAATTTCTAAACCTATTTTGTTAGCGTTTGTTTGCACGGGTGTCATCGTAATCCTTCTTTTTTTTTTTTTTTTTTTTTTTTTTTTTGAAAAAGTATCTAGTCATTATTCCAATTTAGGTAACATTTCTTTGCTTTGAAATCAGAGAAATGTGTCAGATAACAAAATATCACAGCGAAAAGTATATCACAAAGTCGCTCTCCCAGCAACCAAAATCGGTTATGTACCGGTATAGGTTATTATAACAGCTTGGCCCAATAGACGCTAGAAAATTTAATATATGTAAGCAAATAGGCATTGCAAGTTCAGAATAGTCACTAATAGCAATGATAATTGTTGAAGCAGTCGCACCTCATTTATTCATTTACACTTAAAAACACATTTTGACATGACAGAACAGTATAGAAATATCAAACTACCACATTCGCGAGAGGACGGGGGCCTGGCACGTACCTGTCTACTTTACCGCCTGAGGGGTCATTAGCGCATCCCTGCAACACAATAGCCCCTACTGGACAAGAACCACTTCCCCACTCCAGAAGATTCTTTTGGGCGTTCGAGAAGGTTCCTTATCCAGAAGTTTCATGGAGTGTTCGGGTGGTATATAAAGAACATCTACGCTCCCGCGGACAGTTCTTCTGTGCAGTTGACAGTATTGAGCGTAGTTCAGTTGTGAGTTGTGGTTCAGTTGCGATTCCATTCAAAGGATCAGTTGGTTTTGTTCTGATTGTAAGTGATAAAGTGTGTTTAGCATCAACTGGTGTTTTCATTTGTTACGTTAGTCAGGAGCAGGATATAAAAGACGAAATGGAGGAAATGCTCGACAAAGTATTGGTCAAGATAGAAAAGATAGAAACTGAAATGAAATCCAGGATGGAGAAGATGGAGAAGGAAATAAAGAATGTAAAGCTCCATGGACCTCGGGCTCATTTGAGCATCATTTCACCCGTTTCATTCGCTCACCGTCCGATATGACGCAATGTTGGAGGACGTTAATTAAAAAAAAAAAAAAAAAAAAAAAAAAAAAAAAAAAAAAAAAAAAAAAAAAGAATGTAAACTCCGGAATGAATAAGCTGTGGAGAGAAATAACGACAGTGAACTCGGTATTGAAGAAGATGTAGACAGAAATGAAGGGTGTAGAGGAAGAAACAAAGACAGGGATGTCCAGCTTAAAGACGGATCTATGGACCAAAACTGAAGAACAACTGTCCGGCGTGAAGAAATACGTGGAAGAGCTCGGCGAAAAAATGAATGAACTTGCCCAACGCGTTCACACCCTGGAGAACTTCGGGGAACGGCTTAGCGTACTGGAGGACAGAGTCGACGGCAGCGATCCTGAAAAACGGTTCGGGAAGCGTTGCTTGGCCCCAGTTTATTGTAGTCAGCTCGAGACAAGGCGACAACAGCCAGGCGAGACGCTGCAGGAGTTCGCCCTGGCAATTGAGCAGCTGGCGAAGAAAGCTCTAGTGGACCTTTCGACCAATGACATGTCCAGGGTAGCTGCCGCCTTCTTTGTCGACGGGGTCCGCGACGCTAAGATGCGAAAGTGTCTGCTGGCGCATGATTACGAGACCATCGACGGGGCGTTGGCGGCCGCCTTGAGAATGGAGGCGGCCGAGATAACAGACAGGAATATCCGATATCACGGGAACAGAGGGTCAGGCCAGGGACGTCGACGAAGATCTTCAAGGGGTGTCGCCAGCCAGAGCACCTAATGAAGGAGTGCCCACAGCAGGCAGGAAACAAGTGATTACCGGCGTGGTGTGGTATACGTAAGGGCCGTCATCGCCAACCCCTTAAGTGACGCTGTGCACTTTGGCACCAGTCCATTGTGAAGCACTTCCCCGGTCCGGAATATTCTGTTTGACCGTTCGAGTGAGTTCTTTTACCAGGACGTTCGCTTTTGTTGGTCCTAAATAAGGATCTGGCTGGTGCCCGGCGGGCAGTTGACAGTGAGAGTTCATTGGGCAGTTGACAATGAGAGTTCAATGGACAGTTCCGAGTGCAGTTCAGTTGTGAGATGTGACTCAGGACTTCGGTTGTGAGATATGATTCAGAAGTTCAGTTGACAGATGTGACTCAGCAGTTCAGTTGTGATTCGTTTGTACGGATCAGTTATGTATTGTTCTGAGTGCATGATGTAACAACCATTGCTTTAAGTGTAACACTTTAAAAATGTAGCGTTTTGAAAACGAATGAATCATTTGTGGTAAGCCTATAAAAGAACTACAATTTTTAAGAATACTTAATAAAAGAGTATAGAAAGTCATGTGAGTGGATAATTGGAAATTAAAAATTATTATGTAATTTTCAACCAATTTTGCTGAAATTTTCAGTAGAAACCCTAAAAATGTACTTAAAGAACTGGCTTGTGATTTTCCTAAATTTTAAATTGTTCAAGATACAATTAATGCGGCCACTGAGGATAAATTATTATAGAAATTAGATTTAAAGATTTGCAATTATTCTCTAAACAACGAATGGGGTGAAAACAATCTGTATGCCCGATTTGTGCATTAGTATTTAAATAAGGTGCTATTATTTTTACTTTCTTGATTACGTATTGCAAGTAGGGGAAGTATTGTATTCGACTCGTTAAATTCGATGTCAAGATTTCACCCAAATCATGTTTTGAGGCCCCCTGCATTAAAAAAGAGTATTTTTAGAAAAAGATTCGCGCGCGCATGTCTCTGTGTGTGTGTGTGTTTGTGTGTGTGTGTGTGTGTGTGTGTGTGTGTGTGTGTGTGTGTGTGTGTGTGTGTGTGTGTGTGTGTGTGTGTGGTGTCTGTCTTTGAACAGAATAACTCAAAAACCAAAGTTGATATTTAAGTTTAATATGTTTTAGGATGTGACAGGAAGTCTTTGAAAAAATTTCTCCAACCTAAACTATCTTTACAGGACAAATTTTTCGAAAATTTTGATTTTCTCAAAACTGGCTCTACCAGTTTTGATTAAAATGCCACGTGTTTAATATATTTTTATGGCAAATAAAATGTATATTTTTAACTTTTTGGGCTGTAGACCATGTAGCCCTATTTACTCTTGATGTCTTTTGCATGACTGGTAAACCGTAAGAGATAGACTAACTCTTACTACACAAAAATGTAGATCTCGTTAAAATGTACAATTTATATCCAAATGCATTTTATGTGGAGTGAACCATTTCGGAAATATTCTTCGTTATTGTTAGAATGTTGCTAGACTTATAAACCGCTCTCAAATGAGAGGTCGTTATTAATTTTTTATCTCTTGATCATGCAAACAGAACATAATGTCAAGTCATCATATAGCGGCCACTCTTGAAACATTTCACCATCGCTTAAAGTCTTCTGTATTCCCCTTGTACCTACAAGAAAATTAGCAATAAAATAATTTCTACAAATGTTTATCTCGATTAACCTGAAGTAGATAGAGAAATAAATGTTTGTAAGACATATGTGAGCAAGAGTAGAGAAAGTCATGCGAGTGCAACACATCATATATTTTTTTCAAATTTCGTTTTTTGCATCGTATGCAACACAATTAATTAGTGCCTACAATAAAAGCAAAATAATGCTTTTTTTAATGTTAAAAATATCTGCATGAAATTTAAAATATATTTCTAATTTGTAACACAGCAGGATGTGAAAATGTTACGAAAAAAGGCAAGATTTACAAATTTTGCGTATGAGTACCTTTCAGAAATTGCTTCTGTGAATAAATGTTTGACATGTCAATGTGTTTTACTGAGTAGTTGTGTACTGAATTGCGGCATTTAAAGCGCATCTCGTGCTCAGGGAAATCCATTCAATGATAATTCTATTTGTATTGGATACCCCCAACAGAGTACGCCACTGAATGAGACGTTTTTTTGTTTCCGCGGTGGCACGAGTCTCGCGACAAGGAGGACGATCGCTAGCGGACAGACAGACAGACACGCGAGTTCTATTTTCGCTCGCAGCTGGCCCGTCTCTCCAGGAGGCTGCACCCCACAAACACACATACGGTTGCTGCCCCCGCAAAAATGCTCCTTCTGCAAGACATCTTGTACATCTCAAAAATATATTCCTACGTTTCTTTTTTATTCTGGCGAGACGGGCGAAGTCCGTCACCGGCAGATGTGGAACTTCGGGTTCTCTATAATTCACCTGGGACATTATCCCAGGTTCACCAGATCTGCATGTTTTGAATTAATTATAGTTTGTCTATAGACATATACAATATGTTCCAAGCACCGTCACAATCTAAATTCTCTTTACACACAAGGAATAATTATCCACAATGTTATCAAACCTTTTACAACTCATCTGTTCTATACCAGATGAGTCAGCGGTCCCTTATTTTTTGGAAGGTAGGCCACCCATCAAACGGCATGTGCACTTTAGTCCAGTTTTGCGCTTACTAAAATGTATTGCTTGACGTTCTTAGAGTGACAAATGCGCAAAATTTAGAGGAACAGCAGGGACAAAACGTACTCATCGCTAAAGTACACCTCAAAAACATGCGGCTCCTTAACTAAGAGAAAATTCTAAAAGAAAATGGCAGATTCTTGTACTTAGAGCCTGAGTTGGTTGCAAGAAATTATGGTACACACCTCATCCACCATGGACCCGTACAGTCAAAACGCACCTATTATTAAATAACGATTTATTTAAACTTTGACGTAAACTACGTCTCGCACATCTCAAATAATATACATAATAGCATTTGCCATTTAAGTAATAATGTTAAAACGCCCAGCAACGGGTTAAAACTGTCTTAAAAGGCTAAATTTGGCACAAAAAGTCGCGAGGTGGAAATGACGTAAAGCCTGGCATGCACGTTCTACAGTAGAACTTTCAATCAAGCGTCCAAATAGCTGGATAGAATTATAACTGTGACCTGTGCGCTTAACCTCAGGGACACTGGTTCGCGTCTCGGCGCTGTAGAATTGTTTTAAGGGTAAATTTTATTATTTTTCTGCTGGATGAAATAATTTCTTAGACACAACCATGTAAGCTATCAATGCAAATAACCACTCAATTACCATGGTTTATAGGAAAATGTATACAAATTTCAGGAAATACCAGAGATTATAGAAACAATAAAATTGGCTTTGTTGTGTTTTATTACACCACCTTCCCTAAGAAAACAAAATGACGACCGTGCGCGTGTTACGAGTACAGTAGAAGTTAATATTTTTGACGTATTCAGATCGATCTGAATCTGATAGGTGTTTCCATGCAACAAACTTTCGATCCGATCTTACTTCTAAGAGTATCGAAATTCACTTAGATCTGAATCCGGTTTCCATGAAGTATTCAATCCCTAATGAGAACTCAAATCGAGTTGAATTCAACATGGAAACGTAGTGACTGCAATGACAGAATATTTAATTTGCTTTTATAAGGGAACTGCTTAATAATAATAATAATAATAATAATAATAATAATAATAATAATAATAATAATAATAATAATAATAATAATAATAATAATAATAATAATAATAATAATAATAATAATAATAATAATAATAATAAACAGTAAACAGATTGACATACCGTTCATAGTGAGGCGGTTTTCATTCAATTATTGATGGACGGATATAGATTCATTGAACAGTGACATCTTAGTGGTTGGAAGGCATGCTTCGCAACGATGGTCTACACCAGCCACTGAATGAGTCCGTTTAATATCACAAGGCTAGTACTTAAATATTAATCTGTGAACACAGGCAGATTCCATCTCAGGAGCGAAGGAAAAGGGGGGCATAAGACAAACATTGAGTAGACTTCTAGAACCAGGTAAGGGACGTGGCAGATGTGGTTCAACATTTCATTACCAGTATAAACCACTGCGCATTTTATCGGCACTGACTCCAGGCATTCGAGTGTAGGTGTGCACTCATTTCATCAGCCGGTGGTACGGTCGTAAGTTTCATATTTGACAACAGTGCGGTGAAAATGCTGCTCGAGACAGGAAGACACAATTACAGCACTCTACTGGGTGACAGTGACGCATCATTTATTAACACATTTCCTAAACTGTGGTTAAGAACACGGGTAGCGTGGTGCTCGCTGCATTTCTATTATGTTTTGGAAGCCACAACCACGGCTAATGAAAAGAGAGGTTACAAATATTTCTGTTGCCAACCTTCACTGTTAATGTTAGAAATCGTCAAAGTCGACACTCCGTCAGCGTTGACATTGCGGCAAAAATTGACGAAGTCCTACTTTAAGTGACTATTAGAAATGTTTAGTTCTTTCGGGCTTGTAGGCCGTGGTTTAGAAGGCATTGTCTACAGAAAAGCTGGTCAGTTTAGTTCTTGTAGAAGCGCTTAGCATGGATGTTACGGAGTCTCAGATGTAAAGACCTGGTCCACACCTGAATTCCACTCCCCACATTATTCTCTATAGAGAGCTGTGCTGGATTATTGTGTTCTCTATGGACGTTAGGTAATAAATAGTCCGATATACGCCTCCAATAACTCTGAACAAACTGTTGACCATGCCCTAAAGGCGTGCCCAATAATGGATCAGCAGTACAGTGTCTTCAAGGCGAATACACTACAGTGACATTGTGAACAGATATTGAGAACCACTTGTGCAATATATTCACAGCATAAACTTTCAATTATTGTAATAATCATTAAGTTAAATAATAATCAGTAATAATTAAACAAGTTAATATAAACTATGTAACAGCTACACACTATGGAGCATGTGATTAGATAAAATAAATAAAAAACTATCCCTGTTTATGGAGCGTTCAAATTTGCAGTGATTTGTTGATTACCTTTTCCTTGCTTATGAAATAGAATTACTTATAAATACCTATCCTACAATAGTAAGCTTTCTGCTGAAGCAGCTGCTAAATAATATTTTAAAATATATCCCATCTTTAAAAATAAAGTAGTTTTACAAAATACTGATCAAAAAGGTCATAATGTCATTTAAAAAATCCAGTATTTTATATTCACATACCTTTCTCTACCCACTATTGACTTTTTACTTAGGTTCTACTATACACTGTTAAAAACGTGGCCCGCCGCATGCTGGTCTTGATATTCCATGCACTTTACATGATATGGTGAGAAATAACAGAATAGCGACAGAACTTTAGAAATGAAAGTATTGAAAAGCTTAAATCAATAAAAACGGATATCTCGGAAATAGCTGATGCCGCAAAAACATTTACTTGAAATAAATGCTATGTTTTAAAGAGATAGACTTTTTGTGTGTGATGCGTTTTTGTCAAATTCATTTTGAATGAAAAGGACTTCACAGACTATCCCACAAAATGTCTCTAATAGCTACTTATTTGTCATGTACATGTATTAAATATATGGTATTTTACTCAAAATCGTTAAAGACACAACAGTTTTGCATAGATAGGGTTGTTTCATTTACGGGAATTTTCCTGAAAATCTTCGTGATATATATTGAACTTAATACCAAGTTTGGTACAAGTAGAGCATTTTCTTTTTAAGTTATAAAGTCCACATACAAGCACAGGGACCTCGTTTTATTCAGGGGACCTCAAAAGATATATTTTCGGTGAAATTTGGTACTGTTGGATGTAATATAATTATTTCTGTATCTACTAGTTACATGGTGTAAAAGATAAACTTTGCGTTTAAAGGGTATAAAAAGTGCATCCAAAAATAATTGCGATTGAAATTAGACATTTTTCCTAAGTTATATCACAATATTTTTGCAAAAATACAGGAGTTACTGATTAAAATTTTGCTTACAAATCATGCAAAATTCGATTGTAGTAGCAATAGTAACAATAATAATAATAATAATAATAATAATAATAATAATAATAATAATAATAATAATAATAATAATAATAATAATAATAATAATAATAATAATAATAATAATAATAATAATAATAATAATAATAATAATAATAATAATAATAATAATAATAATAATAATAATAATAATAATAATAATAATAATAATAATAATAATAATAATAATAATAATAATAATAATAATAATAATAATAATAATAATAATAATAATGATGACGATGATATTTAAAATGTGAAGACCGGTAGCATCCTCCAGAGGAGCTGATCTGGAGACAGGCCCAAGATTATACTCTCTGGTACTTGTCCAGTTCGTGACACTGTACAATCTTATCTTAAGGAGCCAAAGGAAGTTCCAGTGGCCGATGTGTGAAAGTGCGAAATCGTGAAAACGTCAAGAGATTTTTGTGAACTGTTATATGAAGAAACACGCTCCCCTTGTCAGCAGAACAGAAAGCTTCCTTCCTTCCTTCCGACAAAGCGATGTTATCGCACCCCACGGCGTGTGTGAGTATTAGGGGAGAGAGCCCCGCTGTCTGGGAAACCGCCCCCCCCCCCCCTCCTCCCGTCACTCTGCGGTATACAGCTGGCCAGGATCTGCAAACACGCCTGCTGACCTGCATACTCTATGTACTCGTACTTCACAATGTACCTACCTACCATTTTATTTTCCATCCACAAGCACGAACAAGTGTGTCATACCGACTTTATCTACTTATACGTAATTCTAAGGTACCTATCTATTGAACGAGGATGTTATATTGATTTTATAAAAATGCGACCTATTGCATGACACTTTGATCAACACAATCGATCAAAGTGATAGTCTGATAGAAAAATGAAGCAAACAGACATTAGCATCCATTGGCACGGCCTGCAAGATTAAATACTACTAGCCTAGTTTCCTGCTTGTACACGCAGTTTATTTGTGAAACTGATTCCAAACACATTTCCTGTTTTATTCTGTGATCTGAGGTTTCCCTCTTCAAATTATTTCATATACTTCGGCATTAGATGCTTCACCGAAGGGAGTGTCAGCCACTTTTGAGATTTAAACCTAGCGGCTCTATTGCATCAGATTACGTAAGCTGTTGTGCATCTTGGGACATTGCAGCTAGATTCTCTGACGTGATCACAGCATAAGAATAGTAGAGGAGGTGATAACATTCAGAATGAAATGTGATAATTTTTGCGAGTGAAGGCTGTCATTGGTTGCAATTGTGTAGTAAGATTTTGTCCGTCTCTTACGATTTACCAAGTATACAAAATTCATGAAGTAGATAAAAAAATGACCTTTGGTAAGAATAATTTGTAGAAAATGAATAGAGAAGGTAATGTTAATATGACGCATAAGTTTTTTTAACTTTTGGAGGAGCAGAAGGTGTACTTATTAAAGTAAAGAGATTTGTGAGAAAATCAGTTGGTGCATAAATATCGTGAGCAAATACCAGCATTAAATCTAATGCAGAAGACAGCGAGTAATGGGTTAAGAGAAATCGATAGTATATTGGAATATTAATGTCGCAAGTGAGGTTTACGAGAACGAGACCAAGTCGAGTCTTTTAATCTCCTAGTTTTTGTACTACACTTAGTTCACTAATTCTACATACTATTCTTTGCAAGAGTTATTTTATATAAATTGGATTATAATCATTGGTATTTAATAGGATTTTTTTAAAAAAAAATATATATATATATTATTGTCGCTTTCAGAATAGTCATATCGCGACTACAAAAACTTTTAAATGAAAATTATTTAAATCAATTAAAACATTGACTATAAAAATCATTTGTTAGTGCTAAGTTAAGTTTTATTTGACGATGTCAACACTGCAATTGATTTCCAGTGTAGTGTAGGAGGAACAGGATGTTCACAAAAAAGTAATATCAAAGATTAGCTAACCTCAAAACCTGCTAAACAAAAAGTGAACACAGGTTCTCCAACGTAACGTTATGTAAATCAGTCGACCAACTTTAAAAAACTTCAATTATTCCTTCTCGAATCTTGCACACTCAATACGATCTCATTTCCGTATTGAATTCAACATGGAAACGCGGAAGTGGGAATGTACTCAATACGTATTGAATTCGCCATGGATACGCAGTAAATGTAAGCAACTTGATTTGGAATTTACTTCTCCACTATAATGGAAAAAGTTGCAGGTCTAATGATACACAGGCTTGGAAGTGCCAAGCTATTACCGAAGAAATCTAAACAGAGCTTGGTACATCCTAGATTCTGGAAGTGGTTGGAGGAAATGGATGTGAATATTAATGAGAAAAATGTCCCAGCGTATTTCCTTCTAAGAAGCAGTAAATTAAAATACCCAGGAAGTCTGTGGTCTGAGTATTCTATGTTTAAAACTATGATAAAACTAAACTATGTGGCTGACATTGCAATTTACATAAATTTCTGTGTTTAAGTTTTTGTGTGATGATTTTACTTACGGCACTATAATGTTCTTCGCCACTTTCTTCAGTATTTATATTTATTTTGTTCTCACAGTAAGGAGATTATTGTAGGAAGGTCAACTTAAGATGCATGACAGCAATACTCTATATCTATATTGCACAGAAAAGCTTTATGCATCGCTTTGCCAACAACTGCTAGTTGAGAGTGCATTTATTCCCATGAAAGCCATCCTAATAAGTGTTTTAAACCTCTGACGCAACCCTTTTTATTAGAGAAATGACATATTTTGTTCGGTGGCACACTTCGTAGCATGCGGATGATCACCTGTCACGCCACTTCGCTTTGGAAATGTGAAATGACATCATTTCTCTTCCTACAATCATTAGAACATGGTTATGCACCGCGTTGGAAAACGTCAAATCCATAGTGGACTGTATCCATCATATCTGACATTCCCCGTTTCTGAGAAACACGTGGGCTGGCTATATGGATATATACTTCACTTTTATCAGTAAGTGTAAGTTTTGAGTACAGCTACTTAATGTTGAGCACACATTCAACTAATGTAACAACAATAGAATGTACTCAAGTACCTATCCTACAAGAATATACACTCACATACGAGGTGTGATCAAAAAGCTTCCGGAAGGGTTCACAACAATTTTGCCATTGAGCTTTCTTAAATTCCTACTCAAACATTACATGCAGCACTCTCTTCTGATAAAGATGAAAAGTCGCATGCCTTTCTGCATACTTGCATTGCAGAGGTGGAAGCTCTGTAGTGAAGCATTCATCTGCTGCCATTTTTCTGTCTACTGAAAACGTTAGATTACGAAGAACAACGAACAAACACCAAATTTTGCTTCAAACTCAGAAAAACTGCAACAGAAACCTATGAACTGTTAAGAACAGCTTATAGGGAGGAAATAATGCTCAAAACGAACGCATTTTAAGTGGTTTTTGAAATTTAAAATAATGTTACATCACTTAAGATTTCAGATCGTTTGAGTCGACTCTGTTCAGCAAAACTCATGAAAATATCAATCAGGTGAGAGAAGTGGTATTAAATGATAGCACTTTGTAATTGAAGAGATACTTTTGATTGATTAGGGTGCTCCTTTGGAAGTATTGAAAACACCGCTTTGAGGACATTGATGCTATGCTTCGCGGAGACTGAACGTGCTTCCAGCAGGAACAAAAGCACTTGCACATCTACGAGTATATTAACTTCCAAGCAGACTACTTCGAGGGTGACAGGGCAGAACAGACAAATCAAAATGTGGTGCTGTGTTTATGACCTTATTCCGGAAACTAGTTGATCACACCTTGCAATATCCTATAAATCTAGAATAGGTTTCTCAGCTTTAAAAGCTCTTCTCTTCTCAAGTTGAGCGTCAAGATGTTGATGTCTTTATACTTAAAAGTAAATTTGAAAAGAATGTCAGAATTTACGAGTTCATGACTTGATATAACAACATAGCGATAGACATTCAAGGAAATCGTTTCATTGCTTCAATATAATATAAACTAGAAATATTACTGAAAGCTAGCTTTATTTATTAAGCTTACTTTCTAACGTGTCGTCTTCTAAATGCAAATACTTTAAACTTCGTAAGCAAACTGCTCTGTGGAACAACAGCGTAAACATCCTGATATTTTAGAAACAGTAGGAGTTAAAATCCGGTATCCTGTGCGTTGTAACTTTCCAATCCGTAAATACTATTTTTCTTTTGCTTGCTTTATTGATGTATTTTTACATATGAATTCTAATGCAACTTCAATTTAGTCTTCATTTCTTGAAGGACTTCATATTTAACTTACATTGCTACTGAGACTTGTCAAACAACACGGCATATTTGCTGAGAGTTTTGCTAAAGTTATTGAAGAACCAAATGCAACAAAACAGCAGAAAAACAGCTTTATTGTAAACCGGAAGTAATCTTTCCTTTGAGAAAGCATCCGCGCCGTATGTCCGGCGCCGCTATACTCCACGAATCCTAAAAACACACCTGAAAATGAGAAGGGAAGGGAATGAAAGGGAAATTATGGAAAGAAAATGTTTATGGATGAGAAACCAGTCCAGCATTCCCTACCTACCTAGCTACAAAAAACCCAAGGTCAGATTGGGCGGTCAGTGGTAATCGAAACCGGGACTCCCCGAATGCGAGCCTCATACTTACCCCGGTAGCTACTTAGTGATATAAAATAATACTTCAGACTTTTTCATTACATTTTGGTTTCAGAATGTATTATTGTTTTATTTCCACTTTTCTCAAACCCAACAGTTTGTCTGGTTGATTTGTGGGCAAAAGATCCATAATTGTTCCCCAGAGACATCTTGGAGGTTCTATATATTGACTAATGATGATGGTACTTTAATTTTAGCCTTTGCGCATTTTGGTATTGGAAATAAAACTAGCCAAGACACAATAATAACTAAGTATTTTTTAATATTCCATGATAACAAATGAAGCAACAACTGCTCCTCCTCCTCCACACGTAAACTTAATTGAACTACAAGGAGTTGTGGTTCCGTGTTTTCTTTCCCACACAAAAAGCACGCTCTAACAAAACACTTCGGAAAGAAAACAAATGACATGAGAGCGCGCAGTCGAGTGAGTGCTGGAAGCCATTACTTAATGGATTATGTATCGATCGTTTCTTTCTCACCGTATGGCAAGCAACGCCAGGTGAGAGGGGTAAAGCACGAGGTTTTAAATCTTCAATACACGCAGCTGGACATCTGCTGGTAGTCTAGGACAAGAAAGTCCTTGTATTTCCGTGTCTCACCAGCTGAGCTGTGTCTAGAGGGTGGATCCAGAAATAGTCCACAGTCCTCAATACACGCAGCTGGACATCTGCTGGTAGTCCAGGACAAGAAAGTCCTTGTATTTCCGTGTCTCACCAGCTGAGCTGTGTCTAGAGGGTGGATCCAGAAATAGTCCTCAATACACGCAGCTGGACATCTGCTGGTAGTCCAGGACAAGAAAGTCCTTGTATTTCCATGTCTCACCAGCTGAGCTGTGTCTAGAGAGTGGATCCAGAAATAGTCCTCAATACACGCAGCTGGACATCTGCTGGTAGTCCAGGACAAGAAAGTCCTTGTATTTCCGTGTCTCACCAGCTGAGCTGTGTCTAGAGGGTGGATCCAGAAATAGTCCTCAATACACGCAGCTGGACATCTGCTGGTAGTCCAGGACAAGAAAGTCCTTGTATTTCCGTGTCTCACCAGCTAAGCTGTGTCTAGAGAGTGGATCCAGAAATAGTGCACAGTGCTCAATACACGCAGCTGGACATCTGCTGATAATCCAGGACAAGAAAGTCCTTGTATGTCCGTGTCTCACCAGCTGAACTGTGTCTAGAGGGTGGATCCAGAAATAGTGCACAGTGCTCAATACACGCAGCTGGACATCTGCTGATAATCCAGGACAAGAAAGTCCTTGTATGTCCGTGTCTCACCAGCTGAGCTGTGTCTAGAAGCTGGGCCCAGAAATAGTGCACAGATGAGATCACTTACAACTACATAGCTCAGAATAATTTCTTTGGATTTAAATGACCGCTTCCCAACGGTGCATACCTGCTGAATGATGTTCAATTCTCCCTTGAAGTTTAAACTGTTCCAAATTAGTTCTTTTTCACTCTCGCGAAAAAGAGTTCATGTTACGACAGTACCTTGGGTAAGGAAGTACTTCCCAATTGTAATCGGTCAGTACAAAGAAAGGAGAGTATGTAAGGGAATATACAACTGAAATTACTAGAAATCTCGCAAAAATTGAACATTTGTATGTCATGACTTTAAAACATAAATTGAATTTGTTTCTTGAGCATTCATACCACAAACACCTATATTTATATAATATACTTAAAATATGGAATAAAATGTTTGTCATTTGGATATTTAAGATATTGAAAATTATTTTTCCCCATATTCGCTTTTTGAAAATGTTCCACACGATGCAGTTTTTATCCAATTCTTCTGAAATTTGTCACGAGGATTTCCATATCAGAAACAGTTAAATCTGTCATATACTTTTTATGAATGGTTTTGGAGGGTTTGTGTTTAAAGCTTTATAAAACTAGAAGTTTCAACTGACAGAATTTCAAAATTATTTTCTTTTGAACTAAGGGCAGTAAAACAAAATTATATAGATATTCGTACGTTATAATTAGATAAATATAATATATATCTAACAGGATGTTATCTTTCATATGACAGATATATAGATCTGGATAATAAACTTAATACTTTTCGAAATATTTGTGGTACAATCCACAGGTCCTTAAAAACAAAACACGAAAAGATATACGAATAAAGCATTTGAATAGGGCAGCTGTACCCATACTAATTACGGAAGCGAAGTAGAACATTCACAGAAAAAGACAAATCAAAAGTGCAGGCAGCCGAAATGAAATTCATGAGAAGTACACCAGAATATGCAGTATTAGATAAAAAGAAGAACACATGTCCGGGATAAATTTGGGATAGAACAATTGCTGGAGCAGCACAACAGAAAATGTGAACATCTACAAAGGATGCCGAACTACAGACTGCCAACATTAGTAAAGGGATATAAACCAAAAGGAAAACGAGATGTGGCAAAACCAAGGTGAAATGGGCACCGGAACAGGTTCAATATGAACCTAATACCTGAAATGAAGAAGAAGAACAACAACAACAACATATAAGGCTAAAATTATTGTTGTTATTCTTACAGTCTACTGCATTAGCTGTAGTGCCAACTGAAAATAAATGTTCATTGAAATGTCTGAATGTTATTGTAAGTTGTAAGAACTTTACTTTTAAATCACTATAATATTAAATAGTATTGAATGAATGAATTATTAATTATCTCGATGAATACTCTCAACAAATATCAGTCGAGGTTTTCATATTTGGGACAATTTTCTGTCGTTTCGTGCTCGTATAATTATCGTCATATGAAACCTCGTTGTGATATTATACAGATAATTTACCGGTTTTGGCTTAAAGTGTAGTAACTTAAATTATAAGAATTACGATTACTTTAGTATTATTGTTGTTGTTACTCTTGCTGCTACAACTACTACTGCTATTACTACTGTTTCGTTACATTTAAGATAGCTATAACTGCGGCTAATGCTAACTTTAAATGTGAAACACACGGTTCATACTGTATGAAAGGAAGAACCCTAATTAAATAAATATTCCCCTTCCAGCTAAGAGAGAGAGAGAGAGAGAGAGAGAGAGAGAGAGAGAGAGAGAGACCAGCAGACTGATCACTTCACCGCAGTAACAGTCTGACGTTCTGTTTGGCACGGAATGTAAGCTTTGCAATGCCCAAAATGATGTGAATACATAGCAAATGACTTAAAACTGATCTCTATCTACCGAAGTAAGCGTTTGCTGGATTCAGAGGGTGAAAAAGAGGGAACTATCACCCTGTTGCGTACTGGTGACGTCATCCGGCGCACTTTGCGTGATCGGAACTGAGCGTTTTGCCACCTTCCTTCCTTCCTTCCCTCCCCAAGCAATTAGAAGTGCCGCGGCTATTTCGCTAATTTATTGTTCCCATCTATCACCGTTCCACGTTTGTCACACAGAAAGCACTCGCTCTCCCTTCATCCATTCTGATCAAAATGGGTGGCGAACGTGTCACGGCAATTGAGAGAGAACCAAGTTTCCATTTTTGTGTCTGCTCCTGCAACTCAATTCCTTATCCAGAATCATGTCCTTACTTCGCTACTGCCTTCTTATAGCAAATAAAGGGAGCATTGCACAATTTTGATTTGGGAACAACTCCTGTAGCAACATCGACCACAATCAAATATCTTGGACTGACACTTGATTCTAACCTCACTTGGAATTCGCATATAACCGACATATTAATTAACTTCGAAACAATAATCAATTGAAACATATCCTTAAAGAAAGTTCACCACTTACACTGTAATGCTCAACCATTCATAATAAAATTACTTATCTCTAAAATATCTGCACAACAAATAAAATCGATGTCTTGAATTTTCTGAGAAAAGCCTGAGAAGTCCTCATCATTCTGGTTGGTTTTGCATAACTAGTAAACCGTAAGAAATAGACAAAATGTTACTACACAAAAAATTAGCTCTCATTAAAACATACAATTTATGCCACATTTTAATGGAATGAAGCATTTTCGAGGTACTCGAATTTTGCAATGCTTATACTCTTTTTTTGCAAATGGGAAGTCGATGTTAAATAAAATGTCCTGCACATGCAAAGAGGATGGAATTTCAAAGCCATCATATGGCCACCAGCTCTTAAAATATTCGACTATAGCTTAAAGCCTACTGTATTCTCCTATTCCCATTGTACCCACAAGAAAATATGTAATATAACCGTTTCTACAAAAGTTTATCTCAATTAATATGAACTAGTTAGAAGAATAAGTGTTTTTGAGAATAGTTTGTACAACAGTAGTCATGGGAGTGCAACACATCATATATTTTTATTCAGTTCTATAAATCCCTTTAATTGCTATCGTTCACGCCGGAGGCTTCGATTGAAAAATTGGATGTTATTATTCTTTGAACTTTTAGGTTAGGTTACAGTAGGTTTTCGTTGTTTTTAACTTATTTTCACGAACATTCACTCTTATATTAGGACTCTATAAAGGGTAAGGAATAATCCCAATTAAATAAAAACGTCTATTCTCCCTTGTTAACGCTGGCTTTTAATATTCTTCGCACAATTGTGTGTTTTCTACATCTTTCCAATGATATTTATACAGAAGGAAATCTGGGATCCCTACACTTGAATTCCTTTCTAAGGAAACCTGTGTCTACCAACATAAATTTGGTGGGTATAATATGTACAACACACACTAGTGTGAGAAGTAAAATACAGCCTAATTTTCCATGCCTCTTCAAAATCTGTCTTCTCATAATCCAATCTCCGACAACGCTTGCTATGACTTTTTATTCCCTGGCAAAATTGCAACCGTATTTCTTATATTATACATTTATTTTAGCATATGGAAAATATCTTTTACAATTATTCATCTATCTCAGTATAATATTATAATTTATTTATAAAAGCATTAATCTTCCTAGTCATTAATTATAGTGTCTACATTAAATGTGTGTATATTCTAGATGGTTTAGACGCATTATGTAGTTATCGTACTCATAGGACAAGTCACTTCAAAAGTTAAGTCTTAATTGTGCACAGAACTCTGTTAAAGTACGCTGTGTTACAGATTGAAAGTCTTATTTTTAGCATTATTCATGCTATCTGCTGAAAACTTTCTCAAGAAGTGAGTCATTTTAGTTTATAATAACAATGGAAAGGGACCAGAGGTATACAAAGATTCAACGTCAGATTAGATTAGATTGGATTGCGTTCAACGAGTTGACTAATAGCCGCAAGCGCCCGTGAATATTAAACATGTCAGTGAAACATTAGATTTCAATATTGGGCACAAAAACATTATATACAAGAATCTGAGAAAACAAAAAACTAAAGCATGGATAATTCAGAAACAAAATCAGATCTTCCTGTAGTTATAATGCTAACATATATATTTACAAAGACAATATGAGAAAATAAAACAAAAAATGAATAAATAAAATAAAGTAGGGATAGTTCTGAAACAAAATCGAATCTTCCTTATACTTATAACGTAATGCATATTTACAAGTACAAATTTAAGTTCGTTATAAACTTTCGCGGGGCTTTTCCTGCCACGTCTCATTATTTTGTTATTTAATTAGCAACGCATAGCATCTTTTGTCAGTTGTTCAATACACATATATTTAAGTAGCTATCAAGCAGGCATCAAATGTAATCAACAGTGATTTCACTAAAACAACTAGAAACTACTTACAAAGCTACATAAGCATTAACAGGATAATTTGTCATTGAGACAATCTTGTGCAGCATAGGTACTCTTTAGCAGCAATTTTAAAAGCACTTAAATTGCCAACTTTTCGCTCAAGATCATTAGGAAGAGCATTAAATATTTTATGTATCATACTCGTAGTATACACCCTTCTACAGGCAAGAGAACTTTGCACTGGGAAGATGGATGTTGGTCTTTTGTTTAGCGTTTATCTCATGAATTCTTGTTTGTTATAAATGCGACTCGATTGCATATGAAGAGTAAGGATAAGGTTACTATCTTCAGTCTTCTGAGACATAGCTTACGTATCCCATATTCCTTTTGCAGTATTAATTAAAATGTACATTTTCTATCTGCAGAGAAAACCGAGGAAGAACCTGCAGCAACATTGGTTTTGTTATGTGAGTTTTCCTCTAAAGTTGGTTCAGAAGCAGAGAACATTGACCTACCGGGCTGAATGTTTCCTCGAGGTTTGGCACCCAGGATTGCCAGGTTCACGTTGGCCTTGCGCCCGTCGATGATGGGGTTGGGGTCCTTGCACGCCCGCTCAGCAGCTGGCCGGTCCCCCATTATCACCTGCAAAACAATCACCTCTTCAGTATGGCTTCTGCATGTGCATGTGCTCAAAATAATATTGCTATGACAAACAAGTCATATCAGAGTCAACTGATACGCACAATTCAAAATGTATATAAAAATACAACAATTAAGATTGACAATGGTGCTAAAAGTGGAAGAAATAAACCAAAGGGGTTAAACAGGGATGCCCTATGTCGCCATCATCATCTATATCTATGACGTATAAAGGAACGTTTCTTTGTTTGTCCATTATGGGCTGCTATACAATTTATCCGAATTCGAATACAATGAAAATTGGCAATTCTAAATGTTGTTTATAGAAAAGCTTTTTTCAGCTGTTTTACTATTCAGCGTATTACATTCACATTGTTTTCTCTACTCCGTCTATTTGTAGTTGTTCAAGAGTGCTTTTGCATAGCGTCTTATCGGTGTTTTTATTTATTTAGTTCATTTTTTGTTCTTTATAGTACACTAAGAGTTTTAATTAAATGTTAAAGTGTGTTAACCAATATTTTTTGAATGTCTCCAAAGAATAACAAGGCTTTTGGGTAAGTGCAACCTAAGTCGGAGAGTTTAAGGGATACATCGTTAAACCACGGGCAACGCCGGGCGTTTCAGCTAGTTTAATATATTTTTAGATGAAACACTAAAAGGGTGGAAAAATCGTTCTACTGGGGTATTCCAATAAATACATATAAGCTTAAAACAATTGCATTTGCTGACAATCAGATTATTTTTGAGGAAACAGAAGATGGTTTACAGAAAAGTGTTAATAACCTGCAAGATGTTATGAAGATATATGACTCAAAGATTTCAACAGTCAAGACAAAATCAATGGCTTTTAAAGGGATAAATCATGAAAAAAACATAAGATAGTCGATGAAGAAATAATAGAACAATCTCTAGTTTTAAGTATCTATATTTTAATATGTCAGATAGCAAAAACGAAGACCTGAATATGAAATGAAATAAATTAAGGCAAATGAAGGGAACAATTTGGAGAGCACTGAAATGGAAGACGTCAACGGAAACACAAATTAAATTTTATAAATTAATGACAGTGCCAATGGCAACATATAGAAGTGAAAACTGGACAATGAATAGGACATATAGGAAAAGAGTTGAAGCAGCAGAGATGAAGTTCTAAAGAGCAGTAGCTGGATAATAACCTTCTAGACAAACGCGAGAAATGAAATTCGAAAAGAGTCATTTCATATAACCTAAATGAAAAAAATTGATGAAGATAAAAATAGTTGGTATCAACACATATATTTATTGAATTATAAACCTAGAGGATATCACCAAGTAGGAAGACCGGCAGTTAGGAAAGTTATTCTACCTCCCCCCCCCCCCCCCCCTAAACAGCAACAACCCTGGAGCGGTGATCCCTTTCGCAGAAACACATATATTAAATTTCCGCATTTTGATCAATTTTCGACTGACGTTTCTGAACAAAAACTTCCAATTAAGGAAATGAAATTCGAATTACATGTGATTTTTTTTTACATTGTTTTAATACAAAATTCAAGGGACGAAGAGAAGTGCTCGAATTAGCGACAATTCCGAATTACCCTAGCTCCACGGTAAGTATACATTAAAGACAGTATAGGACCACTCCCCTCTAATTATCCTATTTCTCCATTGCATTTACCTTTTGGGACACAAGTTAACTGAAGCCTTACGTCATAACGTTTGAAGTAGAGTTAATTAAAATATAAACACACCGCAAACTCGTGTTTTTGCTGCAGTAGAGGCAGCCTAGTTTAATATAGCACGAACGGCCTTCCCGGTGTTAAAAATGTTTCCAAGCGGACAAATCTTTTTAATTACCTGCACTTGGCTGCACTGCTGGTGTCTTTACACTACAAATTTCCTGCACATTTTGGCAAAGTTACCGAGACTTAAAATAAAAAAGGCCACTGCTATGTCCCCAGCGCAGATACACGTGTCATGAACCTTCATATAGGATACTTGATGTTTTGCCTTTCTATGCAGAGATAAAAAGTTCCTGGGAAAGGGAAACGTGTATAAATAAGGTAAATAAAGAGGATCGAGACGATTGAGATCTAGTGATTGGAGATTAAAATGATTTAGAAACAGTATACCCTAGAGAAATATTGCTGTGTGGCGATAAGGAAAATACTGTCGCGGTGCGCCTCAAAGAAAGATCAAGGTCAGCTACCTCATACCACTACGTGACAATGGCGGGTCAGAGCAAATGCTGTTCCACACAGTTCTAGAAGCTTTCAACGTGTAGCACTTTTTACGAGAAGTTTCGAGAAATTTCGATTTCCAGAAAAATTGCCGAGAATTCAAATTCTAAGTCTCTATCTATAATTTACTGCAAAATTCAAGCAATGTACAATAATTGTACATTACAATTGAATTATTACTGAGTTTATTAATTCCTGTGCACACAGAAAAATTTTATACTGTAGAAAAGGGAGAACTTATTGAAAGTGATAAATGCTCTACTCGAGCGATAATACATAATTGAAGTGAAATCTTTGTTTTAAATACCCGAATAAATCTGAATATAGACGTGTCGAAAAGTTTCCTTTGTATAGTCATATTTTAAGGTACATCTTCACGTTGGGAACAAAACTCTATGTCTTTAACAAGATTTTTTAAAATAACTTTTGTTAATGATTGGCATAATAAACTGGAAATACACTACCAAAATATTTTTTGACAGCCATAAAAATTTAAAAATGAAAAATTTCTACAAAAATATAGATATTTCAGACTTTAATACACCAATTTGTTCCTCTGAATATGCACAATTATTTGAATCTCAAATACGTTAAGTAAACTGGCTGTCTAAAAAGTTATAAATTATGAAATTCGAACTTCCCCTTTTTAACACCTGAATTTTTGTTTAAATGGCCACAGAGTTTTTGTGATTTACGTTAAGACCATAGTTGTTGGTTCACATCATTCCCTTCTAATAAGTTTCGAAATGATGTATGAATGTGTGTAACATACTTTTAAGAGTACTTCCTTGGGATTGAAAAAAGTAAAAATGTTCAAAATTTTAATGTTGAGAAGTATTGAAAATATTTCTACAATGGTATGTGCCCAGACTAACCTGATTGTACAAATTGTTAAACTAAGCACACTTCTGATGCAATTAGCGTGCAAACTATATGTACATTTTTGAAAACTAGAAAGTCAGGGCTATTATATTGCATAACAATTAAAAGGTTTAAAATTTTGAAAAAAAAAGATCGCCATTCGCAACGTAATTTGAGAAACAACTTGTTGATTGTACGTACATTATTTATCACTGGTGTTTGATCTTTTTTGAATTCACTCCCACGTGTGTGCTTTCTGATTCTATGAAGGACAGGGAAAGAGTCTAGTGAAAATGTCTCTGCCCTGCCGTGATACCCTATATGTTGGCTGGTAAAAATAACAATTTTATAAAGAAATGATAGGGAGATAAGTAAACAAATAAATGCAACAAATAGGTTTTTCAAGTTAAAATTAATGCAAAATGCAAGAACTATAAGTTAAAATATTGTCAAGGAGAACAAGTGATCAGATAGCCCAGTTCCGTGTTGAGGAAAACAAATCAGTGTAGCTAAGGCACTTTATGTTCAACTATCGCAGAGAAATATACGCAGACAAAGTTGTGAAAATTAGAAACGGAATTAAATTCTTACAATTTATCAAATCATCGAGTAAAAGTTATATCTATTTCATAGGCAAATTAGAAGCTTCGCTTTGGCAACGTAATGTAGCAATTTTGATGGGTGTCATGATACAGGTGAGACTTAAGCTGATGAAAGAGCGCTTTCTTTCCAAAATTCGAGCCCTATAGGTGTTCTTTTACTGTCACTAGCGCTTAAAGATCGCGGTTGGGATAAACATACTTAGCGGTCGCCACAAGGGGAGTTTCCGATTAGCATTTCAACGATTAACGGAACTTACGTTTCTCATTATCATCATTTATTTGTTACTATTATGGAAATATGTATATATTTTAAACCGTTAAGTATTGATACGTCAGAAATTGGAAGATATATGACTCAAAAACAGCTTAGTTCTATATTCTCAAACAATCGCAAGTAACTTCAAATAGCTTAAGCATAATCATTAGTCTGTATTAAATTTGTCAATCAACTTCCCCGGTGTTGCCGGAAATTCTACCTCTGGGTAGAAAAGTCAGAACACTGGCCATTCGACCGCAGAGGCAATCGCTTCATATGTGCAAACACTGCAATCATGAAAATTGTGAAAAATCTTAAGCGTATTGCTAGAGAATATTCTAAGGTGCCGTCATTGATCTCGAAAATTGTGAAATAAAAGCATTTGCTCAAGCGATGAATCCGTTAGCTTTGAGGCACTGCAACATTTTGATGAACTGCTTTATAGATTTTATTCCAGTCGCAGACAGCTTCCATTAAACATTATAAGAAGACCAGCGCAAGGTCGAAACAACGGACATGTAGTCAAGGGAAGCCAAAGAGCAAAACTGGAGAACTGTAGAAAGGAAGGCAAGATAGCAAAGAACCGCTCACACAAATGTGTCCTTTCCGAATACCTCCTTGGCCATGATTACGAGAAAGGTTCCAGAAACAGCCACAAGATAAATGGGGCCATAAACGATTCATCACCTCAAGATGATGAACGACCTCAAGCATTTTGGGTCGTTAGAAAGATGATGTTCCAAGATATTGCGTCCCAAGGTAATAAAACGATGTCTGAAGTTCATGTAGACCACAATGTCAATGGCGAAATGGTCCTTGATCATGAACTTATTGCATGAAGTTGATTCACTGGTGTGAGAATGAGGCAAAGCTCTAGATGAACTGATTCTCTCCCCAAAGTTTCAGCTTCGCATCATACTAAGTGCTTGGTTCACATAATTTCAATCAAAATCGTTAGAGCCATTTGTGAGAAAATAAAAATTATTGATTCTGTATTCTCATATGCCCCTTGCACCTCAAGAAAATTAGCAATTCTGCAAATGTTTATCTCCATTATCATGAAGTAGATAGATGAATAAGCGTTTATAAGAATGTTTTGTACAAGAGTAGAAAAAATTATGCGAGTGCAACACATTTTTTAAGTACTGCCGACCTTCAGCTGTTGTTCGCAATGTCATGGAAAGAGATGGAATTACAAGGCCAGTCAGTATATAGCGACCAGATTGTCAACATTTAACTCTCGCTATTCCCTTTGTAGCTGTAACGAAATGTGTAGTGAAGCTGTTTATGAAAAGTTTATCTCAGCTTGAAACAGATAATGGAATAAGCTTTTGAAAGAATAGTTTGTAAAGTGAACGTTAATGAGCAGAGACTTATGTGAAGTAATACATTAGACTGGAGACCTAGAACCATTTTACATAATTATCAGTGCGTGCAAAGCCAGTGCAAACTATTACATTTCTTGCACTTATACGAGTTTCTTGCTCACTCTTCTACAACATGAATAAAACTTTTTCTTCTATTTCTTATGAATATTTCTTTATTCACTGTAGGTTTAAGAAAAGTGAACTAAACTAAGTCAATAGTCAAATCTTAAGTATTTAAGTATCTTAGGAGTAGAAGAGATACGAACGAACTGGGTTCGGCACAGAAGCTAGGCTTCTGCTGAAATAAGCAAGCTGATGAAATACACAAACGCTCGTAGTCAGGAAGAAAAGAAAATAGATATACCACTTTTTAATGTTACTGCTGTTTAAAATCTGTTCGCAATTATGATTAATGTTTCTCTTGTAACAATGAGCATTGAGGTGACACGATATCGTGCGGCTGCATTATTACCATGTAAGTGATCTCTAGATGAATTATTATTATTATTATTATTATTATTATTATTATTATTATTATTATTATTATTATTATTATTATTATTATTATTATTATTATTATTATTATTATTATTATTATTATTATTATTATTATTATTATTATTATTATTATTATTATTATTATTATTATTATTGTCGTTGTCGTTATCGTTATCATTATCATTATCATTATCATTATCATTATTATTATTATTATTATTATTATTATTATTATTATTATTATTATTATTATTATTATTATTATTATTATTATTTTACAACTAAACAGTAGAATATGGCTGTAAATGCTAGTGTAAATCTAACACAAAATTCAATTCTTATCTGACAAATTTCAGGTAAGCTTTTATTGTGTTTCCATTATCCCCTTTGCTGTTGTTTGTTTGTTTCCTTTTTTTTTTTTTTTTCCTGTATATAATGAGTTTTTATGTGCTCATTCTGTATATTTATTACAATGTTTTGTACATCACAATTGACATATTCAATGTTCACCAGCCTCCATGGCTACTTGTGAACTCGCTGAACGCAATCTAATCTAATCTAACTACACTTATAAGTTTTATTTGAGAACAGGAAAAGCCCCACTAACTAAGAATTGAGTCGGTTTTAAATTATGAACTCGTGAACAGACTATACCAGTCGGCCAGTAAGGAATATGGTGGCTAACTTATGCGCTGCGATAATATAATCACGTAAAAGTTAGTGCTGAGAGTTACAGAAAACACGTTAAGGGAAAACTACTGAAAAGTGGTGAAAAACTAATCGTGTTAAACGTATTTCACAAGGTAGTGGAGCACCATCCGTGTGTACTTGTGATTGATTTAGTAAACGTAACCTCAGAAACCAGCAGCGTTGTGCATGTTCGCATGGAGTTCAAAGAAACTGTGTTAAAGCTCCCTCCGTGTACGAAGAGAAAGAAGTCTAAAATAGTGTTAAAAATAGATTTTGTGAAGTGTACAATTCGCTTTAAAGTACTAAGTTCTCTTTTGAAAACGAACGACAATAATTCCATGGAGTAGTTTGGTATTTAAATGAATTTTCCCTTTTGATTTATGCTGTTTACATACGACTCATATACATACACCAACACAGACGTTTTCCTAAAAATGTTTTTCTGGATTCAGGGAGATTCAAATCGTGTACTTTCGGTGAGTTCTCGTTATCGAATTCTTAGGTGGAATACAATACTTTGTCTAGTTACTATTGATCAAGTAAAAGTTAAGTGTTTATTTGTAGCCTTTGAGGTTATGTAAGGGATTTGCTCTTAAATAACAAGCACAGAATTGCCTGGTCGCACGTTTGTACGCGTATCTTGACTGTGTAACGCCAAGCAGGTATCATGAAATGCAGCTCACAGTAAAATAAGTAGGTAACCCATATAAAGCAGGTTTATTTTGCGAGCGTACGTCCCGATAAGACTTATTACGTTTCTTCCATATACTGCCACTGTTATCGGCAGCCAGTGATAATGGACTACTCAACAAGGCCAAGTATTGCACGTACGTAAGTCCTCGCAAACTTTCCATTACCTTAGTTTGTCCCCTGCACTAGTATAAGTGAAACCTAACAGTAACAGTAACTGTTATATGCATATTGCCTTCACATGACTTTCTCCACTCATCTTCTCTCAGCATATTCTTCTGTCTGCTTACTGTAAGGAACTTTCGTTCCACAATTCAATTACACATCTCTTCAGTAGGTTAAAGTACACCTTGACGCTGAAAATGGTGATTTTTTTCTTTAAAATTTGAAACTTTTTTATTTTTGTGTCATATAAGACCTGACCTTCTAGTTTTCAAAAATGTATAGTATGCATGCTTATTGTTAACCTGGGCACATAACGCTGTAACAATTTATTTTCAATATTTCTGAAAATTAAAAATTTCAAAATTTTTACCTTTTACAATCCCAAGGAAGTAGGTACTGTTCAAATACACACCTAATTTATACGTAATTTCGAGGCTCTGTACCCATTTAAACAAACATTCGTTTGGTACAAAAAATGAATTTTGAATTTCAAAATTCATAACTTTTTAAACAGCTACTTTACTTCATATAATTGAGGTTAAAATCATTGCACATGTTCAGAGAAACAAATTTGCATATTAAAGTATAAAACACCCATATTTTTATAGAAGTTACAGAATTTGAAAAAAAAAAAATAAATAATAAATATGTGACATTTTCAGTTTTGAAATATTTTTAAGCGTTAGAGTGTAGTTTATTGTGCCAATTGTTGGCAAAAAAGTTTAAAAATTCTAACTAAAATATAGATACGCATATAAAAATACATACGTGCCTTCGTACATACATGAGTCAGACAGTCAGACATACTACTTTGTAAAAACTGCAAGTTATTTGCTACTCGTGGTGTTGTTCTCTGCCGTTAAAGAAGCCTGGCGTTGCAGAAATGACTGAAAGTTTTTTTTTGTCCACGAGGGTACCTTAAAGCGTAGGTAGATTTTTAGACAGCCGTGCGCTATATGATGGTTTTGAAATTCCATTATTTTAGCGTGACCACAAGAAAAGACACCACAACAAATGCTTTTCAAATAAATTGTTTTAACAAGATCTATACTTTTATGTAGTAAGATGCCTATCTCTAGTTTGCCAGTTATACAAAGTCATCCAGAATGAAGGGGAATTCTAGGGTTTTCCCAAAACATTCAAGATCTACATTAAATGTAAATTAATTAAATGAAATTTTCATTTGCCATGTAAACATCTTAAGCAAATATGTAGTAGTTTAATAAAAATGGTTATAGAGGTTTAAATAGTTACCTAAATTTTCCACATAAAGAATGTGGTGGAATTTTCTTGAAAAATCTTAGAATCACTTCCTCAAAGATACTAAATTTGAATATAAAGTTCGTATTTGATCACCTTTTGGATTCACGATTGTTCTTTCTCTTTTTGTCACAAACACATATACAAAACCAAGATCGAACTCGCGACCTCTCGAATGAGAGGCAGACACGCTATCACCAAACCACAGAGGTGGGCATAGGTACTTCTTGTATTATTTCAGATAGGTTGACTTTTATTCTTGTATAAAAATAGCCAACACGTGTTAAGGAAAACACGATCTATAGTGAAATCATGAACTGCAAAAAATATGACCAGCAGCCGAAACGCTCACTTTCACGTTTCTTCATAAATTATTACGTTATCTGTTACCGACTTCTTCCTTAATATCTGCAAAACGTTTTCTCTTAAAGTAGTGCGTATAAAACTGTGTGCTTGTCTTTTGTGTCATAAAATTGCAGATATAAATACCTAAGTAATGTGTAGCAACCTTTGCACACAAATATTTTTCTGTCAATGTAACTAATAACAGCAAAAATGACCAAAGTTACACTTAGGCCCGGTGTTATAAAGGTTGTTTGACTGGAAGATTAATTAAACCGAACTAAATGTTTAACTGCATGCGCCGTTTGATAAAGGTGCAGTGGTGTTGGTATGCCTGAATGTTTAGAAAAGAAGACAATCGGTAATCTTCTTCTTACACGACAAATAAATGTTGTTGGTACCCGTGCTAGCTTAGAAAAAAAAATTAAATATGGTGGAATGATGGCTGTTCATAATGCAAATTAAGTGCACCATTAAATTAATGTGATAGGCAAGCATTCACAACGAAAAATAGAAGCGTTTGCAGTAACAGGTTCGATCGCCAATCTTTCACCACAAGGAAACCATTTGGTAGCTTAGAAAAAAAGAGGCTAATGTTCTGAAATAATGTCATTTAAGTGTAACAGTTGAGCGGTAAATTAACGTAACCATTCACAACGAAAAATAGGCTTTGTAATAACGAAGTTCGTAGCAATTTAGGTACATCCATCGTTTTGCTTCGTATTTTGTTTGTACTAAACCAGGTATGTTACATGTATGCACACTTACTTCACACTACTGTGTTCTACATAGATACACCTATATCTATATTCTACAAAGTGTTCATCAAAACTCCTTTTTCTATTTACTTTAGACGACTCATGCCCGAAACAGAGCATACTCTCGTGTGTACGTACATACGTATATGGAAGGAAGCTAGGCGACAGGCAATTAATGCCCATGCACGCTTGTAGGAACGCATATTTTTGGGATGCACGGATTAATCGCATTGCATGGTGTATGTTTGCGCTTGATTTTCAAAAATATATTGTTATGTCAATGGCAATCCAACATTTAACTACCTATATTATGGTTTTACGGTTTAGGTATATCTTCTCGTTGATTTTGTATGCGGTTTCAAATTTGACGTAATGAGGTTAGGACTGTCTGTTTCGTAAGTCTAAATCTGTTTAAAAAGTCATGGTCATTCTACATCTAAAGTGATAGGTCTATTTAAGAAAGTTTTGGGTTCTGGAAGAGTTTCAACTTCATCATAATAACAATTCCTCAAATGTCTCCGCAGTATCCACATGTACAGCTGGGACCGTCATATTACACAGTCTTAAACTGTTGTTATACGGTAAATGAGTTCCAATAAAGTTAGACTTAAGTCAAACCGAAAATTAGCTTTTTTAAAACGAAAGAAAACCTTAATCTGTAGTTTAAATATAACCGGAAGTTTAAAGCTCCTTTATAAGTATAACCTTTATTGTATCCTGTATTTTTAAAGGTGGAATGAATTGGACACCCTGATAAGCACAACCTTTGAGACACTCGCTTGAGGAATGAGCGTACTGTCAATGACAGAAATTATCGATTTGATACATCCCGCATATGGAGCCAGCTGTTCACACATACGTTAAATGTGGCAACATTGACCTCCTGATAAGAGAAACAATTGCAGACGGCTGCACGTTACTTTTGTCTTGTTCGCGATTCCGTGCACTTGTTTATACAGAATAGGTGTTGATACAGTTGGCACAGGTAGGATCGGCAGGCATTGCGAAATGAAGCGCATACTACAGCCAGCCCTGACTTTGCGTTCCTCTCGATGTTCATTTGTCACGATGAGTAGCTACTTTGCCAATAAACACATTTCTTGCATTGTACAGGTTTCTATTTCGGCGCCTCATTTTGAATTCATAGGATGCATCATACGTACCTAGGATAGGTAGAGGAAGTATTGATTCTATTCCACTTAGAAATTCGGTACCCAAATCATCGCAAATACACGTTTTGAAGTCCTTTGAACCCAAAAGGCATGTTTGTTCTAAAACTAGGTGTTATTCTCCCAGAGGTTTCTTCTTTTATAACTTTCTCCACCAACTACCTAGGTTAGTAATTGCAAGTAAGGGCACATGCGCGCGTGGGTGTGTGTGTGTGTGTGTGTGTGTGTGTGTGTGTGTGTGTGTGTGTGTGTGTGCGCGCGCCCGTGTGTGTGTGTGTGTCTGTGAACAGCATAACTCAAAAACGAGGATAGGAAGAATGCCAATCTTACAAAGCGCCACTTTGATATTGACGTCACAGCTCGAGTAGTGAAAGTGGAAGTGAAAGTAAATTGAAAATAAAAATACCCGGATTTGTTTTCCATTACTTATTTGTAAATTAGAATGATTCACTAATAACATCAAATTACTTAGATAATAACTAGTTGTTTAAAAAGTGTTAAACGAGATAACATACAAAAGTGCACAATTTGTATCTCTTGAACTATTTTTTCTTTCTTTGAGGCATCCACCCATTCATGAGGGAAAAAATTAAACGTAAGTGCGGCCGATTTTCCCGTCGCTACATGCAATCTTATTAAGTTATTTTAAATGTGGTCTTGCATGCAGATTACTTGTAGCCTCGCTGGGGGGAAAGTTTATCATCCCGTCCCAGGAGCTGATCGTTGAGCGGAAGACAGACCTATGTTAGTGGTTACAAGTTAAAATTTAATAACTTTTTCCCGGTGAACAGGGACCATATGGAACAAAGGTAAGGTATTTTTATTTTCGATCTATTTTCACTATAAAAATTGCAGCTCAGTCTGCGACATCAATGTGATAATGCACCCTTTTAGTAATTTAAGTTTAGTATCTTCCAAGAATAGACACAAAACTCTGATATATTATAGCACTGTATACTAATTTGTGAGGTGCATTAAGTCTGTAATCTCAAATAACAATATGATACAATATAATTTAATGCTTTGTCATGTGCGTGGTGAAAATCTGTAACACTGAATCTGTTCACAAAGCCGAGAAAATGGCATCCGTTCCCATACAGTTACGGCCAAACCGTAAAATTAGCAAGTACTATGCTAACTTAACAAACGCCAATGAACACCATAATGAAATCCATATAAATTTAACATTAGGTAATATGACAGGCGTTTTAAAAGGGTACGATTTTTACTTTCTCTACTATGTAAGTAGGGGAAATACTGTACTCCGCCCAGAACTTCGACGTCGAGATTTTCCGTAAATGTGTTTTGAGAACCTCTGAACAACCTCCCCCTTAAAAAAAAAATTTTTTTTTAGAAAAATGTAATTTGCTTGTGTAATCAGCGTAACACAAAACGAAAAGTCAGTTATATACCAAACGTAGTATTTAAGTTCTCAAGGTCGAGCAGAAAAGACCAGCTCGTATTTGGAAAGATATTAACTCAAAAAAGTGGATATCAGATAATGAATATGTGTTAATATATAGGAAGCTGAAGAAAAAAGGTGGGAAATGGTGTTCCACGCCGGGTCACAAGGAAGAACAAATGATCAAGTGAACTGCGTTCAAGTTTGGTAGGAGGGATGGAAATAGAAGTTTAAGGATAAAGTCTTGTAGGTATTGAAAAAAAAGCGAAAGTTAAGTGAGGAAAGGAAGTGGAAGTGATATAGAGTTAAGAAGAAAGTGAATCAGTAAGGTGTAGGAAATTATTAACAAATAATCATGAAACAAGAAAACTGAGGGCAAAAATAAATTTTAGAATGGAATGGGTAAACTGAAATAGTAATAATCTTAGGGAAAAGGAAAGTAGAAGAGAATTTGATGAAAATAAGTGAATCAAAAGACGAAAGAAAAACATAGGTTTGAGGAAGGTTAATTGACTGTAATCAAAGAATAAACAGCACACGTCAAAAAGGAGAATCGCAGAGGGCTGTCCCATGACAGAGGGGCCAAGGCTCAAGTTCAAGATCAGTCCAAGATGTATACGCCTTGGTATTCAATAAATTCATACTCATTAAGTTCTCCACCCTGCAAGCATGCAACAATAAGATTTCCGAGCAAATCCCCACATACCAAACTACGGTTTACATCAGAGGTGCCAAAAAGTGACACCGCGGGTCATTCTCTTCTCCCCCCCCCCCCTCCCCCTTCACTCGCTTTGACTTAGTGACGTACCGTGCAGCGTAAAGGTGACTGACATTGGTTTAATGCGGTACTTTGAGTTTTACTCACAGTATATAGTAAATATTTTTGAGTTAACCATTTCAGAGATATTCCTTGTTATTTGTTTGAATTTTCCAATAATTAGCGACTAGTTAAAACATTTGATTATTGCGTGAGTGAGTGAGTGAGTGAGTGAGTGAGTGAGTGAGTGAGTGAGTGAGTGAGTGAGTGAGTGAGTGAGTGAGTGAGTGAGTGAGTGAGTGAGTGAGTAGGGTTTAAGGGCCCGTCGATAGCTAGGTCATTAGAGCCCCTTGATTATTGCTTCAGCCTACTGTATTCCCATTGCATGTTCAAGGAAATATTAATAAAAAAAATCTATAAATATTCGTCACGATGAATATTAAACAGAAGAATAAGCTTTTGTAAGAATAGTTTGTTGAAGATTGGCTAGAGAAAGTCCTACAAATGTAACATATCAGACTTATTTCGATTGTTTAAAATATTTTCAAGGTTAAATAGCAATGGAATTTTACTGCTTTACTCATTGTGAAAGAGAAACAATTTAGTGAGTTAATCATAAGGCAGCGTAAGGATATTATGTGCCTAAGATAAAAGGAGGTTATAAACTTCAAGATTATGTAATTTGCTTAGTCACAGTAACAATCATTGTGTGCAAAATATGTTTAATATAAACAAAAGTAGTTAGTAACAGTGTAGAAATTATTACTACCACGCAGGTGGAACGAACCCACCACTGCACGTGTTGTATCCAAACAACCTTCGTCACTGGGCAAGAGAATGTGGAGTGGGTAAGGCAAGTTCAATCGCTGCCTCTCCTCTCGTGCCCATGCCTGATGTAAGGTTTTTAACTGGTAAACCTTAAGATATAAATTAAGACATACTGTAAAAAAGTAACTGAAAAACACAATTTCTTTCTTTTTTTGTGACAACTCATTTTCGAGATATCCGTTATTCGTGCTTTAATTTTTCAAATACTTCAACATTTTTCAAATGGTAAGCCGGCGTTCATCTTTTTCTTTTTCTTTGTTTTTTGAGCATCATTTCAACCATTGCATTCCTTCATCGTGCGATGTAACATATTACGTTGGAGGGCGTTAACACACAAAAAAATAAATAAAATAATAATAAAGTAAAAATAACAACAATGAATATCTCAGCTACGGTTAAAGACACAAAAACATTTAACATTAGTTTTGCGTATACAAAATTCATTCAGAACAAACTTCACAGGGTCTTTTTAGAAATTTCGAGATGTATATTTCATTTGTTATGGATGTGTATCAAAACGTACGGTATTTTAATAAAAAATCATCAGACTTATTCTTGAGGAAATAAAAATATTGAGCATTTTAGAGTAGTTTGAGATGGGGGTGATTTTCTGGCAAATCTTTGTGTTTCATCTTTGACCGAATATGAACTTAAATGTGAAGTGTGGTTATTTAACGAACATTTCGGGTTTAAGTTACGCTGTGCAAACACACTGATAGCTGCGCGAAATTTTACCTCAAAACACTTTAGTTTGCTGAAACAGGTACCTGGGGTAAAATTTGTGTGTGGAATTTTTGGACGAAATACAACTGACAAGGTTGAGTACTGAATGACGCAAACATGAATGTTTATGTGAATGCTTTGTAGAATAGATATAAATATAAATGGTGAGGCCGGCAGTCGGGTTGGCAGGCCCTGGTTCGATATGGACTATAGTGTCACTGGTTTAACTAACTTTTAACTAATAAACTCCTGTGACTGTTACATGTATTATTGTTCTCACCAGATATTTAAATATCATAATGCTCCAATCTTTTAAGATGTTGCCAATGTCAATAATTTGACTATATGCTGTTAATTTATACTTTCGCTCAATACGAAGTTTGTCAAAGTGATTCCAAACATATTTCCTGTTGTATTGTATGTTCTGAGGTTTCTTTCTTCGAATTATTTCAGCATTACATGCTTCACCGAAGCGAGGGTCAGCCATTTCTGACATTTAAATCTAGCGACTCTGTTGCCTCACTATTGTGTTTCTGTAGATTTTCTAACCTGATCACAACATAAGGATAGCAGAGGAGTTTCGCGAATGAAGGTTGCCATTGCTTAATATTTGAAATTGTTATGCATATGATGGTTGATTTCAACCAAGTCACGTACGAGTGGAATAGTCAAGGTAGACACAATTCATGAGAAAGTGGAGGTACTTACATTTTAAATAAACATAATGCTTATACCTGAACATTCAAAATAAAAAGGAGGACATAGGTCATGACACGTTGTCTGTTCCCTAGCAAGTGATTTAATTAGCCACATGCAGCTCTAGTGGCACATAAATCCACAGGAAATCCTGACAAAAGGAAATGACTAATCACGATTCACACCACCTCACCATGCACTGCATATAATACAATAGACAAATCTAGCATTCATTAAAACAAACGTCGGGAGAATTTACCTTCAAGCCAATTTACCTGGGCTTTCCTTGCTACACTGATATAAGATTTACGTAATCCTTTAAGGGGACTGTAAAATGCCCAAAAAGTTATCAAATTAGGTTTATGACACAAACTTTCAGTCATCGGTTGACAGTGAAATTTGTTTAGATTCCGCCATTTTTAAAGGGCTAGCGCAGGCTTTAAACGTCATGTGTGCTGCTTTTAAACACTCCTTTTCTACTAAAATTTTCAGCAGCATTTGAACAAAATATGCGCCAAAAACCACCCTTAAGTGTGCAAAATATTGATTTCATGCCTATAAAAATAAAGAAAATACAAATTTCAGTCCCTTATGTTCATAAAAATACCATAAAACCAAAGCCCAATAGGGACGCTCTAACATTGCCATTATCAATTGAAACATTTCTAGCACCAAATGATTGACACAAGTTTCTTCGAACAAATGTCTAAAAGACTACCTCTATGGTGTGCCTGCTTCACATCCACGAGGTCCCAAGTTCTAATCTTGGTTAGGGTCAGTTATTTTGATAAGGTTTCTTTCTTCCCGGTGTTTTCCCTTATCCTGACAAATGATGTCGGCAACTTCACTCTATGAACCCCGGATTCATTTGAGCATAATTTTGCCCATTTTATTCCAAATAGCTAACGTTTTTATGCCAAGAGTCTTTTCCGATATACCCGTTATTAATTACTGGATTATATTTCCATGGGGAATTCAAAACGATTTCAGTTCTCATTCCGGATTGAATACTGCATGGAAGCGCCGATTCAGATCGAATTGAGGCTTTGGATCCGATCCTCTTAGAAGCGGGATAGTATCGACATTGTGTTGCATGGGAACAGGTACCGGATTCAACCCGATTTGAACCCACCAAATATGTTAACTTCTACTCGTAACACGCTACACGCTCATTTTGTTTCCTTAGCGAAAGTGGTGTAATAATACACAACAGCAAAGCCCTTTTATTGTTTCTATAATCTCAGAATATATTCCTCTCAAAAACATCCACTAACGTCAAAACCTACTTAAAATACACAGAAAACATATTTTTCACAGGTTCGCCTACATAAATCAGGTGACATAAAAGCTTGAATTATTTATGCTTGAGCCTTGCGTGTACAAATCGATCTCATTTCGGATCGAGTTCAACATGTAAACGCGGATCGTATTGAAAATGAGTTTGGACTCAAATCGATTTCAATTTCCCATGGGAATGAAGTAACTTCAGGAGCAACTGATGGTGTTATTACTCGCCTAACTGTAGGGTTTCTTAACGTTCATTTTTGTGATTTTTAACATTAAAGACATTCGCATATATTGTGTGAAAATAAGACTCTCGCTGAGAGGAAAAATTACCATAAATTTACTTTTACTTACATGTAAGACGCATGCAACGTATACAAATTGGCACCTAACATGGCGGTACAACTGTAAGGTTGAAGCCCACATCGTAACTGCACTCAATCTCTTGGTTTGATGTTTTCCGCTCTTAATGTCCTTGATATCGGCATGAATCAGAGTTTCTTAGTGGTAACCATGGAGAAATTGATGGGATTGATATCACCACTGATAGGAATGAGCATGAAATTGAATTATAAACTAACGAAACAGTATTGTTGACCTACTTGATATTAACGCCAATAAAACACCAGCAAAAGTTTGCATTGTTACGTAATAAAATGCCTTGCCGCCAGTTTCTGTTACAGATGCTGATCGTATTGTTGTAAACGGGCATTTTTATCTATAGAAAGGGTGTAAAAATGATCACCCTTTTCCAGGGTGAAATTTCGATAAAGCGTATGGCTTATTTTCGGATTGACACTATCACTAACAACTAAGCCTAACCACTGACTGATATTTGAACTGCATTCCGTTTGTTTGCATGTTGAATTAAAATGACTGTGCAGTGAAATAATTTTCATATTTTTAAAGTAATTCATAATTTCAGGAAAAACCATTGATAATAATTTAACTCAGTAAGGTGTAAGTTCTGTATGTTGGACTACCGTGTCCCCTTAAACACTTGGTACCTATTTAAATTGTCTTCCAAGCATGCAATAGAAACATTTCCAAGAACACCCCCCCCCCCATCTAGAACTTGAACAAAAGTGAAGATATGCATTTCATTTGTGTTTGAAATATCTTAAATATGTGGCAATTTCATCAAAATTGTTAGAACAATTTTGGAGAAAAAAAATAGAAAAATGTCCCATTTAAGGGTTATTTGGAGTGACATGCTTTTCTTGAAAATTTTCATGTCACATCACACACACGCTCGCGCACACACATACACACGCAATAATTTTTCTAAGAAAGCTTTTAGGGAAGGGATTAAGGGGCTTCAAAACATTTGCCGGTGAGAATGCTTCGCCTGTTTGCCATACGTAGTGGAGAAAGCAAAACTGAAGGGATATGCATTGTCAATGTCACATTTAACAATGTTAAGATAACTGAACAATCAAATTAAAAGTCGCACGCGGTGGTTGATCAACAGTAAATCAACAAATATCACAGTTAAAATATTATAGGTGTTGTGAAGAAATTTATAAACACAGTGTCAATAAACATTGTTGTAATATTCTCTGCATCAATGAAATGTTTACTTTATTTTCTAGTTGTCATTGTATGTTGACAGGGTAATGCAACAACAATGTCAATTCTGCACTTAAATAATTGAATTGTTATGTTTCTACAAAGCATATGATATATTATGTTATGGGTCATGGTTAGATATAAGTAAACGAAAAAGCCTTGATAGAGTGGCAGGAGAAAAATGGCGGTGATATAAGGTCATTGTTTCCATTCGCGATTCCCAGCTACTCGTTTTTCTGGACATATGTATGTATTTTTGTGAAGAGATAAGAAACAGCTTTTTCAACCCAACACTACATGAGGCGTCAATCATTGTCAAATATAACATGATTCTTATCCAATAGCTGGCTTATCCTGTTGCGCGGATGGACTAATTAGGTTCATTTACCTGGCCCCCTTCTTCAAGCAATTATTGTAAAATAGATCATTGTTATGGTGATTGTTCCCCTTTTCCCATTATAACTGTAATAATAATATTTAATATTTTGCTGTTTAACGACGCTGTCAATTGCCAGGATCACATCAGCGCCACCGGCGTGCCGGAATTTTGTCCCTCAGGAGTTCTTTTACATGCTAGTAAATCTATTTACATGGAGCTGTCTTTTTAAGAACACTTAAAACTATCGGTCTTGGCCGGATTTAAACCCGCGACCTTGGGATCAGTAGGCCAGCGTCTAGCCAACTGAGCCACCCAGACCGACTGTGGAGTGCAGCAACTTGTATTTATACTCTGTGGAGTAACAACACTATTTTACTTCTCCATGGCATTCTCAAAGTCAAGGCCTTCTTCGGAAGCATGTTCTTTTATAACTGGGAGAGCACAGTGGGAGAGTCAGTATTCAGGTACAAGGGCTCTCTAAATCATTTTTATTCTTTAGCAGTAATAGTTGATAAAATGAAAGTAGGTTCCATAGTTTCATGTCCGTTACAACGAGAGTTAATTTAAATGTATTATAAACCTGTATAATAAAACAATCTGTTGATTTATAAAAGTTCAAATAGTTGTAATTTTTACGTTATGCAGTGTCCCTTAAAAGCCTGAAATGTCCCTCATTTTGGCACTCCCCTCCTTTACTTTCCTCTTATGACCACCCTAAGATAGCATTTCTCATAGGCCAGGAATGAATTATAGTGAGTTCCATTATACAGGAAAACATCTTTTACTTGTGGCAATTCCCTTGCAGATATTCACGTTGCAATAAATATGAAATGAAAATAAAAAATAATCTGATGTACTAACATGAATTTCTTTGCACAAATTGTCAGTTTTTTGCCTTGAAATTAGGAACTGTGGACTGTTTGTTGCAAGCATGAATGAACTATTAGCTTCATTTACCTTCCCCCGTTCTTCAAGCAATTATTGCAAAATAGAGAATTGTTATGGTGATTTCTCCCCTTTACTCCTTATAATCGTAATTTTGCAAGATTTCGCGGTCCCTGATACTGAATGAAAAGGATCTGAAACTTCGGCGGCACTTCTGACTTCCTTAACCTCACTCCCGAGTGTCTTCCAAGTTCTGGAAATGCTGTGTAACTTTTTTTGGTGGTGGAACAAGCGTCGGTGTTCAAAGAGAAGTACACATTGTTAATAAGTCGTATGGAAATAACGGGCATTTTAAAACATGTTTTATCTTACATCTAGTTGCGGCATTATTACAGTTCAACCCGGAATCATTTAAATATGTAACAATGAAACGGTTAATATTACGAAAAAGACTATTTTACACAAAAAAATTTCTGAGTTCACTTTTTTCCTGTAGTAAAATGTTGTCTGTAATGGTTTCCCAATTTTAGAAACTCGTAACAGAAACAAGGAATACTCTCACACAGAAAAGTCAAGATTTATGCTTCTTCTAACCACTGTACCTCTAACATATGATAAATGGTTACAGCCAAATTCGAGAAAATAAAAAAGTTGAGCTTTTGCATATTAAGGATTGAAACGGTGGGGGACTTTTCTTGAAAATCTTTTACTTGTATCCTTAAAAAGGGGCATCACTTACTTATTCTTTGGATTAGGATTTCTTAACCCCCCCCCCCCCCCCCCACCACTACCAAGACACACACACACCACAGAAAGACACATAGACACAGGTTACAACAAATGCATTTTCAGTGAAATTTTGATATCGAATTTTGTCCAAGTAATCCCTCCATCAAACTATCCCCATTTTTTATTTTTCCACTGCTTATAATAAGTCAATATTGCATTCCGCACAAAATTCTACATGGAGATTTCAGTGAGGGGGAGATTTAGACAAAGGTCTGAGCGCGCCTTGTGTGTCTGTGAACAGCACAACTAATAAACGAAAAGTCATTGAAATACCGAACTTGATATTTAAATTCTTTTAGTAGGTATTCAATCTCTTCATTCTGATTGGCTTTGTCTAATTTAGTAAAATAAAGAGACATCTTACTAAAATAGTAGTAGACCTGGTAAAAGCCCATTTAATAAATTATTGTAGTATTAACCATTTCCTAAATACTATTTGTTATTAGTTGCAATTTGCAAATACTTATGCGTTTTTCAAGTGGTTAGTGATTGATTATCCGTGTTTCTTTTTGTTTTTCTTTTTTCGTGGTCATAAAAGAGCATAGTCAAAATATAGGAATACTCTTTTTAAAAATCTGACTATCTGTATCGTTTTTAAATCTACAACTACACGTGTAATAAAGGTTCATGCCCATTAACAAAGAAATGGACTGCTATGGTTGAATGTTTTTTATACTTACAAATCCATATCCACGGCTCTTGCCCGTCTGTCTGTCGGTAATAACAACGGCTTCCTCGATGTCGCCGTACACGGCGAAGTGTTCCCTTAGGGACTTGTCCGTCGTGTGATAGGGCAGACCTCCTACAAAGAGCTTTGTCCACGTCGTGTCCTTCTGCTGGACGCCTCCAGTGCCACCTCCACTAGCCGCTGCCGCCGCTGCAGCCGCAGCCCCCAGGCCTCCTAGGCCTCCTACTCCAAGTCCTGTAACTAGTCCATCAGCAGCACCCCCAAGAACCGCCTCTGCGGACCCAGTCGCCGCCCCCAGACCTGCTCCTGGCATCAACATTTTCTCAGAGTTATTCACTAAAGTCCCCAACAATAACAACTGCAACAATCTCGTGGACGCGCACTCCTAGCTACTTCAGCGCTTCCATTTGATCACAGACAAACGTTCGCACGGCGACGCCACACATGAACATACACACGTTAACACTGGCATGGTTTGTTGCTCACACCAAGGCGTCCATCGGCCCTCTATCCAATTCTATATTTAGGGAGGAGGACGCAGTAGCTTGCAGCTGTTCGGAAATTTAAAATCTCCCCACCCTCTTATGTAGAGCACGAGGGGAGTAGGAGGACGGAATACCCAGAAGCCTTCGCGAACAAGCCCAATATCCAAATGATGTTACCTCCACATGGCCAAGTCTTTATTATTTCTCGTCGCAGGCATGTGATATGTGCGACATTGAGGAGAGGGACCGCTATTGCGCTTTACCCGGCATGCCTCGAGCTTGCACACTATTGGCTGACACACTTCCCGTGTGTTTCCACCCCATTGTCGCGTTTTATCGTGTCATTCTGCCGGTTCCGTCCAACAGTTCCTTATGACTAACTGGTTCCCAATCTATTTATTCCAGACACATTAAGCTCCCATACAGAACACCGATATAGAAAATCGAATGTCTAACAATCACACGACGTTCTCTATCCTTTATACAAACTCATAATTCTTTTATTTCTTCCATTGCAAGGATTGGTATTTCAAACCCCTTCTGAATTCAAACTACAGCGTGAAAAGTGTTTCTTTGGACTCATGAATTTTTTTTTGACACCTCTTTTGTCGAATCCGTATAGTACGAATCAAGGAGAAAGTATCGTTTTCAAACCAGGAGTTCGATATCAAGGTTTCACGTTTTGAGGTTCCCGAGTAAAAAAATAATATATATTAATTTCTCTATTACCTACTTACTGCAAGAAGAGGAAGTATTGTATTCCACTAAAAAATTCCATACCGACATTTCACAGGAAATACATGTTTTGAGGTATCCTTAATAAAAAGAATCTGCATTTTTACTTTCTCTACCACGTACACAGGAGGGATTTCCTTTAAAATGCCATAGTTTTAGACATCTTCATGACACTTGAAATGCATATAGAACTTTCCGGTAAGAGCCTCTGAAGTTCTGTTTACTCTGAATGACTTGCGTAATTTGGAAACCGTAAGAGATAGATAAAATCTTACTTTACAAAATTGTAGAGGCACACAATTTATCTCACATATCGTGAGCTAACACTTTTTGTAGATATTCTTTGTTATTGGTATGAATTTTGAAATACTATTTTTCTCAAGTAGGAAATCGATATTTGCTTTTTATGTACTGGCAATGCAAAGAGAATGGAATGTCAAAGGCTCTTAAACGATTTGACTATTACTTAAGCCTTCTGTATTCTCCTATTCTAATTATACCTACAAGAAAATATATAATAATACTATTTCTAGAAATTTTTATCTCGATTAACATGAAGTAGATAGAAAAATCATCTTTTCTTACAATAGTTTGCATAAGAGTGAGTAAAGAAGGTCGTGTAAGTGCACACATGAGAGTTTTAGAAAAAAGTCCTTGTGTGTGTGTGTGTGTGTGTGTGTGTGTGTGTGTGTGTGTGTGTGTGTGTGTGTGTGTGTGTGTGTGTGTCTGTCTGTCTGTCCGTTGACTGTGAACGCCATAACTCAAAAACTTAAAGTTGGTTAAATACCAAATTTAGTATATAACTCTTTTAGGGATGCGACACCAGGATTTTCAAAAACTTTCCACATACCAAAAACTGTTGGAAAAGTTTTCGAACATTTTGGTTTCGCTAAACTGGTTCTAAAGTGTTGATTAAATTGCCATATGTTTAAGATATTTTCATAACAAGAAATCGAGCTTCTTCAATTGTCTGGGGATAGCTACTGCAGTCTTCTTCATTCTCTATGAGTTGTGTGTAACTGTTAAACCGTAAGAGATAGAGGAACTCTTACCACACAAAAAATGTAGCTCTCATTAAAACACATTATGCAGTTAGTCATTTCTGAGATACCTATTTCTTGTTATTAGCTTGAACTTTCAAGTGCTTATACCTTTCTCAACTATCAAGTCATTATTCATTTGTATTTTCTTCTTTTGTTCTCATGGTCATGCAAACAGAACGGCATTTCAAAGCCGTTATATAGCGACTAGCTCTTAAAGATTTCAATTGGATTGTGTTCAGCGAGTTCACAAGTAGCCATGAAGGCCCGTGAACATTGAACAGTATAGTGCATAGATAAATATTTGATTTCAATATTGAACGTAAATAGTACATTGCGCACTAAGAACTGTGGTAGGTACTTATAAAGTCGAGAATGCATTTTGGGAATTGACAATTAACTTACAGTTCGTGGTTAGTCAATTACTTTTTGCAATACTTAGAAGAAAAGTTAAAAAAAAAAAAAAAAAAAAAAAAAAACTTAAAATGCAAGAATAAATCAAAATTGCTTCCCCTTATTTTATTGGACATTAAGAAAAAATGAATTCTGAATGTGAATAAATGAAATTTTACGTCTAAAATTATATGGGCAAAGCCTTCTTGTCCACTCTTTTTTAAATGATTGTTTACTTGAAGTATGAAGAAATGAAAATAATTGAATCGCTTCTTAATGTTAACAACATGTCCAACTGTACATTTGATATTTCAATCAATAAATAATTCATACGTTTGTATTTTGCTAAGGATTCATAAATAACTTATTTTTAGGTTAATATGATTGACAGCATTAGCTGTAGTAATAACAAGAGAGGGTTTTATACGTGAAGCGTGAGGATATAGAATTTTAGATATGTAATCTTTATACTCTTTTTGACATTTTTGTAACTTTGTTATAATTCTGGCTTTTGCCTCTGTGATTTGTATATTTATGTATACTTATTTTCTTTCTACTAGCAATTTAATCTTATATTGAAGTTTATATCTAGCTTTTGCCACGAATTGTTTTCTTAAGGGCGCTGATGACCATGTAGTAATTGATCCAGGAGACTGTGTGAACAACAACAACAACAATAATTTTAGCGTTTAATGCAAGGAAATGAGGAATTAGACATATGATGAATATAAATGAGCGAATTTGTGTTATTAGGCTGTTCATTAAAGATAGGTCTGTTCTATAAAATTGCAGTTATTAAAGTTACAATTTTCAAAAGTAACTTATAGTTGCTTTGCTTGATGCGTGAAATTCACGGATCTGCTAATTGTTTTTACTACGCATTGATACTTCAGAAATGTAAGAAAATGTATAAATTGGCGGAACCACAAGGAGGAGGTGATATAACCAAAGCGATAATACCACGACCAAGAGGCGATAATCCTGCATGAGTGAAATAGTCAGAATAATTAGTAATTCAAGTATTCTTGTGCAGAATAAGATGGTTTTCAGCATAAATACTCTTTAGCAGCAATTTTAAAAGCATTAAAATTGTCAGCCTTTCCCTTAAGATCATTAGAAAGAGCATTAAATATGCTTATGGTTTCATAACGTATGTCTTTCTGGAAACAAGATGGTTTTTCCACCGGGATGATGGATGTTTGACTATACATATTCCATTGTAGCTTAAAGGAGTAGTTATCTATGTACCTAATGTGGCTGATTATGGCACGAATAGGTAGGAATATGTTTAGTATGTGAGTGAAAGTGACTTCACAATGAAAAAATAATACACGTGCTGCATACAATGTTTTATGCAATTTTAGTATTAAAATACGTAAAAGTAATTAATACATTTGCTAAATATAAAATTGGAATGCATCAGAGATGCATGACGTAATATGGTTGCTAAGCAGATGTTTCATTTGTTTCAACACTATAGAGGAAAATGGAAGGTAATGATAAAACTATTGAAAATATGGATTGTATTCCGCTTGACATTTTGAACGAAGCTAAGAGTGTTGAGAGTTTATTAATTCCAGAAAAATAAAAAAAAATAAAAAGTTTACGAAAAAGAATATTAAAAGTGGGTGGAGAAACGAAAAATGCGTTGGTTTGCGAGATTGACGATTTCGGGTTTTCTTACAGGTGCACATTGGAGAAAAATAATTATGGCGGTGATGACGTCATTGCTGTCCTAATTAAGCCGTTTTAATGCTAGGATTGCATAAAAAGCATTTCTGCAAATTAATGTCTGTCTCGATTAGCGTGTAGTGGATAGCAGAATAAGCGTTTGTAAGCATAGTTCATACAGGGGCAGTAGAGCAAGTCAGGCAAGGGTAACACAGGCGATTCTTTTGTTCCTCTGAGGGTTTACTGAACTCTTAAACATGTGATGAAATCATTATATTGAATTTTTTGTTTAACCTTAACTTTATTGCACTTCCTTTTCCTAATATAGGTAAATGGTACAACATAAATGAAAGGCAACTGCGAGTTGTAGTACAGAAAGCATGTCCACAGTAGAATCTATTTCAAGAGACAATAAATATAGCAGGAGTAGCCAGTGCAGTAAGTCTGGCAGGCAGCTGACAGACAAAGTAAGGCCAACTGTCCCTGCATGCATATGAGTGCGTGCGTGCGTGCGTGTACACACAATAGACGCATCGCATCCCTCTCAGATCCAGCTGCTCCTGCCCCCACCCTCCCCAGTATTGGGGCTCGTGCTGTATGAATGACTACAGCCAGATCAAATGATAGTCCGCCCCTACCCTAGGCAATTTGCAACGAAAAATCACTTCGTTCGTGGGAACCATGGACAAAGACTTCCTTAATCAATATTGAGCTTCTTTTGTTTCGCTTCACCGCTAAAATTTATGCCAAGTGATTAAATTCAGTTTGTGTTTCAAATCTATTTATATCGTTCCTGGTTGCAAACAGTTTAGAATGTTCAATTTTGCAAACCAGAAAATCTAAAGAGTTATTTTCACATGCTTTTCTCCAGTATTTGTTTTTAATCTCTTCTACACCCTGCTCTAGAGAAGTCTTCTTCTTTCTTCTCCTCCTCCTCCTCCTCCTCCTCCTCCTTCTTCTTCTTCTTCTTCTTCTTCTTCTTCTTCTTCTTCTTCTTCTTCTTGTTCTTCTTCTACAACCCTTGATGAGATGCACAATCCTCTTCTACAAATCTTTATCTTTTACTTTACTTTTCCAACCTCTAATTCCAATCTTCCTTCAATTTTCCATTACATCATCTAACCATCTTGTTTTTGGCCTTCCTTTTCCCTTCTACCGTAGATCATTCCTTTCAATATTCTTTTTGGGAGTTTATCTTTTGTCATTCCTTCAATATGTCCTAGCCATATTATTCTTTGTGCCTCTATGAACCTCACAATATCTTCCTTATACATTAGTTCTTCTAGCTCATAGTTATATCTTATTCTCCATTATTCTTTATCCTTTACTGGTCCAAATATTGAGATTTTGACTTTTTGTATTGCTTACCGATGTGTGTTATTTCCAACCAAGAATTTCATGACAAGCTTTCACCGAAAATACACGTTTCGAGATACTCTGAATCACAATTTAAGTTACAGTCGCTTTTGTTTCTGTTTGCTACTGAAGTCGAAGAATGCGACGAACTTCAAAACAGCATTTGCAAAAATGCGTGGTTCACTCATTCTTGTAAACGATCATTTAGAACCGTATTAACAAATTAATTATATCCACATTTATAACTTGTACCGGGATTTTTATTTCTGGGGAGCTCAATTTGAGTTAGATATAAAGGATGATTTTATAATCATCATTTGCGTTGCCTCTATTTTAAAACACAGTTAAGTTATCCCGTGTGTTGTAAATGTTAATAACACTGCTCTGTGTCAGAAATGATGTCTTCGAATGAATGTATGTTCCCAAACAGATTTTTTGCGTTTGTTGAACGGTATTCTATTAGGTCAGGTTTTCGAAAAAATCAAGAATATGTGTTTCTCAAAATTGGTTATCATGAGTCAATTTGTACCTAGTGACCTAGACAAGGTTAATGAGTATTTTAAGTACATATGTAGTGTTTATACCAGAATGGCTCTAAATAAGCTGAAAACACGTGTTTTTACGAGATCTCGATCAGAAAATTAATGACACTAATTTTTGAGGATACAATGAGCCAAACAGAAAAGCAACACTGGTATAGCTACAAAGATGTAAAAAAATTCCTAGAAAACAGAAGGAGTCCAAAGTCATGGTGAACACCGTACTGGAAAATTTGAGAAAACTAGGTTGGAACTAGTAGGGGAAATCGACATTGAAAACTAAAACAAAACATTTTTTCAAAATACGGAACAGTGTAATACAGTTTACCTCATGATCACGCCAAAAGCTGTTCTTCTTTTTCGTGTTCTCACAGAATACTGCAATTTGCACCACTTATAAGACCCTTTTCACTAATTATTTATTTGGTGTGCCTATTTTAGTGCACCAAAGTTTCTTTTGTGTGTGCATTTTTAGTTTCAGTGGGACTAGCATTTCCTTCCCTTTTCTTTCTTAAAACAAATTTACCCACCGCTTCTTTAAACGCACACATAGACAAAGAGAAACTGTATAGGGTGGAAGGTACTGTTTGTCATGCAAAGTTTAATTTCTAAGAGAGATTTGGCAACGTCGCGTTAACATTAAATTGTGACTAAATTGATTTGAATTAAGGTAGAAATGCATTACAGTATTTTTTGCACAATTTTTACGCGACAGTTAGTGAAATAAGCTAGATGACTACAAATATATGGGACTTTTTTTTCGACGAATTGGTTCTTTATTGACAATAATTGTATTGGTAATATTTGTTACACTCATCATGTAGAATAACTGGTTAACGTACGGCCAAAGCAGTACCTTCCACTATATATACTGTAGTGCAAAATATGCAAATCAATACTAACAGTTCTGTTTAATGTAGTGTAGTTATATGGAATATACGTGCAAAAATTAATTAAAAAAATAAATTTGATTTAACAGATTACTGTTAGCTTCAATTCGATATACACATATTTGACTTTTAAAACTGTTATTAGTAGTATAATTTATAAAATTTTCCTCTAGTATAAGTTTGCACAGAAATAATATTTTGCACAAATGCGAATTTTGATCTGTGCATTTTTGCAATATTGTTTTATTTTCCAACTTAAATCCTGCTCTGAACTTAGACAAATATAGTTTAATAAAAGGGATCGGTATGTATTTCTGTGAACAGTGACACTTTTTGGATTGATTTCTCTTTCAGAGATAGGTACGCGGCAGCGAATGTAAATTTGATCATTTGTAAGCACAGGAAAAGAGCAAGTATGAATATTGCCTGCTTCCTTCCACCAGTGGCGGGTGTATTTACAGATGTTGCAATATTGGACAGAATTCCCCCATTATGAGCAAATGTACAACACGTGCAATTAGAGTATGAGCCAGGTTAGAACAGCTGTTCTGCTGCCTTGTGCATCCGGTGTAGTAAAGAAGGGGGCCGCGGCGGCGACTGCGGCTGCGGGTATTTTACCCATGACGTCACATCCTACTGTTTCACCCCATGGCCACTCTCTCGGACCAGAACACTAGAGGAAGTCCTGACATGATGATGGTGGTGGTTGTTTGTTTACCTGAGCTGCTTTTTATTTGAGAGTTCATTCACCCTGGCCTCGTGCATCTTTTCAGTGCAAGCTCCATTTGTGTACTGAAGGTTTAATCTGGTGAAACCAGACGCCACTTTGAAAATGTAGTATTTGTCTCCATTCAGACACAGTGTGGCAGGCAAATTAACAGAGAGGTGGTTATCATCTGGGCGAGGAACTTCTAATGCACGTTTTAAGGGACTCTGAGACTGAAATTTGAATTTTCTATAGGTACTTTAATATTTTGCACGCTCAAGGGTGTTTATGCTGTAAACTACCACACAAAGTTCCCGCACAATCTGTTTTATAGTTCTGAGGGAATTAATTATTTAATTTATTCACAATGTGAAAATGCCTTAGTATTCAACATATTCCATGCGCATCAAAAACTAAAATATCACAACACTTTTATTATCTTATAAACTCTAATTGCCTAACAAATACCATCACTCTCAGGCAGGAAGAAAACAGTTGCTTTTGAATAGTTAATTTCTCTGTTTTGATGGACATTGAACGTAATTTTTTAACCTTTTGTGTATCTATTTTTAATGTTACATACATTTTAGATTTTGAAAGCAAAGAATAAAGAAGAAGTACGAAATATGAAACATGAAGATGAAATGATAAAATTAAGATGTATTTATAAAACAAACATGTAGCATTATTTGATGAAATGTTGCTTATTAAAATGCCAAGAAAATATGCATTATATGGAACAAAATAATGTTTGAATTGCTGGGAATGTAATTAACTCACATACTTTCTAACATTACAGAAGAAATATGCATTTCCATTAAAATAGTATTTCTAGTTATCACAGATAATACCATACTGTCGATAATGTGACCGTGAAGCTGAAGTTTGTTATGTAAAGAGATTAAAGCTCGCGTGGTATTTAATTGGATAATTAGCATATACGTTGATAACTAAATTACAAGTTAAGAGGACTAGCCCATGAACATTCAGCAGCCCGTGTTTCTTAAGTAAATTAACTTCATTTTTATCACATTAGATGTACTAATTAATTCCCTACTTGATATAGTTTTTCAGAAATAAAAAAAAGAAACATATTTTTTCACTACCTACGCTATGAAAAAAAGAAGCTACTGTGGTGCAGTTTTCAAGGTTTGTAAGAAAACGTTAGACTTACTTCCCAGGAAACAGTTACAGCGTAGTTACGACCAGAAAAATCTTGAGGTACCAAGTAAACTGTTGGTTTGTGGCAAAATTGTGAGACGAAGAGAAAAAACAATTAACACCCCAAACTAGATACTTGTTAAAATAACATTTATCAAAATATCTATATCTGTACCCCTAACATCCTGTATATTACTTTGGGAAAATGTTTTTAGTATCAAACGATTGTGAATCAATATCTGTCATGAGACTGTATTCCTTGTTGAAGAATACAGGAACAATGAATTTGTATATAAGGCATACAGGCAGGCACGTAGTAGCGTCAATGGAAGTGAGAGATGTACTATATACCCTGTAATTTTCCTCAAAATAATTGTCAAATTGGTGTTCATTATAATTTTGTGGTATATAATCGTATTAATGACATTAAAGATCAAGATTTCCTAAATATTATGGTTTGAATTCGCGCCACTCTACAGTGGTATGTTTCGAAGCAAAGTTTGGATGAAAGGCATTGTCGTCAGCTGAAGGAAACTGGTGTTGTGCGGATGTACTGTGTTCTTATTATATGTACATCTCATGTCAGGAATCGCGTTAGCATTATTGCATGTATAGTCGTAAATAAAAGGTAATTCGCGATTTGTTTTGCTTCTTGTATGTGTGCTCCCCAATTGTGACATTTGAGCATGATTTGGGTATTTGGTTACTTACTGTTGAAGCCAAATGTAGGTTAAGATTTGCGTGGATTCTATGGCGAAGGTATGCACACAGGCAGTACACATCCGAGAGGTCATGAAATAAATCAGAACAAGAACAGTAAACAAAACTTTGTTTCCGTGCGGTCGTAACAGACAAGACAACCCCTAGACTTTGATCAAAACAGTTGAGGGTCACCTCTGCATCTTGCATGCAGCTAATGAAGACTATACAGCCAAATGTGAAATCTTTTCTAGGAAAACATTTATCGTGACTAACCTAAAAGTAGGATAGATAAATGTATCACTTTTTATACGAAAAGCCTAATTTGTATGGTATACCTGTGAATTAATAATGGACAGAGAAAGTAGCGTGCCTGATTCACATTGGAGTTTGTTTTTATAGGACTGGGGTGTTTCTCATGATGATTAGAAATGACAATTTCGGTGATTTGTTGTGAATACATAAATTATTAATAAGGGAAATTAGTGTAACTTGGACATGAAATATTACTGAGCTTCGCACTTCTTTTCCAAGGTTGCCACATGAAGTTTTCAAAAAAATCCCCCATCCCAAATTACCCTTTCGCTATTTTTTCTTGCCTCTAGAGTGACTAACGATTTTGGTTAGTGTCGCGTGTATAAGTGACTAACTGCTATGGTTCTCGGCGTCCCATTCTACTGAGTGGGCACAAAGCCCGGTAACCCCCTTGAAGTATTCATTAAACATTCAACCTTTATTTATAACTGTGTATACATGTACACACTATAGATAGTCTTTATTCTTTCTTTCATGTTTATGTCTAAATTTCTAAAACATCAGTATGAGGTAATCATGCTCGGAACACAAACAATAAACATATTTACGGTTCGTATGCTTCTGAGCGATCTGTTGACCAATATGGATATCTTGATATGTTAAGAACATGGCTCATACTTCTTTTGGAAACAGAGGGGCCAAGGAGACATGTTAGTTTGAGCAAGATGGAGCGCCTCCTCACTTTGCCATTACGGTTCTAGAATATCTCAAGGTGTTTACAGAACACTGGGTTAACCGAGGATCGCCTTCGCAGCCAGCTCCACTTGACTGGCCACCTCAAAGCCCAGACCTAACGACATGTGACAGTTCGCCATGGGGATCCATCAAGAATAGCGATGTCCTACTTTGTCTCTTTGGAGACGCTTACGTAATTAGTGGTCAGAATCCCACCTCGTCTTTAAGTGGGAGAGTAAATCGGCTCTTGTCTATGTCGTGTAGATTCACAGTCAGTATCTAGTGACGGAGACAAACAGCCGATTCCGTGGCAGTTTCTAAGTTATAACTTGCATTTACTGGGAATGTCTTCTTTCTGGGCGACTTTTGCATAAATGGTAAACAATAAGAGACAGATAAAATCTTACTAAATAAAATATGTGGTTCTCGTTAAAACGCACAATTTATATAAAATACATTTTTTTCTTTTGAGTGAACCATTTCCAGGATATTCTTTATTCTTTGCTTGAATCTGCCAATACTTATACTTTTCTCAAATAAGAATATGCTATTCGTTATTTTATCTCTTGGTCTTGCATAGAGAACGGAATTTCTAGGGTGTCGCATAGCAACCAGCTCCTAAGACATTTTACTACGGCTAGTATATTATATTTCTATACTCCCCATGCACCTACAAGAAAATTAGCAATAAGATAATTTCTGAAAATGTTTATGTCGATTAAAAAGTAGATAGAGAAAAAAGCATTTGCAAGAATAGTGTGTATAAGAGTGAGTATATCTCTACATAGATTTGTGAACAGAGTTTCTCCAAATTGAACTATATTAGGAGTCTGTATAGCAATGTGTTACACGACGATCACTTGGTGTATCTTCTAAGGCAATGCACTTCGAGTTTGTCGCCAAATATTGATAGACTTGTTAAACGTAATCAGTACCAAAGAAGTCACTAATGAACAGATGTATACCGCATAGGATTTCAAGTGCTTTCGTAAATTAAACGCATCGTACATATAACCAAAACACCACACGTGTAAGTGTTAAGGAGTGACACGGTCCGCATATAGTGGAAGTAAATCAAATCTCTTCTCTTTGTTCGGTATCGCTATCAAGAACATCGTTATAATACGATTAATGAATTAAAAGAAGCCGTGAGAAGATTACTCCAGCATTGCAGAAAAGAGTATCCCACAGAATCTGGTGATGGATCATTCCAGTTCGGAAGTTGCACTCAACCATGCAAACTCTGTAATCGGTGGTCACCTCCATCTCGCGTGCAAAGAACGCACAAAGCGTCCTAGTGAAAAACAGTTGTACACCGCCGCAGTATACTAACCTGTTTACGAAGTGGGAGGTTCACTTCCATACTTCCCCTTTGAGACAAGGGGCTCATTGAACTAATAATGACGTCATTCATTTAAATTGACTGGCCACAAAGACAATATAAATCTGAAGACCCTATATAAGCACGGGGGTTCAAAATAACGACAAGGAGTGATTTTTGAAAATGTTGAAGTAATTGTAATTTGTACTTGTACCTAAGGCGTATGGTTCAAAGTTTCGTCAGGATTGATCACATGTTAATTTGTACATGAGGGGTTGAAACATATGAGTATGGGTAGCTTTTTAAACTTGTATAATATTCTATAACTTTCCACAGTATAAGAATAAAAATTTCTGCTCTGGTTTAACAAACAGTATGACTTATGAATAAGGGATTGAAAATAAAGTAAGGGTACGCTTTGACAATGTCGAGTAATGTGTAATTTAAAATAAGAATTGGGTAGATTATGGAAACTGTAACATCATCTTTAATATTTTTCCAACTGCACTATGTAATTGTGCACTATTTGGACCATGCGGTTTAAACAGTGTGTAGTTTTGCATAAAGGTTGAACACACGGTAGGGGTAGTTTTTAAAAGTTGTGAGGTAGCTTATTATTTTTGTTGGTTCCTACAATATAGGTATACAACATTTCATCTACATAGTCAAAAGAATGTTCATTTGTATGTTAGGGGTTGGAAATAGCGATTGAACCTAGCTTATAATATTTGTACCCACCCGGTTTTGTTAAAAAGATACCAAAATATTACTTACTTACTATTTTAAGTCTCCTCATTGTCTTCTTTGGACTCGAAATCACTAAAAGTCTGCGTTATTTACAATAAAGTGTCAAAACAATCTGATATATTAAACGAAACGGGATCCATATGTAGTGACATGAATATCAACCCCAAATTTTCAAAATTTTGGAAACAATAGCTTGTGGAATAGAGTTTTTAATGTAAAAGAGTTATTAAAATCGGGTGAACGAGTTTTGATATTACGCCTTGCGCGCGCACACACACACACACACACCACACACACACACACCACACACACACCACACACACCACACACACACACACCACACACACACACCACACACACCACACACACACCACACACACACACCACACACCACACACACACCACACACACACCACACACACACACACCACACACCACACACACACCACACACACACCACACACACCACACACACCACACACACACACCACACACACACCACACACACCACACACACACCACACACACACCACACACACCACACACACCACATACCACACACACACACCACACACATCACATACACACCACACACACCACACACACACCACACACACACCACACACTCCACACACACACCCACACACAACACACGACACACACACACCACACACACCACACACACCCACACACACACCACACACACCACACACACCACACACACACTACACACACACTACACACACACCACACACACCACACACACCACACACCCACACACACACCACACACACCACACACACCCACACACACCACACACACACCACACACACCACACACACACCCACACACACACCACACACACACCACACACACACCCACACACACACCACACACACCACACACACACCACACACACACACGAACACATACATTTTCTCTTTCTAATAATGATAGTACGTATAACAAAATGTGACTTAATATTTAGAAAGCCTCCTAACGCAAGTGTTATGTCCTTGAAAGGAACATTTACACACGAAGGTATTCCCCCCACATATGTAGAGCAAGAAATCTGTTATCAGGCTTCCAAAGCCAGCTAGTTCTCTTCCACTCACTGCAATATATCATATTTTACCGGACATATAATTGCCATTATGGACTCCTCTTATCTCAACGCACATAAGTTAAAATGACGAAATAAGCAGGTCACTGATAAACTCTTGCGTAGAGCTACACAGTAGGACATTTTTCTTAATATTTTGGGATACATAGTCCTTAAATGTATTACAAAATTTCCAAAATCCTCAACATCTGACAGCCACCTATTTCATTTTTCATAATTAATGTACCGAGCGGGATGGCTCAGGCGGTAACGTCTGTGGCCCGCATTCGGGAGGTTGCGGGTGCGATCCCCGCCGCCGATCTTCATGACCTTGGGTCTTTTTTTTCGGGCGGTTTTCTGGGTCACTCAGGTGAAAGCTGGGAAAGATATTTACCTTACATATCCTGAATCATTCCACTTCATTTCATTCAATTCATTATCTCTCTGCCCAGTCTTACAGTCAGCAGCGCTGCAGTGGAGCTTGCGCTCTGTAAACAGTGTTCGGCTGAGGGGAGACACTGTGGTCGGCTGGCCGCCCGCCGGGGGCACTCATTGATCAGCCGGACCTGGGTCGGTATGACGACCTTCTCCCCTTCCCTTCTCATTTGCTGTTTACAACATACAAACAGTCTTCTAATCCAGTGGTGCCACACTTCTGCACGCAATTAACAAATATGAGTTGGTAGGACATTTTGGGAAGAGTGGGCTCTTTCATATTTTGTAACAGACAAAATATTACAATATATATTAGTAGCGGCGGCATGTTATCCGTCCTAGCGTACTTCTGGCGACCCGTGGAAACCCCCGGGCCAGGAAAGTGCAACAACAATTGAACCCATGACCTCCCAAATGCGAGTCACACACGTTACCTTGGCGCCATATTGCTGTTGTTTTACAACTAGATGTTACTTAAAGAAGTTTCACGTCAGTAATACCAAGTAACTGAGTTCTAGGTGCAAATTTGAGTTAGCCTCCGCAAGAGTAAAGTGCTTGTTTGGAATCCTCGTGACAGTAGATGGGCGTGTCCGCTCCAGTGGTCACACTGTGTTTAATAAAGCCACTCTCGTCTCCCCATGTAGCAGTCCTAAACATAGTCATACACTGTCATACCTTGACCTACATGAACAAGGGCGATGTAATCTGTTCATATACCTACTGAGCGAGAAGGCTTTCACACGTGCACCTTTTTCTATAAATCTCATATGTTGCACTCACATGACTTTCTCTACTCTTGTACTAACTGTTCTTGCAAATTCTTATTGCCCTATCTTCTTCGTGTTAGTTGGAATAAACATTTGCAGAAATTATTGCTTATTTCCTTGTAGGTACAAGGAGAATATTATAATACAGTAGACTTTGTGCGATTGTCAAATAGTTTAAAGCTTTGAGATTTCATTCTCTTTGCAGGGGTAAGATATAAAAAATGAATAACGATGTTCCATTTGACGAACGTTTAAGCATTCCAAAAGTTGCAAAAATAACAAGGAATATCTTCGAAATGGTTCACTCTACAAAAAAAAAAAAAAAAAAAAAAAAAAAAAAAAGCACATACACTGTGTGCTTTAGCAAGATCTACATTTTTCTACAGTAAGTTACGGTTTACCAGTTTTGCAAAAGTCCTCCAGAGTAAACACGACTACATAGACTTTAGCCAGATAATTCAAAACATATATTTCATTTGTCATAAAAATATCTTAAATATATGACATTTTAATCAAAATCGTTTAAGCCATTTTCGAGAAAATCAAAATTTTCGAAAAAATGTTCCATGTGAAGGGTAGTATAGGATGGAGGAATTGTCTTCAAAATCTTCGTGTTGCATCCTTAAAATATATTAAACTTAGATACCAACTTTGGTTTATAACCGACTTTTAGTTTTTGAGTAATGCTGCCCAGACTAGCACACGCGCATACACGACCTTTTTCTAAAAATGATATTTTTTCTATAAGGGGGCCTCAAAACATAAATTTCTGGTGAAATCTCGACATAAAATTTTGGGTGAAGTACAAGACTTCCTCTAGTTACTATATGTAGTAGAGAAAGCAAAAAGGTTTCTTTTAGAATCGGGGAGTCCACTGAAATATTGACATCGAATTTTTGGGTGGAATACAATACTTTCCATATTTACTGTGTGCAGTAGTGAAATATACTGTACAGAAAGAAAACTTAGTAATATGCACTGTTTGGGACATCTGTCAGTTTGTTGTCGTCTTACAAGGTCTCGTAAGGGGTGAGGTATAACTACTGACAATAAAGTGCTGACAGTTGCAATACAGGGCTAAAGGCGTGACGGTGTAATGAGTAGAGGGAAAGATGAATGGGGAGTAGATACGACTGGTCTCGTAAGAAAGCCTTGTTTAAGTCGCTTTTGTTTTATCTCCAAATTCTTAATGTATATTATAGAAAACATTGCAAATGTCGCTTGAAATAAGCAACATTTGTTGATTTAAACGATTCTGTATTATACGAAAAACTTTAACTTTGTCCTAGAATAACAAAAACTTGTGGGTTTACAGTAAGCATAGCGTAATATTATATTGAGAAGTATAAAAACGTTTGATCTTTCTACAAATTCTTCCTCTATTTATACGGGAATTAAAATTCGCATGGAAATATTTGTGTATTACATTATATTATAATATAGTTTCTGCTTTCGAATGAAAGGCTGTTTGTAATACTTCTGCAATAAGTGGGTTTTGTTGGGTGGCATTAAAATTTAGTGAATAAATTTGCAGTTTCTGAAATTTGTCGAACTGTGTTACCAGTTTGCCATAGACCAAAAATCTGGCCACGTGTAGCTTCTAGTGTATGTGACATGCTGCGAAACAAGCAATAATTTCCCTTTCATGTCGACGTGTGATTGCCTGTAACTATCTCCAACCAGCAGCATGAATACCGCTCAGTCATTAGAGAGGGGTAAAGACAGTAAATGAAGCTATCATGTTTCCCTGCAGAAAATATGCAGTATAGACTGCTTATTAAAGCAGTGACGCTCTAGGCCAGTGATATTCAACCTGGGATACGCGAAGGCTTCTTAATCTCTAGGGCTAGGCCCAGGGGTACAGGCTAAAATGGAACATTGTCTTTCGGGGTACGCGGAGGGAAAAGGTTGAATAGCACTGCTGTAGGTAGTTGGGGCTGTGACTATCAGCCTATCGGCCGCTGCTTGCACCGAGTGGGCAGGCCTACTATAAACAAGAGCATCCGTATCCGACTACTCGTATTTACCGTATCAGACAATACCGTCTTGTTTCTGTCTCGCTATCACGTTGTGCAATAACGTTGCAACAGGAAATCGTGACGATGATGGGGCGACGCCCGTTACTCATTCCTCTGTAGGAGTTGAAGATTATTTCTATCTCCGGCGCCTGGCTCCCATCTGTTTGCTTGCAACAATAACATGGATCTTTATGCCGACCGACCGCTTTGATTTCCGTCAGTTGGTCTTCATCGCTCTCGGAGCTTTCCTAGAGAAACAAAACAAAGCCAACTGAACAAAACAAACTCACTCCTTGGTGGCATGCACTTGTTTTTCCACAGATTATGGAAGTAAAAGCTAATGGTTTAACACTAGAACCCCGGCGCTCGCTAGCTACCATTAACTACGGTAGCGGTCATTTTTGACCGTTCGCTTTTTCTTTGCCTTTTCCATGTACAGTTTGCAATTTATTTCTTACCAGTATGATATTGTTATTATTAGGTAACTAGGCCCAATATATTATCACTGTGTATGTATAAATTATTGGAAAATTGCCTTTCTAGGGCATACATTCGAATTTTCTATGCTAAATGTTTTCTCTAATAATCTTGTGGTAATGGAGAGTTAGGAGAAAAAAAATATTTAATTTGGTAGTATATAAAAACAGCCCGTACGATGAACATATGTCCTTTATTTATCTCTATTTTTCAACAGTATGTTTATTCAAATAAAAAAAATAGCTCAAATTCTCAGAAAGGTGGTGTAATAGTGCAACTAAGAATATTTAGGATTATGAATGTGATAACACAACTTTGTGTATAATAGAACAGTAATATTGCAACACATATCTTTATTTTAGTAAAACTATTACAGTATGGCAACTATGTTAGCACTTACAGAGAAAGTTCCTTCCATTGTTATGAACATCCACTTATGCGTTGCATTTTACACACGTAAGAACTTTTCCAACTTCTGCTGTGCATTTTCCACATACTGGTTTCTTGCAAATATGATAGGAATTTCTTGCTTTGTTCTGTGTGCAGTTATGACCTATTTGACACTGTCGTCGGCGATTAGGGATTGGATGTTCTTCGGTTGGATTAGTCTGTATACAACGTTGTCTACTTCCCCAGTAGGTTTCTCTTAGCTTAGCTCATCAACGAGTTGAAGGATGAACCTGCGGCGTGAAAGTTCCTTGCCAGTTATTTCTCGAAACACTATCCAAGCGTTGATGTAGCTAGGTCCAATACATATGTTAGAAAAACACATGCATCGGCCATCTGCGGATACCAGCACGAACGGAATATAATCGTGCCATCTCATCGATCATGTCCACTCCATATTTACTCTTGTAAAACTGAACTGTTTCAGGAAGCTTCTTGGAGACTGCAGATATTGCACATGAGTTGTGAAGTGTACTCATTATAATTACGTTCTTCTGTGACTTTCCTTGGTAGCTGGTTAGCAAAATACCATAGTTTTTCTTCATGAGAATGGTATCATAAAGAGGAGCTCTGGAATTTCCAAGGTGATCAGGAACTTCTCGTCTCGATCTATTCACAGTTCCCACTATACTAGTGCCCGGCTCCTTCAGTGTTTTAGCTAGTGATAGTGAAGTAAAGTAGTTGTCGGTGGTGACGTTTCGTCCCTTTTTTAGAAAAGGATTTTTTAGAGACATCACAACATATTCTGGAACAGATTCGTTCTGAGGCCGCTGATTATCCTTCCCCAGGTATGGGATATCGTTGCAGAGTTACTTTCAGTTCACATCTCTAGGCATCCAGTAGTTTATACCAAATTTATCAGGCTTATTGGCCATGTATTGAATAAATGGACAGCGACATTGTGTAGGACAAAGTTGTTCATCTACTGTAAGGAATGTACCTAGTATGTAGCAAGCCTTACAGTTTTCAATAAATTTGTTCCAAATAGTCGAAACTAGAGCAAACGCATCCGTCTTTAGCCTTTCAGAACGGGATGACCTGACATCAAATCTTAAAAATCTCATCAGCTCCACAAATCTGTCCCTTGCCATGGTATCAGAAAATATAAGTGGCCCCCACTTTTTGGACCATAGTTCAACTATTTCAAGGCTTCCGCACCCCAAGTGCACCCTGCAAGTAAATTACGCTGATGAAAGCGTCTAACTCATCCAAGGAAACAGTTCATTTCTCTTCATTTTTCTTCTCTCTTGCTTCAATCTCGGAAGATTTTTTGATATGTTGAAGAATCGACTCATCAATAAACAACTTCCAAGCAGATACATGGCTGCTGTCCCTTACATGTCTCTTAGCATAAGCAGTAGGGCCTCTTTTTTCTTCAACAACATTATGTTGCTCTGTTCTACCAGGATTGTGACCTGGATCGATGATCTGCCACTCAGTACCCTTATCTCTACTAAGAATTTTTGTAAGTGCAGGAAGTGTTTCCTCTTCATGTTGCGTTTTTCTGTCCCTTTCTTATTATTGGTTGTGTTGAAGTGGTTGCGTTACCTGAAGCTTTAGTATTACTAGTAGGCATTCTATTTTCACTTGCCGCTTGTGACGCACTCAAATTGCATGGAGTACACAGTGCTGCAAGTCATGTTCAAATGATGGTTGTATCGAGCTATGCCCATACCTTCTTACCTCCCTCGTAGCACGAAAATTACAGGAAATGTTATCTTAAATTTGATTTTCTGAAAATAAATAAGCAAAGCAAATATATGTGTATATTGTGTATAAACAAGGAAATGACTAACTACATAAATGCACCTATTAGGAATACAGTTTCATGTTATGCAATATCTAAATAAATCAGAATAAAACTTACCATTCAAATAATCTTCACTGAATGACTCATCTTCCGATTGTCTGATTCAGCTGGAGGTTGATAATCATCTTCACCACTACCATCTTCTGATACATCGTCTGGTATATCATGAAATATAGCCAGGATTTCATCTGGTTTCAAACCACGAGACATATTACAGGCATAGATTCACAACGTACACTGCTATAATGAACAGTTGGTATGAAGACGGACAAAGCAGATTAGTGACAGTGAGAAATCCAACGACAGTGCGAGCGAAAGCCTAACAAAATTGTAACGGTCAAAAATGACCGTCTCCGGGGTTCATGGTCAAACATGAAAAAACGCCCACCTAAATAATGACATGCCGAAAATTATTATGCTATATAAAACTAGAGGTTATATCAGGAAAAGTCATGAAAGGCCAAGCTTCGTTTTTAAAAACCGGCGGAACTAAACTTATTTAAATATCAAGAACGGTCAAAATGACCGCTACCGGGGTTCTAGTGTTAAATAAGCGAAGCGATGAATCTATAGCTTCGTTGGGGTTACTCAATGGAAGATAGCACATCCAATCTCATCTTTTGCATGCACAGAAAGCAAATTAGTAAAATACAAGGACATCATCATGTCCCCTTCTTTCCTTCTCTTTATCCTTCTCCAATGACTGAGCAGTATTCATACTACTGGCTGGACATAGTTATAAATAGGCTACAGCGCGGTTATATGTTGTCGGTATTTCATTTATACTTGCACGGAGGTTTTCTAACACCCCTACCTAACGGGGTAGGGGCGGTACAGTCGCATCGCTTTACAAACAGGTTACTGTAGCGGTGTGTAACCCTCCCCTTCCTACCACCTCTACTGTCAACAACATGAAGTAGAAACGGCTACAGTAAAGTAGCTCTCAACATAACGTCATTTGCAACCGCTGCCGAAGCCTAGTTATAGCTAATGACACTTCGGCATGAAAGGAAAGCATTGATTACTTCTGATAGCTCACTAAATCGTTATTCATTAAGCTACTACGTTGCTTCATATCGTATATATCAGAAACTACACGTGGTCAGGTATTTTTCTATGGCAAGCTGGTAACACAAATAGATTTCAGAAACTGTGCAAATTTACAGAAATGTAATTAATCATAGAAAGGCGGTTTATTGCAAAGGTATTAGAACCAGCCTCAAAAGAAAGTTACTACAGTATCTGTTCAGCGATTCAGAAGAAAGTGATTTCACATAACCTGGTCCTCAGTTCAATGTTTTGCACATTCATGATTAATTTTCACATGCATTTCTTTTATTGTCGCCAATAATTCTTGTATGATTATAACGTTTATATTCATAAATATATTACACATTAATTATATATCATCTATATATTTTCACTATTTTTTCATGTTAGAGGAGCCCTGGGCAAAGTTATGCATTATATATCACTAGCCCTATAACAATTAGTGCTTGTAGCTCAAAAATAAAATGAAAAAAAAGAAAAAAAATGTTATTTGCGGAAATATACTCCATAACAAATTTTAACATTGAAACAGGCAAATGAATTTGTGTTTGTAGTACTGATCGAAGGGCTTAGATTATCAGAAGATAGCCGTTGATAATTATAATAGGGACCTAGGATCTGAATAATCACAAGTAATGTCATAAGATGTCAGACCGTCGAGTGATGTTAATCTGGACTATTTCATAACTGGTAAACCGTAAGGGATAGAGCAAATCTTACTATACAAAAAATGTTGATCTCGCTAAAGCATACAATTTATGTACAAATAAATATTTTTGTAGAGTGAACCATTTCGGAGATATTGCTTCTTATTTGTACGAGTTTAGATCTTACACTTCCGTCAAATGGAATATCGTTATTCATTTCTACATGCATGTTAACCGTGCAAAGAAAACAGAATTTGAAAGCTTTAAAAGATTTAAGTCTCACTCAAAGTCTACTGTATTCCCATATTCTCCTTCTGCCCTTCAAGAAGATAAACAATAAGATAAAAGAGATAGGAATAAGAGTTTGTAAGAATGATTAGTACAAAAGTAGAGAAAGTCATGTGAGTGCAACACATATTTTTTTACTTATGTCGTTCACATACATGCAGAGAGTTCCAAATTATTCTCTTTTGTTTCAGTGTACCCCTAAACGTGCATTCTGGTAAAAAGCCATACCAAATTTTTGGGTGCAACACCAACCTCTACGATAAACGGCAGGAAAATCAAGGAATACACCAATAATGAAGAGTGCAAATGAAAAGTATGTAAAACACTTACTTTACATGGATATTCAATATTTCCTCTACTTATCATAGGAAAGTAGTAGAGAAAACAAAAACCTACAATCAAGAAATAACACGACTTCTTTCTCAAGTCAAAACTCCCGATACGACTATAGAGGTTAAGGGAACTCAATACCCCAAAACTCATTAAAAACAGAAAACCTTGAAAACATACACTTTTTCATTTTTGAATAAAATTAAGTTTAAGGTACATACAATCAAATTTTTAGTATTGTTTTAGAGCTAAGATGATACATTGGGTTGTGTAATATTAATCCAATTAGATTCTTTCTTGGCGACTGAGGGATCCAGGAAAGAAAAAAACCTGATATAATTGCTTGGTATTTGTGGGGTGTATGTATTTCTTTTCACATTTTAAAGCTCCGCCAAGGAGGATATCTTTTAATATTTAATTTAAGCGCTTCCTAAAACACATTTAATTAATATTATATATTAGGATATTTTGGTTTTATTTTAAAATACTTTTTTCTAAATAATTACACGAACAGAATTTACTTCTTGAAGAAGACAGAGAATTTAGTTGCTCGTATTTAATGAAAAGTATAGGACATTTATTAAAAAATGACTGAGATATATAAACCTGTTTAAAATGCTGCTTTTGGGGGTCGTGTCCCCCCTAGAATTGCGCCCTTGCGAATTTTTCAGAAACTAGTTTTCCTAATGCTATTGTACAAGTCCAAATGTTTTAAAAATGATTGTTTTAAAATCTATACAAAAATAAATAAGAACTCATGGTTGTAAAAAACAATGGTATGTTTATTTGATTATTACATTACACACAAAACTGGCATTGTGTGTCACAGCACTTGTTTACACTTGTGTTTATACATTGTTGCTCGTTTTATTTTCATTATCAGATGTTCGCTGCAACATTTTTAGAGCTATGACGCCACACTGTCCTTTTGGGCGTTCCTCTGGAACAGTGCATAATAAATTAACTAAAACTGCATATAAAGCAATTTGTAAATGTTTTTCAGTCATTTTTCAAATGTCTGCTTTCATACTCAAACTTTCAGTCAGTCTTTTGCAGTGATATGAGGTACAGTTTTAAACAAACATGTCACACGAACAGCACAATTACATCTGATGGGGATTTATAATGGCAGTGCAAACTCAGAGAAGCACAGAGCATCTTATCCTCTCTGCAAATGAACAAACAGTAACTGTGTAATCTACGTGCCAGAGCAAAGTTATCTAGCTTTGGTATTCCATACACAGCTACTCATATATACAAATAATTTCTGATCTTACAAAGATTCTTGCTGGTATTTAGTCCTAAATAAGGCTACGCTTTCTTGTGTTTCTTGTCTAAAACATGACTAACTCGGTTTATATCGATCAGCTCCATAATCGAAGCATTCTCATCGACACTGAAGTCAGAATCTGTCTCGTTTTCGGCGTCATCCTCGAGGCTTTTTCTTCGCTTGTCGCTCAGGCTCAGTAGAATTTTTTGGGTTTTTGATTTTGGAAATTTCTGTTGAGATACGGGAATTTGGTTGCCGCTGGCCGAAGATTCATGATGATAGAGCATTGTCTCGGTGTTCAAACTCTTGTCCTTGAGCAGCTTGAGGACCGCACTCGGCAGCTCTTGGTGCTTCACCTGAGAACAAAATCAATAGCATGTTATAACAATACTACAGTGAACTGTACCAAAATATTTCAACAATTATATTTTTGATTTCAAAATATAATACTAAGTATAGAAAGTAGAGAAGATATTGCCCACTTCCGGCAGTATTTTAAATGGCTCAAAGTGTTATCGAAATGATAAAATCAAATTCAGCAAGATCAGTTACTGTAAGAATCCTTTGAATAGATGCTCTCAGATGCTCGAGGTTACATCTGATATGGAAGGAAGATTATAAGTAATACAACAAGAATCACAAAGAATAAAACTTTGGATAATCAAATGTTTTGCAAAAGCTGAACATGTTTGGAATGTAAAGAAAGTGCAACAACTCACCTGACGCTTTGATCTGGATGATATATCACTGTGTTGTAAACCGCTGAGTTCCTTCTGTACGGCATCGTCCTGGAATGAGGTCAGAAGAACTTCCATGTTTTCATTCTCTTGGTCTGTGAGATGTTTGGTGGCCCCGGAAGTTGGCTGGGAATCTTTACTGTCAGCAGCAGAGCCATCTTCAGCTTGTTTTGCTGTAGCAGAGAGATGGGTTTCATTCACCGTTTGGCTGCTTGATGGCTTTCCAGTTTTCAACATTGTTGATTTTGCTGTAAGCTCAGTCACGGATTTTGCTAATTCTCCAAGAAGTGATAAAGAGTAATCCATATATTCGTAGGGAATGTCATCTTTTGCGATGTGTGAGGATGAAAATTCTTCTACTACGAAATCGAAATCAGGATCCCAAGCGGCACCTTGAGAAGTATTACTGCCCTCCGACAAAGTTACTGTTGTGGCAGAGACTGTGTGCACAATAGGCTTTTCAGTTGTATCTGAGACACTGAGATTCATTGTAGCTGTTTCAGCCAATGCATCATCGATAGAATCAGATGCTGACTCAGCCTTAGCTGTAATTTGCGTTGAAACAGCGGGTGCGTTATCATCTACTGCGGTAGTAGATCCGCTCTCTGTACCGTCATCAGAAGTTTCAGTTGTACTGTATGCTAAGCTTTCTACCGTTACTTCTGTAGCACTCTTGGTAGTAGTTGTCTCCTCAGAAGCAGCAGATGTTTCGCTTGCTATTTCAGTGATAGACTCAGTGGTGTGAGAAATATCATAATCCTGTGCCGTTGTTTCATACACGTGTGCACTTGACGCTCTTTGAGTAGTCTCAAAAGTGGCTTCGTCTTCCTCTGAACTGGATGCGCTTTCGTTTGAAGCGCTTTCATTACTTGACTCTCCAGCCTCTTCGCTAAACGGCACTTCAGCAGTTGGTATTTTGTTATACTCTGTGGTAGCTGTGGTTGTTTCTAAGAATGTCCCTGTTACAGTAATGCTCTGCTGAGAATGATCAACCAGGCTGTCAGTAACTGCTTCCTCTTTGAGCATTTTTGACTCTCTCATTAAGCTACTTTCTGTGGTACGAAGACCATCAAGGAAGGCCCAAATGTTAGCTTCTTCACTGACCTGGGAGGGATATACAGAAGAGCTCTCCTGTACGTGTTCGTCCTTCCTGGTGTTCCAAAACTCTGAAGTGTCAACATGCGTGGGCACTCTTTGAACCTTCAGTACAATTGGAGGTTCAACTGTTGAGGCAGGCTCAGAAAACTCCTTGACCACTTTGAATTCCTTACCCAAATCCGGGATCTCGCCAGGAACGCTAATGACCGGAACTGGTTCAGGTATCATAAGTGGCAGCAGATACTCTTTTGGTGCTCGACTGTTTTCTGGAAGCAGCACACCTTCGTCAGTCATGTCACCATCATCTCCTTGATCTTCCATGTCTAAGGAGAATTCAGTTGGTGATCGTATAACGCGTTGGCGCTCCATTGCAAATGGTCCCGGCCATTCGAAATCGTCATCACTGAGCATCTTCTTGACTGTGCGAATAGACTCTGTTTGTGGAGCAACTTCTGTTACTTCTGTGGACGCCTCATTATCTTGTATGTTTATCGCAGGAGTCAAAGGTAATTCTTCTGTAGTTGTTGAAGGGATTTCTTCTTTGGCCACCTGGGTCCTGTGAAGTCCTGGGTAATAAATAGGAATGGCTTTTTCTGCCATAACTTGAGGATCTATCTCCCCAACAGTGAAGATAGAGAGGTAAGGATGTGGGGCATAGTTGAAACCAGGAGCGGATATAGTGCCAAGGTGATATATAAGTGGAATTTTTGAGCGGATTTTATTTGGCACGGGGGAGATATAGGACTGGTATGGTTTATTAATCTGGTGAGAGAATTCGGAAGTCAGTACTTCTTTATTTAGTGCAGTGTTAATATCTTCGCGTGCTAGAGTAACTTCCGTGGAATTAAGTGACGTTTGAGGTGGTTCTGTCTCTTCAAAAGGACCTTCTGTGTTTGGTGTAGTACTAGATTCCTGTAATTCGCCATTAGAACTTGCTATTGTTGGCGATGTTGTAGTCAGTATAGTAGTTGTTAGTGTAGTTAGCGATGCTGTAGTGTTTTCAACAGGATCTGCAGGTGTTAACGTTGTAGGTTGGTCCAGCTCGTCAGTACGGATTGTTGAACTTACAGCATCTGGTGAAGCCACGAGCTGTTTCACCTGTCTATTCTTGATTACTGAAGATACCTCTGCCATGAGAGAGTCGTATACTTGCTTGCGCATGTTTTTATGTGCAGTCTTCTGTACGCAGAATTCCATGTAGTTTGGTTCAGTTAACAGTGCTTTTACGATGTGCTTCTCTTCTTCGTGCTCCAAGACAGTAGCTTCCGTTGCATGATCAGCTTTGAAGAGCGCTTCACGTACACATTGGCGTATATCCAAGATGCTCGAATCTCGTAGCAGTTTCAACCCTCTGAGGATAGTCTGAAATAAAACGAAAACCTTAATATATTTGCTTAGCAAAGAAATTATTTTCAAAGGTAAACATCTAAAAACTTATACGTTTCCAAGCACACAATTTTTAACTCTAAACGCGCCACTCTAATTGCGGGTTGCAAGAATGCATTTATAAGTTTTGTTGGCACCAAAGTGTTCGTTTGCTATTCAAATGAGTTGCAAGACCGATCTATAACACTATAGGATCATTGATGGACCCTTTAAACTGTAGGCTGAATCTCGGACCTATAAACAGCTAGTGGAATCCTTCATTTAGACTTTCATCATAAGGTTTCCTCTTAATTTGTTCATAGATGTCCTCCACAAATACAACTAAATAAAAACTATTGCTATATGAATTACTGTCGATTGATATGTGTATATAATTATAGTTTTATTCCGGAAAGTGTTGTATTTCTGTTCTGTTCATTATGGAATCTTCGCTTGACTAAGAGGTTATATTCGAACTAATTGAATTTTTACTAAGACCGACGATTTTTAGATAAAGATCCAGGATCTTTCAGGAATGTGACAACATAACATCTAAAAGTTAGATTTAGATAGAAACATAAATTGATACCATGGGAGTGGTGGGGCGTGAGAAACCGACTGCGCGGAGTATGGCCATGTCGGCACAAAATCAGTTGTTAATTACTCTTCCCTATCACACAACATTCAGAATGTGATAAGAGGTAATATTCATGTTCAGAAATGTACAGTGTGTAGAATAATAAGACACAGCATTGCACGAATGAAGGCACTGTACACAAACATGTCTCAAGGCAATTCTTCATAAACTGTGGAGCAAGGTACATACATATCTATTATATTAGTAATTTCCTTAATGCTATCGGTGCTACAGACTGCAACACTTGAACATTCAAAGCCTGGTGGGAAGTGAAATATTCAGAAACAGGACGCGTTACTTTTCTATTAAAGCCCAAGCAGTCTGCGATGCGAATCTGAGAACATAATGCCACGTCAACATTTTTACTCCAATCTGTTTGTAACTACGTCTATGACTTTAGTTTACACTATTCTGATGAAATTAATGCTGACAATAATATTTTGTCCCTTTCAGAGAATATTTTATTTCTATTCAATTCGTTCTCCATTTTGGCGTGCAGAAAATAGAAACTTCTTCGATGGAATCAAAAGTACAATCCTGGACGTGTGGCGTCAATTGTTTGTTACAGCGACGTGTTGCGTCTGACAACGACCTACAATTTACAGACCTCAATAGTTTATTGATCCATTAACTAAAGAAGGGAATACCTACTAAGTTTTTTAATGTCCATATGTCCATTTATATGCAGCCTTCAGCATTTAAGGTCATATCGACAACTTTTTACCTTTGAAACAATTGCTCATCAGCCAAGATGTTCTCTCGGTTACAGTGGTGTTAATCATTGGGTTGGTATTACCTTTAGTCGTTACACTAAATGCACACCCCCCCCCCCCCACACACACACACACAAACACACATTTACTCTCTCATTCATACTTCCAGATCCTAGGGAAAATGGGAAATATTCCGACTAAAGGAATATTCACATCCTCCAAAGGGAATCGAACCTGGGCCTCTGAAATGAAAATTTAGCAGCTAACCACCAGATGCTTATTTTATTAACAACTTCATGGAATATGGACTAAATAAAATTGTTATTTTCGCTCCTTTTTGCACGAATCCGTAGCAATTGGGTACATGACCAAGCAACCAGCAAAACCGGTTGCTGACACTGTAACTATAGGGAAGGCACAGGGCGTTATTGTTCACAGTCAATGGTTATTTTACTGAAGAAATATTTTTAAGAGACTTAGTCAACTATGCGAATTTAAAGTATACTGTACACAGAACACGCCATGTGGAAATGTCTTATCCCAGTCCAAAATTCCTATTTATTATTATTATTATTATTATTATTATTATTATTATTATTATTATTATTATTATTATTATTATTATTATTATTATTATTATTATTATTATTATTATTATTATTATTATTATTATTATTATTATTATTATTATTATTATTATTATTATTATTATTATTATTATTATTATTATTATTATTATTATTATTATTATTATTATTATTATTATTATTATTATTATTATTATTATTATTATTATTATTATTATTATTATTATTATTATTATTATTATTATTATTATTATTATTATTATTATTATTATTATTATTATTATTATTATTATTATTATTATTATTATTATTATTATTATTATTATTATTATTATTATTATTATTATTATTATTATTATTATTATTATTATTATTATTATTATTATTATTATTATTATTATTATTATTATTATTATTATTATTATTATTATTATTATTATTATTATTATTATTATTATTATTATTATTATTATTATTATTATTATTATTATTATTATTATTATTATTATTATTATTATTATTATTATTATTATTATTATTATTATTATTATTATTATTATTATTATTATTATTATTATTATTATTATTATTATTATTATTATTATTATTATTATTATTATTATTATTATTATTATTATTATTATTATTATTATTATTATTATTATTATTATTATTAGTGGTAGTGGTATTATTATTATGATTATTATGATTATTATTATTACTATTACTATTATTATTATTATGATTATTATTATTACTATTACTATTATTATTATTATTATTATTATTATTATTATTATTATTATTATTATTATTATTATTATTATTATTATTATTATTATTATTATTATTACTTATTTACAACGACATTCGGCAAGAATTTGTCATTTTTGTTCATTATACGAGTTCATTCCCACACAAGCGTTTTTGTTAAAAACAGAATGTGCCATCTAACTTAATTTTTGCACACAGGCAAGAACTTTGCGAACTTTTCTTAGAACTTCGGTTTTCTCAAGATCTTCCAATCCATACCGATATGCATCGTAAGTGCACAAGCTTTACGCTTCTCTGTTTCTATGAGTTTCATGTCAGCGACGGAATGAAAATCAAACCTATTTTCCTGAGTTACAAACTGAAAACCACGTTCACTATAATGTCGTAAAACCAACCCCCTCCCCCACTCCACTTAACTGAGGATGGACCACCTAAAGTCTAGATAATTATGAGTGTCCCCAATTGCTAATGTGTCCAACTGCTATGCACCCTTTTTGGACCAAAGGTTTAACGTGTTGTGCATAGTAACCTATTGTAGTTGGTGTTTAACATAGATGTTTTAGGCTGTCACACGAGTATCGGAAAATAATGTTATGCTCATCGCTGGAGAGTTTTTAATAGTAAAACATTACGTCGAAACTTTTTATTTTGCTTGAAATGGTTGCGATTAGTAGCTGTAAAGTATTATGCATATATCTGTGTGTATGTGTTGTGCACGATCTCAGACTTACAAAGATTTCGCTGCTGCACAGAACATTATTTCTGATACCTAACGGAACATTACCTTGAGAACATATTTGTGGTGTTGTCCATAGCGTAGAAGAGCAGAGACAATTGCCTTCTCATTGAGTGTGTTTGCTGTGGGTTCTGTCCCCAGTTGCTCTCCAATGATGTGCAGCATCTGCTCAGGCCCAGCAGTGGTCGATGAACTTGTCGTGTTGAAGTAAATGTTATCCTGAATGGATCTGGGTCGGTACGGGCTGGAGGTGTACTGGGCAATCCATGCAGCAGGATCGAAACCATTTTCTGAAACAAGTTATTACCAATGAACAAGTGCTAATCTGGTCAAAACTAACAAAACTAGCAGACAGCGGAGGTAATGAATAGGTGGTATGAGCAACTAACTTGTATTTAAGGGTGAAAATTGAGGGAAATCCATAATTAATCCATTGTTTGTAGGTACATAATTAAGAACGATTCATTTAGTTTCATAATCTGCATTTGGTGTCTATTACTGATGATTATAATCATATCTGTCAATCATACCTGAAGCAATATTAAACAGAAAATCTAATTCACACACCCTTAAGTCAGAAAAGAATAATTTTTCGAATAGATTTATAATTTGTTCCCCTAAACTAAAACTAAAAAATATGTATGCAACACTTTGAAATCTAAATAGATACTTATATTAGTAAAATTTTAATTTTCTCATCGCATGTACCATTTTTGTTTACCATTACAGTAATTAAACAATTGATAAATTGAAAATTACTGAAGGTATTACAATGGCAGTACGATGTTTCAAAGCCAGAAGCCACTCCCGTATAACGTACATGTTAAGTGGCCCCTTGGCTTATTTCTGTCAATCATAGGAGCCTGCAGAGGAATACAATTCTGCACTTTGTTTACATTGCTACCTAAAGTAAGGCCGATGAGATTATAGAAACCTAGCAATGATCTCCTCTTCAGTTGGGTTTTCGTACACCAATGTCTGCATGTGGCTCCATAAGAAGAAAACCAGAGGACTCAGATCCGGTGAACGCGCTGGCCGTGGTGCAGGACCTCCCTTTCCAATCCAGCGATTAGGCAGCTGAGTGCAGAGATCATGAGTCCACGTCTTCTCCTGGAAAAGTGGCATGATGTCCAACACCCCTGCCAGCACATCTCATAGAAATACAATTCCAGCCCACATGTTAGTGCCAGTATACCTCTGCTGGTGACCGACCACACACGTAGACTTTTGTTACTCCAGATATCGTTGTTGGGGCAGTTGAGTACACCATAACGGGTGGAAACGGTTTTATAGCTAAACAATCGCATGCCGGTCGAAATATTATTTTTGGCCACTGGTTCTTTGTATAAAAAAACTCAAAATAGTCCTACATTCTCTGTATATTGACCCTAAGGGTATACTAAATGTAAATGAAAAAAAAAATTGGCAAATCGGAGATCCAAAGCTGAAAAAGGTCTAAATATATAATGGTATAAAGTGGCCAGAAATAACCTAATATGCATTTATTTGTATAATATGTAGACATCAGCAGTCCTATGATACTACGATGAAACCCGGGCGCCGGTCATTACCGTCTCTCGAACTGTTTCGTGCGATGAAAGACGTAACATTTTTAAGTGAACAAGGTAGTTTGAACATACAGAAATTACACCTTACTGAGTTAAATTAAGTTAAAGTACTACTACTCTAAAAGTTCTCAATGACTTTCCTAATATTTTATGAATTATTCTATAAATAATGAAAATTATTTCAAGTGGTTATTTGCATTGGATAACTTATGTGGTTGAATTACAAAAATTATTTTATCCAGCAGAAAAATAATGAAATTTATTTTTAAAACATGTAAATTCATATACTTATTTCTCTGAAACTACTTGAAATACGGAATCACACTTTTGTATGCTTGTTCCTAGTATAGTCAGCTATTTTCTGAATCTCAATTGTTTAGTTATGGATATAAGTTTACTAGAAATTAAAAATATTTGCAGTCAAAAATGTAAAAATGTACAATATTGTTGCTTTCTTAATATGTATTATAAAATTATTATTGTGGTTCAGAAAGCTCAGCTATGTGTTTTATAGTTGTATTGGAAATTTCAGCTCTCTACCTCACATACTTTTTGCGAAAAAGATACATGAAATCACATGTTTTAACAGTACGTTTTGTTATTTTTCTGCTGGATCAAATCACATAAACTGCTATCAATGCAAATAACCACTTGAAATATTTGTCGTGATTTATAGAATAACTCATAAAAATTTCAGGAAAACCAATTGAGAACTTTTGAGAGCAGTGATAATTTAACTCGCTAAGATATAATTTCTGTATGTTCAGACTACTTAGTGCCCTTAAATTATTTCATTTGTTTAGCCCCGTTTAACTTCTTCGGTCATGTCGGGATCTTTGACATGAGAAATAATTGATAGTGTTATTCGTCGCTGAACTGTAGGCGTTTTAACGTTGATTTTTATAATTTTTAATAGTAAACACACTCACATTTGCTCCCACATTCACAATTCCGGACTCTGTGGGGATAAGAAATTATTCTGGTTAAGGAAAATTCCCAAGCCCAGCCGGTAATCGAACTGGGGACCTCTGGGTTGGAAGCCACAACGCTGACTACCCACGGCAGAGCCAGTGCAATAGATACATTATTGTCAAGCTCTCGTTGCCAGAAATAAATGGACATTGAGACTTATTTTCATATAGTGTATACATATATCGAAATCTGAGCAAAGCATGCAGCAGTAGGCTTGCTTTATCAGACGTACCACGCACACCCCACGTTTAAATATTAACTGGTCATTGTGTAAATGCGTGACAACGCTTAGTTGTCACCTCCACAACCTTGTTACTGTGTTGCAATATATTGTAACTTTTATAGATCCGTATGAAACAGCAATGCAGTCGCAATCAGGCATTCTCGTACTTTCAAAGGATTCCTACCCAATAGCATGACTTTCATGTTTAGTTCTGCAAAGCATTTGTATTATTTTTACCTGTGCATCTTCTTAACCAAGATGTTCAAAGCAGGACATTATATGGTATATACTGTTTATTATGTGAAATCATAAGAAACAAAGAATACTGTAAATTGAAAACGCGATAGAACCGGAAACTGTGATCTTATACTTACAGAATTAAAGTATTCTGATCCTTGACATTAGCAATTTAGATTCCAAAAATAGTCCGAAAAGAAAGCATGTTGTACTTATTTAGAGCATTTGGGAGTGCTCCAAAGACAATCACTCGCCAGAATCAGCACATTTTTTTTCGAAATACTGGCAAATGTCCAGCAGGACTGTCCTGAAAAGGTTAACATGGGACATAGGACTCAGTCACTTAGGGGACATTTCTTTGGGGTTAAATCTGGACAGTTTCTCGACATGATGTTAATGATTTGGGTCGTTTTTCACACGGTTAATTCTATTATGCGAGGTTGTGCATAGTTTATAAGGCAGAAAATAATTTCTACTAATTTAATGCCTTTATTATCACAAGTAATGTGATAAGAAGTCTGACGTAACCTATAAATTCTCGAGCGGAACGAGTCAAGCCGTCGAATGATATTTATATGGACTATTTCATAAATAAAATATGAATTTAAACGTTAAGCTGCTATACTGTTCACACACACACACACACACACACACACACACACACACACACACACACACACACACACATGCACACACACACACTCAGGCCTTTTATAAAACTGCTTTTTTTATTCAGGGGCCTCAAAACATATTTCCGGTGAAATCTCGACATCTAAATTTTGGGTCGAATACAATACTTCCCCTACTTACTATACATAGTAGAGAAAGTAAGAAGAACAAGAACGTTCACCACAACAGTCGCAGTTTTTTAAAAATCTCTGTAAAATAATGATGCACACCAATGTACCATTTTACAAGCTATACCATCCTGGGTATTAGAAACTTCATTAGGAAAAATATTAAAGTATTTCACAAAAAGATGAATAAGAAGATAATACAACATGTAAATATTTATATTTTTGACAATTCATATGTATGTTTAATATCTATTTTTAAATTAGATTTGTTGTTACACCCCTGACTGATGTTTACAATTCCTGGTTACCTGTGTCACCCCTTCCCCTCTCCGCATTATCCACACACACTCGCAGCGTGCACACATTGCAAGCAAAAGGATATTTGTCCTAGCTCGGGTCATGAGCATACAGCAAAACTTGACCTCGCCCATTTCTAAACATAAAAATACGTTACGCTAATCGTCCTTGTGGTCTCATTTCTGACGCACTTCTAGGGCTGAAAATAATAAATTTCTGAAGGCAGATTTAGGTTTAGCTGTTTTGGCTCGTAGAAAAATGAGGCCACAGATTAAAATGCGTGTATTCTCCCAAAACTACGTCATCCAATCGAACTATTGATGTTATTTTGTTGATAGCCCTTGCTAACGACACAGTAAGCAGAGGACATCATTTCATCCAATTCGAATTGCAGCACGACACTAAGAGGCAATAATCCAGAGAAATGTAAGGCTTTACTTAGCTTTTCTGTATGCATGGAAAGCTAACCTACATTATACTCGTAGCAGTAATGATTTCTTTCACGGCCCCTAAAGGAAAAGGGAGGGAAAAAAAAAAACTTTAAAAGTACTCTTGTCAGTCTGTCTCTGTGAACACCATAACTTAAATAAGAAAAGTCGATGAAATATCAAACTTAGTATTTAAGTTCAAGGACTTTCAAGGATGCGAGATTAAGATTGTAAAAATCTTATGTGTTGCACTCACATGACTTTCTCTACTCTTGTATAACCATTCTTACAAACTCTTATTCCTATATCTTCTTTGTGTTAGTTAAGATAAACATTTGCAGAAATTACCTTATTGCTTATTTCGTTGTAGGTACAAGGAGAATATGGGAATACAATAGGCTTTGAGCGGTGGTCAAATCTTTTAAAACTTTCAAATTCTCTTTACACGGCTAACATAACAAATGAATAACGATGTTCCATGTGATGAAAGCTTTTAGTTTTCCAAAACTCACGCAAATAACAAGGAATACCTCCGAAATGGTTCACTCTAAAAAAAAAAAAAAAAAAAAAAAAGGACTTAAATTGTCTGTTTTAGCATGATCTACATGTTTGTGCAGTAAGATTTGGTCTATCTCTTATGGTTTACCAGTAATGCAAAAGTCATCCAGAGTAAACAGGACTACATAGGCTATAGCCAGAAAATTCAAAATATAGATTCCATTTACCATACAAATATCTCAAATATCTGAAATTTTAGTCAAAACCGTTAGAGCCATTTTTGAGATAGTCAAAATTTTCGAAAAACTTTCCACGTAACGGATAGTTTAGGGTGAGGGAATGCTCTTCAAAATCTTCCTCTCTCATCCTTAAAAAATGTTAAACTTAAATACCAACTTTGGTTTTTAACCGAATTTTCGTTTTCGAGTTCTGCTGTACACAGACTGACAGAAACATACACACACGGACCTTTTTCTAAAAGCACTTTTTTGGATTCAAGGGCCTCAAAAGATATATTTCCGGTGAAATCTCGACATGTAATGGAATACATGGTGGAATACAAGACTTCCTCTACTTACTATACGTAGTAGAGAAAGTAAAAAAAGCACCACAGTGTGCTTAAAACGAAGCACACAGCCGACATAAACATGTCGCTGGACTTTTAAAAATGGCAAGTTGGGAAAAATGTTTGGCCAAAATGTTCCACAGGTGTGTGGAATATTTATATGATTTAATTAAAAAACCGAAAACATAATTTTCGTCTAAAAATATAGTCTTAGGGTTCCTGGCATACACCACTGTTTGGTCGAACAAAGGAAGAACGCTCCACACACCCCTCGCCGGCTGAGAAAGTTGATAAAATGCCTTATGAAGCGGTAGGGGCGGCATATATGGAAACAAATTAATTATAAAATTCATTCTGTATGAAAAACATTAGAGACTATTCCCAAAACATTCAGGGTATATATTTTATTGGTCCGGTAAACATTTAAATATATGGTATTTTAACCAAATCAAATAAAATTCAATGAAAATAACGATAATTAGTCCATGCAAAGTGCAGTTGGAATGGATTGAACTTGTATCCTGTTCAGTACTTACTAGCTTTTTCATTTTTGCACGATAAGGTTTCTGGGGACCTCAAAACACCCTGGTTACCCAGCCGTCGTGCCGCTGGAGTATTGGGTTACCCTAGCGGTGTTTTGTGTAACCAAACAAGTTCTTAGCTGCATATTCCTCCACCAGGCGTGCATAGGGCAGGTAATTGACACGCTGCCCATAGATAGCGCTGCGGGCGTCAAATGGCCGTCAGTTTGATCAGGGATCTTCTCTTTAAAGACTTTTAAGTGCAAATAAATATTACATGGGAGTAACGACTTTACTTTCCTCTCGAAAGAAGCCACATAAAGCATTCTTTTGATTGAAAAAATCCACTGCTCTCAACCGGGTTGCAGCTATGGGGAGCTAGAACATGTATTTCTGAAATCTTGACATCGAAATTTTTGATCGAATACAAATTAAGTGAAAGAAAAGGAAGAAGTAAAACAGTAATAGTAGCATTGCAAGTCTTCTATACGGTATTCTTTCTGGAAGTAATTGAGGTTGTTTGGACTAAATAATGCAAGTTTTTATGTTGGTCACTTAGATTATGTTTACCAATCTGTAAAAATGTTTTCTGCGTGTTTTAAGGTTTTTGAATGTTTTTGAAATGAATATGTATATTGCAATGCTATGTAAACAATAAAAGTGGCTTTGTTGTGCTTTATTACACCACTTTCAGTAAGAAAACAAAATGACGAGCGTGCAGCGTACAGTAGAAGTTATCTTTGGTGGATTCAAATCGATTTGAATCGGGTAGATGTTTCCATGCAACAAAATTTCGATCCGATCCCACTTCTAAGAGAATAGCACCCATGGATTCAGTTCGATCTAAATTCGTGTTTCCATGTAGTATTGAATCCGAAATGAGAACTTAAATCGATTTCAATTCTCCATGGAAACCCAGTGTATCTCAGTGTTTAACGACGGTGTCAATTGCCAGGATCACATCAGCGTCGTTGGTGTGCCGGAGTTTCGTCCCGCAGGAGTTCTTGTACATGCCTTTAAATCTAGTGACATAGGCCTGTTGTAATCAGCTTGGGCCGGATTTGAACCCGCGACCTTGGGCCGGCGCCTAACCAAGACACCCAGAAAGACTCCCTGGGCCCCCCAGGGGGGTAGCCTGCAAAAGATCCATGTCGGTGTCGCGGTGGGTCGGGTGTCCCAGTCTGTTACTACAGAGAGAGAGAGAGAGAGAGAGAGAGAGAGAGAGAGAGAGAGAGAGAGAGAATCAATCAGTGTGGAGCACCCGGAGGTGCTCCCTCACTTGCAGGTGAAAAAGTGCACTTATCAGGCGAAGAAGAGAGCTGGGGAACAGAACTCTTTAAAAAAAAAGACAAAGCTTATTAAATGGTTTTAAAATAGACCAAACTTATCCGCAATTCATCATTTTGCCACTCCAAAGCTTGGGAAAATGTGATGGGAATTGTGGTTTAATCGAGGTACTTTTCACACTTATGATCAAGGCTATCTTTCAATGTTTCTTGTAATTATTACTAACGCAACAGTAGTAAGCCTACAGTAAATGACACTATTTGCTTGTTTTAAATACGTACTGGAATTTTTAAACCCTCACCTTCCTCTCCGGGTTCCTGCTTTAGCATGTTGACCGCTTTTTTCAAAGACCGCATTTTGCGCCTACCACTTTTCGCGACACGTCTAAAAACACTGTGAGACCAACTTTTTGGGTGGAAGTAATAACCTCTCTGTCTATTACTCGTACGTGCGTGGTGTCGGTCCTCTGTGGTGTAAGGGTAACATGCTAGCTTCTGGTTCCCGAGTTCAAACCCGGCGCAGAGCGAGTATTTTTTTCGGTCGTAAAAATACTTACCATGACTTCCTTGCGAATGGAAGTAAAGCCGGTGGTCCCGTGTGGTAGATTTACAGCACGTAAAAGAACCTTAAACCTGATAAGAAACTTTTTTCTTCTTCATCTGATTACCCTCCCCGTATAGGACTTACAAGACAGTGTCTAGGGACAGACGAAAACGTTCCTACAGGATCAGATTTAATTACAAGTTGGAAGGCCTAGGTATATCTTAGTGATGAGTTTTAGCCAACAATGAGCGATCATGCACTGTTTCTTGGAGAAGCGGATACACCAGCTGTATGATGTCGCATCACTTATTTGAGTGCCTGAATCACTACGGAAAACCCAATCCTGTTGCAATGAGCAGGAGAAAGTGAGCCAGCCAGCCATACAGCCAGCATGAAGATGGTAACAATGTTGGGTACATCCAAACTGGTGGCTGTAAATCAATCGACTCTAAGAGAACACAATGGCGCTAAAACTGTGTGTGCTTCTTGGCACCGCCATGCGTCGGTGACAGTGGACGTTGCAAAATTAGCGTGGGCACAAGGACAAGCGCCGTGCGATATTTCTTTCCTTGACCAATGCCTTGGCAGTGTAGCTTAGGTATGGAAATCTTGGAACGAGGCGTTCTTTATGGACGACCCACACTTTTAATTATTGGTGAAATGTGCGCTCCAGTGGAGCATTATTGTACAGTTCACTCTTTACTATAGTCAGTTATGTTCTTGTTCTCTTCCCGCACTCTGCAATATGCAATTTCCCGTACTTTTGATCACATAACACGCACTTGCAGTTTTCGGTCGGCTTGTAATTCTTGTTGGTGTATATTTTATGGTGAACACCATGTATCGCAGGTCTTGTTATGACGTGACTCTGGGTTTGGTCCAGCATTGCTGATGTGGTGTAGAAATAGGGATCTATTTACCTCTTCTTTTTGTCCGTAATGTTTACCATTAAGGTCAAGCTACCTTATACCACGCGCGACGAGTAAACATCCAACAATAGGTGCAGCAGAACAAACCGTTTCGAGAACGTTCGCGAAACTTCGACTGCCGGCGTGTTTTTGGAAGCGCCGAGAAAAAGGTGAATTTGCAGAAAAGTTAAGGCTACGTCATTCTCGCTTATAAAAGCTCGCGGTACGGTGAGATAGGGGCAGTTTTTGAGACAAAGGGAGTGGTTGAAATTGTTTACCAGTACGTGTGTGCGTACAGTCGTCGTCGTGAGAAAACTATTTGTCGTCAGAGACAGTTTTGGCACATTGCGTCGAGTGGTTTGTTGTGTGAATCAGTTTTAATGAGTGTGATCGTCCAAGCCAACGGTTAGTTACACAGAGGGAACTAAAAGACAGTAAAGTGTTTGTCTCAATGTTACGGGAGGACAGAACAGCCGTAAGTTGCAAGTTCACAAAGAACTGTATATAGTGTTAATGACAGCAAAAGATAACTGTGTTATTCTTCAGTTTTACAAGTGAAATAAAGTGACAGAAAAAGCAATTGAACCGAACTTTGTTGTCACATTTGTCATGCTGGTGTCAGAAGTGGGATTTGTCAAATTGTCAAATGAACGGAGTCATTCCAAAGACGTGACGATTACTAAATGCAGAAGTAAGGATGTAATGTTATTATGGGCTGAGCGAAAGTGACTAACCTGCATAAAATTAAAATTTGAAGCACATGTAAATGAGATACAGCCATAATACACTGATATACGGTGCATAGCAGTTGAAACATTAGCAGTTGGGCACACATATAACTATTTAAACATAAGGTGTTCCGTTCTCAGGTTAGTGGAGGGGAGGGGGTTGATTTTAGGGTTTTATTGTGAAGGGGATCTTCAGTTTGTAAGATAGACTCAACAAGATAAGTTAGATTTTGTTTCCGTTGCTCACAGGAAACAGAGAAGCCAAAAGCTTGTGCATTGACAATGGATATCGGTATGGCCTGTAGGATCGTGGGAGAACCGAAGATCTAAAAAACTCTTGATTTTGTGCAACAATTAAGTTAAATGACCAATTCCGTTTTGAACAAAAACACTTGTATTATAATGAACTTACATAATAACGAAAACAAATGATGAATTCTTACATAACAAAAAAATAAAATAAATAAATAAATAATAATATAATTTATTATTATTATTATTATTATTATTATTATTATTATTATTATTATTATTATTATTATTATTATTATTATTATTATTATTATTATTATTATTATTATTATTATTATTATTATTATTATTATTATTATTATTATTATTATTATTATTATTATTATTATTATTCGCTAGGTGAATACTAGGAAGAATAATTGCACCCCGAATTTCTTGTCCCTCAGTTTCATTTCACATCATCTTTCATCCTAGTTGGTTGTTTCAGGGTTCAAGTGTCGGCGTACATGGAAGGGAAATTTCTCTGTGCAAATTCTCGTCCTCCGGATCGGGGGACGCCCCTGTCTTCTTTTGTGTCTCTCCTCGGATCCAGCCATCCTAAGTGCCCTCTCTTCTCATACCTCCCTCCAGGCGGCATCCCATCAGGTGTATAGTTGCAAAAGATCTTCCATAGGACGAAGTGCTAAGTCCCCCCTCCCAACCTTATCATAGAGTCAACCTAACCTAAAATGTTTAAACAGTAAAAACACCAACAAATGTTTCGAATTCCCCGAAAGTACAGATTTAAAGGGAGCTATAAAAACGACCTCCCCCTCACATTTTACAGTAATTCCTATCGCCCAGGCGGTAACGTCTGTGACCCGTATTCAGAAGGTCGCGGGTTCGATCCTCGTGGCCGCGCACTCTGGCATGGGGTTTTCCGTGGTTTTCCCATGTCACTTAGGCGAATACTGCGGTGCGTAATTTCAAGGGGAGTACCATTTTTAGAAATATAAGTATTGTGCTTACAGCGATAAAATAATATGAGTAGGTATATAAGATTAAAGAAGAAATTACAAGTAACAAGAATTTATAAAAATCAGCAATGTCATTTTTAACAATTTTCACTGGTTTCCTTTGCCTTGATGCAAATTGCATTTACGTGTGTCAGAAGTCCATCTCGGAAATAGTAATTGTAAACTTTACTTCTTAAGCACTTTGGTCACCCTTCTCCCTTTTAGTTGGTAAACCAGGTACGTTAATGAAGCACAAATCAAGAAGCAACGCAGAGCTATTAGTGGAAACACCTCTCCCTTACCTGCTGCTGCTCTTTTGTTCTTTGTTTGGGTTCCCAGAACGCCGGGCGGATTCAAATGTTCATACCTACGAGTATATACACCCAAAATATTGTATACAACAAGTGTTTTACTTCCCTTGCCCTTCCAACTGCAAGAAAGTTACAGTATGTGAAGGTAAAATATCAGATCAATATTTACAGTATTTGTTTCCTCTTTATCGCTGTTTAGGATGTTAGCCCTTCTGAACCCAGATTCTTGTTAGGTCTCGGGCTTCTTGGTTTGTATTTTCCTCGAGGTTTCTAATGGAAGATGTTTTTGGTATTCCTATTGTCATTGTATCTACAGTGGTTAGGCACATTTTACCGAAGTACCTACCACGGTGATATTTTGCCATCATTGAGTTGTTGGAACTTTTACGTACTCCACCACACACCGTGTTTCACGAGAATGCGGCTGTAAGGAATGCCTTCGACATCAAGAACTCCAGCGCAGTGTAATTAGCTGCTATTTCCCACCCCAGTCCTTCAGTCAGAGGGTGAATCAGTTTTTGTCTGTGACGTGTAGAAACACCAGTGAACGATCACAAACAGGTGATTCCATGGCAGTTTATAAGTTATATTTTCTGGGAATATCCTCAGAAGATCTCTTATTCTGGGAGATTTTTGCATAAATGGCAAACACTAAGAGACAGACAAAAGTTTACTAAATAAAACACGTGGACCTCGTTAAAACACACAATTTTTCAAATACTTCTTTTTTCTTTTGAGTGAACCATTTCCGAGCTATTATTATTTGTTTGAATTTGCCAATACTTATACTTTTCTCAAATAGGTATATCTTATTCGTTTTTATCTCTTGATCTTGCAAAGAGAAAGGTATTTCAAAGACATCAAATAGTAACTAGCTCTTAAAACATTTCACTTTCGCTTAAAATTTACTCTGTTCCCATATTCCCCTTGTACCTACAAGAAAATTAGCAATAAGATAATTTCTGAAAACGCTGTGTCAATTAAAATGTAGTAGATAGAGAAATAAGGATTTACACTAATAGTGTGTATAAGAGTATGTGTCTACATATATTTGCGAACAGTTTCTCCAAATTGAACTATATTAAGAGTCTGTATCGCAATATGTTACGTGATGATCACTTGGTGTATCTTATGCACTTCGACTTTGTCACCAAATATTGATAGACTAATTAAACGTAAGCAGTACCAAAGAATTCACTAACGAACAGATGTTTATCGAATAAGATTTAAAAGTGCTTTCGTAAATCAAATTCAACTTACATGTAACCAACCCGCCACTGCAACACAGTCACGTCCGAGTGTTAAAGAATGTCAAAGTCCGCGTATAGTGAAAGGAGGTAAATCCAACCTCCCCTCTTTCGCGAAGGTTGGACATCGCCTCTTAGAAACACAAGCGCAACGTTAATATCCTAGCACTACTAGCACATGAGCGTATGAAATAAAATAAAGTTACTAATATTCGATTACGAAAAGGCCTGCTTAAAAATACGTTAATAAAATGAGGATATATGCAAACTTTTGTTGGTAAAAAATAAAGTATAGAATTTGAGATGGTATAGCCAGGATTTACAATTATTGTAGATTTGATTTTATCTCATGTATATTACGTCACATTCGCATAGTTCGCGTGTTTGCACTTGAAGAACCTGAAAAGCGCACTATACTAGCTTTTGTTAGACTGCAATCTTTCAGCATATTTCACATTAATGCAAATGAGGAGGAAACCGTTGCGAAGGTGACAATACTTTCACCAGCAAATGTAAATGTCTTGTTCTAGGAAACAACACATTTTCAAACGAGCGTGTGATTCATATCTGGAGAATGTAATTTCCAATTACGAAGGAAACTGCTGAACGTTAGGAATTCCAGTTAATGTAATGTGCTGGGGATTCCTTCACGCAACTGTTTCAACAGGACAAGTTTTCTCAGCCAATATTTACCTTTACTTAACCATGAGAAACATAAAGCGGTCAACGTCCGTGTGGGAAACAACCTACCATAAACCGAAATACGACGAACAAAAGTCAGAACTGATGGACGGCTTATCTTCGTATAAATTGCCCTTAGTTTTACAATCATGAATTTTATTTTATGAGTGCAAAGTCCAGGGAAATTGCCTACCTACGAGTCTTTGGTGCGGCCCATTATGAAATATAGAATTACTCATATTGATTTGTTAAAAAAATACAGAGAATGACTATGAAATTCTTAGAAAGGGGTAAGGACCTACAAAAGGGGAAGAGAATAAATGGGAGCCTCTGAAACTTCAGCACAGGTTACGCGCATTATTTAAATGCGTATAGTGGTTCAAATGCGTGGGTGAGCATTGGTGAAAGATTGAAAAATCAACATATTACGGAAGAAAGGACCATTTGTTTAAAATTAAGCGTGGAAAACATACCAAATTAATTGCTCCTTCGATGACGTCAAGTTGCCAAAGAGGCAGAGAGTAACTTCTAGTTCGAGATGCTAGTTCGCGAAAGTTTATGTAGGTACAGAAAAGAGTTTTTGAGTGTATTAGTGGTAATTTGTGTTGAGTGAGGCCACATTTGGATGTAACATTAATGGAAATAAAGTAATTGAAAAGTGAATATTGTTACAATTGGCATCAGGAGTGCAAAGATGAAACAACTACTGGCTAGTATGACAGAAATTAAGGCAGAAATAAAGATGGTGAATTCCGAAGTGCAACAGATGAGGAACGTAATGAATTCCAGAATGCAGAATGGAGAAGTTTATAACAGAAAGTCCGTTATGAAGTTAGAGCTATCGGCAAAGATCGACGGCAACTGACTGGCGTGGAGAAGGTCGAGAAAGATTTCGGCCAAAGCGTTGGAGAACATCTTAGCGCCCCGGAAGACAGTGTCGACGGCAACGCCAGAGGGAAACAAATATTCGGCCAAAATTACAAGAACTTGAAGGTCGAGACCCCAGGACGCGACAAAACATCCGCTCGCGTCAAGCCCCCCAGTTACGACGGCTCGTCGACCTTTGAAGTCTTCTTAAAACACAAAGGTACACAATCGAGCCCGGGCCCAGTGGTACACTATAGCCGAGTGTGGCTCTACCTCTTTCCAACATACGCGAACTTTACCTCTCTTTGACCCCCTACCGTGCATTGTGTTGCAGTGGCGGGTTGGTGAGATGTACGAGAGCAGGTACTTCCAAATCTTATGCGATAAACATATCTTCATTAGTGATTTCTTTGGTACTGCTTTCGTTTAAGAAATCTAACAATCTTTGACATAGCCTTAGAAGATACACCAAGCAATCGTCGCGTAACATATTGCGATGAATACTTTTAATATGGTTCAATTTAGATAAATTCTGTTCACAAACATATGCAGAGCTATATTCGCTCTTATACACACTATTCTCGCAAATGCTTATTTCTCCATTTTCAGAAATTACCGTATTGCGAATATTCTTGCAGGTACAAGGGGAATATGAACACAACGTACAAAGAGAATAAATCAAAACATTAATACATGAGGTTTACTAAAACATTTTGACATGTGTGAGACATACATACGGTGCAATTATAAGGAGCGTCGATTTTCTTTTGTTGTTCTGTGTCTGGTTGTTAAGTATGATCATGTATGCAGAGGCTGAAATGAAATAAGAGATAGTCTCCTAATAAGAGACACCTGTGTATTCCGCAAACAACATGCTGCTACCTTCTGGAAATAATAATATTGTAACATAATGCCTTTGTGCTGGTAACACAAATAGTGCCAACTTGAGAAACAGAAAACTATTGCACGTGTTGGAAATTTTATTGTCATATTTTTCAAAGTCGTGAAGCTCTACGAACGCGAGTTCTAAGTACAATTAAATTACTTGCTGGTAATACGGGGCCCATAGAGATTGTTATAAGCCGATTTAGTAATGTTTGCTATAACATTATGTTCTTTGTTTATTCAAAGAACATAAGCAGCCGCGAAATTTCACTGTGTTCTGGAACCAAATAAGAGACACCATGTGGTACCAAGTAAGAGGTAGTTATTGATGAATATTTATTCTGCACTGGGTTATATTCTGAGGACACGTGAGGGGAAAAGTGGGCACAGTGTGTGACATGCCATCGAAGGGCACATGAAGTATATGGTGGTGAAGATGAGGCTTTTATATTCCTTTTTGTTCTAAGAACAGGTGTTAACTCATGAATGGGAATTATTACCTGTATGGGAATTTTTCCCCCGCTGGGAGGTCTGGTACGGGGTGCACTCAGCCTCGTTCCCGGAGGGGCTAATTGAGGAGCTACTTGAATAAAGAAATCATAAGCGGTCGGGAGAGTTCGGGGTGCTGACCACATCCCACCCTTCAATACTGCACCTCCCTCATGTGGCAGAGGTGGGGACGCAGCGGCCGGGCGGTAAACCTTGGCTCGCGAAGGGCCGCTGCGCTGGTTTTTTTTTAACATAAGTATATGAAGTTTCATAAGAATAATTTGTATACACACGGATAAGCGATAGAGAGTAGAGAAAGTCATGTGAGTGTAATACATTGGATTTGGATAAAATTTCGCTATAGGTGTCGAGGGTCCAGTGCCAACAGTATGACTATGTACCTACGTAGCGGCACTTTTCAATGACATGCATATTGAAAATGAAGGACGTAACTGACGCAGTGTTTTTCCGTAAACACGTTAAGCGATCTAGGAAGCAGTGAAGTGCACGAACAGGTGTGTGAGTGAGTGAGAGAGAGTTAATTGCCCACTCTACCCTGTGCACCATTTCCACACCAGGAATCTGCCTCCCGGTGATTGTTCAGGTATGCTGCAGCTAGGGTTGTGGTAATGTTCGTATAAAATGACTCATCCTTCAAATATCCCTGTGCTTGGAGCTAGCTAGCATGAATCACAACGGCAGATGGAACCTCTTTGGAATTCAAACGAGCTCAAGGATGCATTCCACAGTCTCCGTGACCTTTCCTGCCATATATTGCCCAAAACATGGCACTCACTCCTTCTGGAAACATCACAAAGCAGTTTCGTGCTTTCATCATACTTTCTCTACCACGTATAAGTATTGTATTCGACCAAACATTTAGACGTCAAGATTTCACCGAAAATATATGTTTTGAGGCATAAAAGGCATTTTTAGAAAAAGGTCCGCGTGTGTGATCAGCATAACTCAAAAACGAGAAGTCGGTTAAAAACCAAAGTTGGTTTTTAAGTTTAACATCTTTCAAATATACGACACGAAGATTTTGAAGAAAAGTCCTGCACCCTAAACTACCCTTTACATGCAAAAATTTTCAAAATTTGGATACTCTCAAAAATGGCACTAACGATTTTGTTTAAAACGCCACATGCTTAGGATATTTATATGTCAAATGAAACATAATTTGAATTTTCTGGCTATAGTCCATAAAGTCCTGTTTACTTTTGATAACTTTTGCACAAATGGTAAACCGTAAGAGATAGACCAAATCTTACTATTTAAAAAAAAAAAATACCAACAACAACAAAACGTGACGTCCAAATGCATTTGTTATGGAGTTAACCATCTCGGAGATATTCTTTGGTATTATTTGTGTGAGTTTTGTATTATTTGTGTGAGTTTTGTAATATTAAACTTTTCCCAAATGGAAGGTCTTTTTTACTTTTTGTCTTGTCCATGCTACCGTGATGGTAGCGTGATGATTAGCGTGTCTGCCTCACGTTCAAGAGGTCGCGAGTTCGAATCTCGCTTAGGGTAAGTTATCCGGGTAGGTTTTTTTCCGAGGTTTTCCCTACCTAACTTAAAGCTCGGGCTCATTTCACCCATTTCATTTCATTCATTGGTCATTTTATTAAAAAAAAAAAAGCCTTGTCCATACAAAGAGAACGGAATTGCAAAACCTTCATATAGCGACCAACCTTAAAACATTTGACTATCACTCAAAGCCTATTGTGTTCCCACATTCCCCTTGCACCTACAAGGAAATAGGCAATAAAATAATTTGTACAAATGTTTATCTCAACTAACAATAAAGAAGATATAGGAATAAGAGTTTGTAAGAATGGTTAGTACAAGAGTCATGTGACTGCAACACATCAGATTTTTACTTTCTCTACTGGTAAGTAGGGGAAGTATTGTATTCCACCCAAAAATTCGAAGTCGAGATTTCACCGGAAATACATGTTTTGAGGCCCCCTGAATCCAAAAAAAGCATTTTTAGAAAAAGGTCCGTGTGTGTGTCTGTGTGTCTGTCAGTCTGTCAGTCTGTGGACAGCATAGCTCAAAAACGAAAAGTCGGTTAAAAACCAAAGTTGGTATTTAAGTTTAATGTCGCTCAAGGATGTGACACGAAGATTTTGAAGAAAATAGCCCCACCCTAAACTACCCTTTACATGGAAAATTTTTCGAAAATTTTGATTTTCTTGAAAATGGCTCTAACGATTTTCATTAAAATGTCATATGTTTGAAATATTTTTATGACAAATGAAATGTATATCTTGAATTTTCTGGCTATAGCCCCTGTAGTCGTATTTACTCTGGACGACTTTTGCATAACTGGTAAACCGTTAGAGATAGACCAAATTATACTATACAAAAAATGTAGATCCTGCTAAAATACACAATTTATGTCTCAATCAATTTTCTTGTAGGGTGAACCATTTCGGAGATATTCCTTGTTATGTGTGTGAGTTTCGGAAAACTTGGAACTTTCGTGAAATGGAACATCGTTGTTCATTTTTTTATATGTTACGTGTACAAAGAGAACGAAATCTCAGAGCTTTAAAAGATTTGACTATCGCACAAAGCCTACTGTATTCCAATATTGCCCTTGCACCTACAAGGAAATAAGCAATAAGATAATTTGTACAAATGTTTATTTTAACTAACACGAAGAAGATATAGGAATAAGAGTTTGTAAGAATGGTTAGTACAAGAGTAGAGAAAGTCATGTGAGTGCAACACATCAGATTTTTTAAAGATAGCGCGGAACGGGATAGCAATTATAGTCCAGGCATTAAACTTGTAATTGCACGCAGGAGATGTTAATTTCCTATGTACGGTTTTTAAACTAAAGAAGTTTGCATTTCGGCTATATATTAACCATTAATGCCATTTAAAGATGGTTTCTTAACACATTCGCTAGCGACTGTCCGTATAAAATCTCCATCTAAAGGATAGGGGTTTAAAGATATTATTCCATACTGAAAGTTGTAAAACATTAGCACAATTAGTGCACTATCCACTACACTCCAAGCCAAAAAGATGGCTAACAGATCCGTCGCGGTAGATAAGCGAACGATAGTCAGAAAATATATAAAGAAAACGATAGCGTTATTAAAAAAGACGTAAGGGTTGCAATTTGCACTGCATTGTAAACAATACAAGAGCCGACTACCAACTGAGGGACTACAAAGAATTGTGGGTAAAAGGGCAGCCATTTTGTTATACAGATACACGCCCACTCGAAGTTTTGTTCTGTAAGAAAATAATATTTTGCTGTTATGGAAACTGCATTTTATCCGTTGCAGTCAATACATTCAGTGTATTGGAAACTATGGCATACATTTAAAATATGCAGCTATAGATGTAAGAGAAAATAAAGATTGGTTTCATTTATTTCAACCCTGTCCCTAAGAAATATAAGGTTAATCTAGTCACACACACACACACACACACACACACACACACACACACACACACACACACACACACACACACACACACACACACACAGACACAGACACACACTGCTATAATTAAAATGTCGGCATCAGTAACTTGGTTGAAAATACCTTTCAGAGATCCACACTTAAAATCTAACTCTGGAAGGATGTCTTTTAATGCAGACGAACTGTAAGGTAATGAATCTGTGCCAATTATAAAATATAAAAATGTTCGGCAGTATTAGAGTATCAGAAAAAGTTGTTATACAATAAATATTCCCATGTCAAGCAGCTGCCTATTTTGAGATTAATAAATCACCAAAAGGAAATGTTTTTAAAAGTTTAAATAGTAAGAGAAATTTGACATTTGATGCATTTCTCGGTGATATGAGTAAAAATTAAACCTAAATTTTCATGTTATATCGAAAGTATATAATTCTGGTTAAATACTAGTATCTAAGTTGAGGTTATAGGAATTACGGGACTATGCAGGTATAAACATATCGACGTCGTGCTGTTTTGCTTGTTGGAAGTTATATTTAAAACGTTTTGAGAGTTAGGTTATGTATGCTAAAGTGTCTGTGGTGGATAAGATATTTCCTCTTTGGGCAATTATTAAAATCTCTTACATGTAGCGCTCACATGACTTTCATACTTGTGTACAAAATATTCTTATAAGCGCGCAGTTTTCTACTTGATGTTAATTTGATGTTAACTGACATTTGTAGAACTTGTTTTATTATCTACATATTTCCTTATAGGCACAATGGGAATAGAAGTATACGGCAGGTTTAAGTGTCTAACATATTTTAAGAACTGGTCGCTATGTGATGGTTTGTTGAGAAATTTGTAAGTGTTTGAAAATTCGATAAATCGTGTGCTTTATAACCGGATTTACATTTTTTGTGTAGTAAGATTTTAATGGTAAAATTTCATGCAAAGTTTAATTTGTAACAGAGATTTGGCAACGTCACGTTAACATTAAATTGTTACTAAGTTCATCCAAATGAAGCTAAAATGCACTACAACATTGTTCATACAATGTTTGCGTAACTGTTAATGAAATAATAAATCATTCATATCCATTCGTCAAGAAGCTAGATGGCTCCAAATATGTGACATATTTTTTTCGGTGAGAGGTTCTTTATTGACAGTAATTGTATTGGACATGTTTGTTACACTCTTCGTGTAGAATCCCTGGTTGACGTAAATTATTATTTTCTTGTTTAACGACGCTGTCAATTGCCAGGATCACATCAGCGTCGCTCCCTGGTTGACGTATGGCCGAAGCAATATGTTTCACCCGGTATAATGCATCAGGATTTTGAAATGCTTGTGTGCAGAAAGCCCAATATTTGCCTATATACACACGTATCAAGCGAGAGAGAACAGTGAAGACTCAGAGGTAACTTACCGGAGAAGCGATGCTCCGCGTTGCTCCAAGTCGATCCCAAGATCTGCAGCACGAGGATGAGGCGAGTAACTTCCATGCTTCTCGTTGCACTGTTCAATGACGAATACACGTTCCAGCTAGCTCTGACTTACAGGTAGTAGTTAGTTCATCCTCCGGATGGGGTGGGAAGGGGTTGAACCGCCATGTACAGTATTGGTCAAATATCTGGCGGGGCATTTCCTGACCACTTCACGCTTCTGTCACTATCTCAAACATCAGTGGACACACCCAGCACAAGCTAATACACACGTTTCAATCGATGGTTTTGAAATAAAATATACAATTCCAGTTTTACATCCTTATTAAAATTAAACTTTATTGTTTGAAACGTTGAAATTCCACGCATAAACATACTAGCTACTTATAACAAAGGTTTTTACAATATAGTTAGTAGAAATACTTGGATTAGAAAACCTCATCCATATAGCATTACATCTGCGATCGAGTGGTCAGCGTTTCGGCCTCTCAACCCAGAGGCCCTGGGTTGGATTCCCGGCTGGGAAATCCCTCACAGAGCCTGGAAGTAGGGCTCTGTGAGCGAATGTGAGGTTGTTTAATATTAAAAATCTGATGTGTTGCACTCACATGACTTTCTCCAGTCTTGCACAAATTATTCTTACAAACGCATTCCTCTATCTACTTCTGTTAATCGAGATAAACATTTGTAGAAATTATATTATTGCTAATTTTCTTGTAGGCGCAAGAGGAATACAGTAGGCTTTAAGCTACAGTCAAATGTTTTAAAAGTGGTCGCTATATGATGACTTTGAAATTCCGTCCTCGCATGACCAAGAAATTAAAACAAATGAATGACGACTTTCAATTTGAGAACGTATTGCAAAATTCTGACAAACAAGGAATATTTCAAAAACGGATTATTTGACCTAAATTCTGTGTTTTAACGAGATCTATATTTTTTGTATTGTGAGATTTGGTCTATCTCTTACGGTTAACAAGTTATGCAAAATTCATCAAAAGTAATGAGGACCAAATGGGCTAGAAAAATTCAAAATTTACATTTCATTTGCCTTACAAATATCTTAAACATATAACGTTTTAATGAAAATCGTTGGAGCTATTTTTGTGAAAAGAAAAATACTCGAAAAATTGTGAGCAGCCTTGAAAAATATTAAACTTAAATATCAAATTTGTTTTTAAGCGACTTTTCGTGCGCCGTTCTTAGTCTAAAATGATTTTTTTTTTGGTTCAGAGGGCCTCATAACATATTTTCGTAGAAATCTCAACTTCGAATTTTTCAGTCAAGTACAATATTTTCCCTTAGTGTACGTAGTAGAGAAAGTAAACATAATAATAATAATAATAATAATAATAATAATAATAATAATAATAATAATAATAATAATAATAATAATAATAATAATAATAATTTCCCTAGGGCGTCTTCCCCTTATTCAGAGGTTACCCTCATCGCCCGGCCGCTGTGTCCTCCAGCCGCAGCCAAGGCCACGGAGGAGTGCAGGTTGGGGGTGGCGGGGGTCAGCACGCCGACTCCCCCGACCGTAAGGCGACTACTTTGACCTTTTTTGGGACGCTACCTTTCTATCAGGATAGCTCCTCAATTGGCCCCCCAGGGACCTAACGAGGCTGAGTGCACCCCGTACCAGACCTCCCAGCGGGGGAAAAATCCCATGCCGGTACCGGGGATCGAACCCGGGTCCTCCGCGCCACAGGCAGGCGCGCTACCACTGCGCTACGGAGGCGGTAATAATAGTAATAATAATAATAATAATAATAATAATAATAATAATAATAATAATAATAATAATAATAATAATAATAATAATAATAATAATAATAATAATAATAATAATAATAATAATAATAATAATAATAATAATAATAATAATAATAATAATAATAATAATAATAATAATAATAATAATAATAACAATCAATATTAAGCCATCCTACAGTTCAGCAAGTAATAATCCAGCAGTTGTTTCTCAAGTCAAAGTCCCCGATATGACCAAAGAAGTTAAAGGGGGCTATACAAATGAAACAATTAAAAACAATAAGGTTAAACAATTGCTAAACATTTAAAAGAAGTAACCTACATTTAAAAATTCTTATAGATGATAAATGTCTACAGTCAAGCTATAAGAAATTCATTAATTGAATACCTTTAAAACCATATTGAAATTTGTTTTCATTAAGAACTTTCAGCTATTCCTTATGTGTTATGAATAAGCTCTACCCCTTAATAGACATTAAGAATAGACAATAGACAATAGAAGTCAGCGTTCTGTTTTTTTATTATTATTATTATTTTTTTTTATTTATTTTTTTATAAAAATTGTAAATCTCTGTAGTTCTGGTCATCCATTTAATATATAAATTGAAAAAGGGATTAATAGCTCAATAAGTAATACTTGATTTAAAAGCTAATAAAATATTATGCTTTATAAGCTTAAAATAAGTAAAGTGCTGTTTAATTCTTCTTGAAAATTTGTGTTACGATTCTTAAACTTCGATCAGTATTGTGTATAAATTTGTATACAATATTTGATATACTTGAAAGTAATTATATGAACTTTTGTATCTGAGCTCATTTACTGCAAGAAACCTGTGTATACATTTTAAAATTAAATTAAAATTATTTACTTGTTTGACGACGCTGTCAATTGCCGGGATCACATCAGTGTCGCCGGTGTGCCGGAATTTTGTCCCGCAGGAGTTCTTTTACATGCCAGTAAATCTACAGCCTTTAAGCACACTTAAAAACCATCGGTCTGGGCCGGATTTGAACTCGCGACCTTGGGATCAGTAAGCCAGCATCTAACAAACTGAGCTACCCAGAAGCGGATGAAAGAAAAAACATTTGAATTAACAGGAACGTTTATAGATTCCTCATACTTGTGTTTCTGCCAACGTTTATCGATAAGTTGAAGTTTATAGAGACCCTTCATACACTTAGACCTCATAGGTCTATTGCGGTTAACAGGCTGAAGATCACAATGACGTGCGGAAGTCCCTGACAGTTCGAAGCTCAAAGACCCGTCACACTACTGGAGGTACCTAGAGAGTGCGATGAACGACCCGTCGACCAAGCAGCCCTCTGGTGTACACGGGGAGTAGCTTTTCCTTTGAGCAAGCATCCATGTCATCTGCCCGGCACCGCCATACACCACGAAACCTAAAATCATACCTGAAAGATAATAGAAAATGTAAGGAAAAAACTGGTAAAAGAGAAACCGCCCTGGCATTTACCTGCCGAACCGGAAAAGGCACAAAAAATTCAAGGTCGGGAATCGAACCTAGGACCTCCCGAAAGCGTGCCTTATATGCTATCTGCTCGCTCAGTGAATGTTTATCGATATTATGGATATATACATTTCACATTGATAGATAGGCCTAAGCATCAGGTATATTGTGGGTAAAATACGGAAATGAACAGAGAAGGAGGGATGCTTAGAGAAACCAAGAGGGGAGGGGCATATTGACTGATGGGAGGAGGAGTAAGGTATAGAGGAAGGGATCAAGAGAACAGGTTTGGGAGGAATGAGGCTCGTTTTAGCAGCTTTGGTTAAAATGTAAAATGTTTGATTTTTGGTGCAAAAAATGAACCATACCTTAAATTACATTAACTGCGTGGTTTTACTGTCTTCGGGTGTATGTAATTGTATTTAACCGCTTCTTTTTAAAGCATAGATCTAGTTTATTAAACAACGCTGGATGAACATTTTCCACAACTTCAATTGTCTTGCTATTTTTCATATTCACAACCTACATTCTCATACACAAATAAAATTATATATCACGAACTTCAGAGTATGTTTCTTCAAAGTAAAGCATTTGAATGGTATTTTGACATATGTTTGTTACTTTCCGTACTACATATAGTAAAAAAAGGAAGTATTGTATTCGACCAAAAATTCGGTATAGAGATTTCACCGGAAATATATGTTTTTAGGCCTCCTGAATTTAAAATTAAAAAAAAAAGCATTTTTAGAATAAATTCCATGCGCGGGAGCGTGTGTGTCTGTGAACAGCATAACTCAAAAACGAAAAATCGATTAAAAACTAAAGTCCGTACTTAAGTTTAACATCTTTTAAGGATGCGACACGAAGATTCTGAAGAAAATTCCTGCATCCTAAATCAGCGTTTATATGAATGTTTTTTCGACAATTTTTGATTTTCTCAAAAATGGCTATAATGATTTTAATTAAAATGTCATGTTTAACATATTTTTATGGCACAGGAAATCTGTATTTTGAATTTTATGGCTATAGCCCATGTAGTCCTGTTTACTCTTGATGTCTTTTGCATAACTGGTAAACTGTAAGAGATAGACCAAATCTTACTATATAAAAATGTAGATGTCGTTAAAGTACACAGTTTATGTCAAAAAATGATCTTTTTTGTTAGGTGACCATTTCGGAGATTCCTTATTGTTGATCAGAATTTCACAATACTTACAGAACGTTCTCAAATGGGAGGCCATTATTCATTTTTTTATCTCTTGGTCATGCAAAGAGAACAGAATTTCAAAGCCTTCATATGGCGACCACTTTTAAAACATTTTAACGTGGTGAATTGCTTGTGCCTACAAGAAAATTAGTAATTAGATAATTGTATACAAATGTGTATCTCTTAACATGAAGTAAATAGAAGAATAAGTGTTTTTAAGAATAACTTGTGCAAGAGTAGGGAAAGTCATGTGAGTGAAACACCATATATTTTAAATTTAATTTTCATATAATCTGCTATTTTATTTTACTGTTTCTCGCTTTACAAAATAAAATGTTGTTAAAAAAGAAAGAATCTCTATATGAAAGCTCTCATTGCACAGACCATTATAGAGCTGAAAAACAGTCGACATTTCATATTTTTGTGTAAAAAATTAATTAATAAAAGTTAAGTGTTTTGTGTCACAAAGCATTTTCGATTTACCTATCCGTTGATGTTGGTTTGAATTATCCAATACTTACATACCTTGGTTAGCGTGTCTGCCTCGTGTTCAAGAGATCGCGAGTTCGAATCTCGCTTAGGGTAAATTATCCGGGTAAGGTTTTCTTTCCGAGGTTTTCCCTACCCTGAGAAGACGAATGTCGGGTAACTTAAAGCTCCAGGGACCTCGGGCTCATTTGAGCATCAGTTCACCCATTTCATTTGATTCATTCGTCATATACGACACAATGTTGGAGTGTTGGAGGACGTTAATTAAAAAAAAAAAAAAAAAAAAAAAAAAACTTACATACCTAGTTCAAAAACTGTTAGTCATCATTCTTTTGTCTCTCGCGAGCATAGAATTTCAAAGCCAGAACATTAAAGATTTGACTATCGCTTCAACTTACTGTATTTTCCTTTTATAAACACGAAAGTAGAAATATTTATCAGGGTTAGCATGAATTAGATAGGAGAATCAGCTGTAGTAAGATCGATTTCTAGAATAAGTATAAAAATAAATGACAGTGGGTAAAGAAACATGTGAAAATGGCATATCGCTAGCATACAGTTTGTAATAAAGAACAGAGGTTTAGTGGCAGTTAATTCTAATGTCCCAATATTTACATTAGTGATTGAGAATGGTTTATACACGAAGTGGTCTGTTTTATAGGTTAGTAGCTACAGTGTACCGGAACTGCGGTCAGAGCGCTCCTAATGGTGTTGTATGGGCTACGAACCCTTGCTAATGAACCGGAACCGCTTCATGTGCATGTGAGTATACTCTATGGACATTTGGGGACGGACTGGGTTGCGAAATAAAGTCCACGAGTTAGCTAAATGTTAAGTGCAATTACTAACGTAAAAGGTACGGAGTAACACAGAACAGACTGATATCTTTTAAACGGCCATATATTATCAAATGGAAACAGGGTAAAAGGAGTGGTATGTCTATATATACACACTGAAATATGGGTTCCATTTAAATTATCGCTCTTGTAAACACTTCCGGAAGTTGCTGAACTTCCGCAGGTTGTTGTCAATAGACTCAACTTCGTCTATTGTTTAAGTTCTTGAATGCTCTGAATATAATTCTTGAACACACAGTCCTTCAAAAATCCCATTAAAAATCTGGAACATTAAAATCAGGTGATCGAGTAGGCCAAGAGATATGTCCAAAATGATAGATGACCATTCTGAAGTCTACCAATAACGGCCATACTGTCTCACGCAATGTGGGTTGTCTTGCTGAAAACAGGGGTCCTTCGGGTCAACGCCAAGTTATTGGAAGGGCATCATAGTGACGTAACGTTGTGAACTAACAGTTGTGAATGTTTATTCTTGTCATTTTGGAACAAAAATTATGGACCTACAATCCCAAAAACACCTATGTCACACCAAAGTGTTACCTTGGGAGAGTGCAACGGCATTTCAAGCACCTCTTGAAGAATCACTAGAGACCAGTACCGTGTATTCTGCTTGTTTACGAAGTTCGAAACGTGAAACTGTCGACCAATATTAAAATATCGTCTAAAAACGTTGCACTTAGGTCACAGACTTACAATTAGTTTGTAATATCTACAGACTGAGGTAATACAAAGCTCTGACCATATAACGTGGCGTTGTTTGCTCTTCCGGTTCCCACCCTGCCAACCAAATATATATAAAAAGATTTCAGTTGTGTTAGTATATTAATTTAAAGTTAAAAGACAATTCTGGGTTTGTTAAGTCTTACGGAATCATTGACGACTAAGATATAACGAAATTATAGGGAGATAGATAAATAATTACAATAAATAATTTCCTTACGTTAAAATCAATGCACTATATAATTTAATAGTGGTAAAATTGAAGCTCAACAGTGTGCAAGTCACTCCAAATAACTGAGTTATCCTCAGTGATCACTCCCGCTGCAGATGCACCGGAGAGCGAGACTGGGACCCGTCACGAAGATGACGCACATACTTGGGTATGATTGTCTTCCGGCGAAGGTGTTCCTTGCACTTCACTTCATTTTACCTGCAGGTTTTCCTCATAACTGCAAACGCCAGGGAGGTGGCCTTAACTTAGACCTGCAAGGTCTCCCTCACACATTTCCTTTCCCAATCATATACATATTAGCAGTAGTTACCGCCTGTGGTGCCGTATGTATACGTACATTCCTGCTTTTCAATTTGTCTGTCACTGAAAGAAGATCGAACTTCGTGCCTTCTTCACTATAACAATCGCTGAAAACAATAATATTTAGGCGAATACAATTACTACGTTTCAATGGGGAATTGAAATATATTTGAATTCTCATTCCCGATTCAATACTGCATGGAAACGCGGATTCAGATCGAACTAAATCGTTTAATCCTATATTCTTAGAACTGGGATCCGATCGAAATTTTGTTGCATGGAAACACCTGCCGGATTCAAATCGATTTGAATCCACCAGAGATGCTAACTTCTACTGTAGTCGTAACACGCTACACGGTCATCATTTTGTTTTCTTAGCGAAATTGGTGTAACAACATGACAAAGCTGCTTTTATTGTTTCTATAATCCCGCAATATATTCTAAAAACACCCACTAGCCTTTAAGCCTGGTTTAAATACACAGAAAACATTTCTTACAGGTTCCCCAACATAAACCAAGTGACCAACATAAACGTTTGAATTATTTATGCTTGAGCCTTACGTATTCAAATCAATCTCATTGTATTCAACCTGGAAACAAGGATTGTATTGAGAATGGGATTGTACACAAATCGACTTCAACACGCTATGGAAAAGTAATGAATAAAATGTAATTGGTAGCCACACAAATGTAAAAACAGGTACTTTAAAGAGTCCCCTACTACTTAGTTGTTAGGATAGGCACAAATTGGACAAATGATGGAATGGGATCTCTATACTTGGACGTCTCAGGACACACAAAATGACTTGCTTTAATATTTTAACGTCCTTTATCCTTTAGGTCATATCGGACGATGAATGAAATGATGTTCATATGAGCCCGGGGTCCATAGGGCTTAGACATCCATCTATGGGAAAACCCCGGAAAAATCTTTATCCACGTAACTTGCTCTAGCCAAGATTCGAACTCGGGAGTTCTTGAATGGAGGCAGACATGTTATACCAACACTACAGAGGCGGGAAAAAATGATTTTTTTTTCCATTTTTCGTACTTTTAAAATTGATCGCCGATATTAAAGCTGCAAAATGTTTTTGTATTCAGAGATGCCAACCCTAAAACAATTGTAGTATTTGTAAGCTCCGATTGTGATTCGATGTTAACTGAAACCATCACTGCTTTTGTTTAGCAGTTGAACTCTGAAATAAGGATAATCCTTTTTACTTTCTCTATTACGTACAGTAAGTAGAGGAAGTATTGAATTCTACCCAAAAATACAGTGTCTAGATTTCACGCGAAATATGTTTTCATGTCTCCTGAATTAAAAAAAGAAAACATTTTTAGAAAATGGTCCGGGTGTGTGCGTAGAGAAGGTAAAAGTACATGATGCAACCTATCACAGGCTTCACCCAAAAATAAACAGGTTACTAACTCACCTCTCTGGAGGAGGAACATTTTAAGGAACATAAAGGATTAATTATGTCACGCATGTCATAAAGGCTGCCGAGAAAATGAGCAATTACCATCACAGTTTTATTCAGTCATCTGCAAAAACCAACAAAAATGTTCAGCTAAAATTCACACAGACGTCATCTCCCCGCCTTCTAACCAACTAAATGTATGAAACTGGGCAAATATAAATACATTTTCAGTTATTTCAGGCAAATTTAAAACATTATGTTTAACATTTACATACATTTTAAAACATGCAAGCTTGGTACCTTTCATATCCAAAATATACCAAAGTAAAAATCATTTACAACACCTGATGTATGTCGATATGTAGCATTTCTTAAATCAAATAAATAGAGAAATACAAGTTATTTCTATATTAAAACAATCACAAAAAGACATAGTGTAGCCCATGATATAAAATAAAATATTGGCGTTGCATACTTCTGCCATTTGTAGGTATTTATAAACTGTAGATTATACTTGTAATTATGATAGGATTATATACAACGTTGTATACAACTCGTGTCAATTGTCTGTGACGTTCGCTAACGCGCATGCGCCACAATCTTACAATTGTACACGAGTTGCGCATGAACTACCTTTACAATTTATTTCTCAGATTATAACCTGCATTGTAGGTTTAACGTAGAAATGTGATTTTAATTTACTTGCATTATATCTAATGTAATACACTCATTCGTTAAGTTTGGAGCAAGTGTCCATTTTCATCAAAATAAAATTGAATCAGAGCTTCAGATGAGAGAAATTTCAGTGATTTCTCGCATTAATAAAAGTATAAACTAGTAAAATAAATAAAAGAAAAAAGAGTAAATATTTTAGAGGGCTTTTACGTGTTTATGCTTGTGTTTGTATGGTGTGTGCGTATATTTATGCGCGTGCTTGTGTGCGCGTGTGTAGCAGATTCACTTTTGTCGACTAAGAAAACTGGATGTTTCTTTGAGGGGAAAGGTTCCTAGTGATGGAAAGACAGTTGCTTGATGTTACAGATGATGTCATTGAGGGGGTGCAGGGGTCCTGCCATATGAGACAATCTAGAAGATGTAGAAAAAGTGAGATAATCGGTATGGGTAGTTTACTTCCATACATAGTCGATAAATGACAACCCCTATAATGGTTTGTGTCCAGCTGGTGCAGACAGTTGGTGTAAATACAATAGAGGGCTGGTCACAGGAGACAAATATAACCACCCCAAGTTTACCAATTGCCAGAATGGAAGAAATAAAATCAATATTTAGGGACTAGATGTTTCAGCTTTGGAGCTCATTTCCCGCAAGTTCAAATTTTCCTTACATAAGGAACATTTTCTCAGTCATTGTTGATCTATTGGAGTTTTACATACACTGACTTAAGCGTTTTGAAAATAATTAACACCTTGTAGAATTTTAACAAATATGTACTCTAAAATGTGGGGAAAATGTCAAAAGAAAAAAAAAATATTTTTCACAAACTGTTATTTCAGCTATTATAAGAATGATAGCAGTCAATGACTTTACTAATGACCCTAACTGGGTCATGTTCTTGTTCTGATGTGGAATCTATCATAAAAGCCCATACCGTTCTCTGTTGGCTATTGCAGACAGCAACTGACAAAAATGACACTAGGTAAATAAAGAGGACAGAAATTGTAGTGTTCAGGAAAGAGGGACGACTCATCGAAGCAGAAAAAGTAAAATACAACGGGAAATTCCTTGAAAGGCTGAACGATTTCAAATGTCTAGGTATGAAGAAATATTCAGCTGCAAGGCTTTATGTGGTTACCCCGGGGTGTACAGCCCTGAGTGGTATAACCTGTTTATACCTGGGCTGGACTTCGCCAATTTGCTCTGCTTTGTTCCAATTCACGGAATCCTAATTAAGAGCTTAGGTGCAAACAGATCTTTTCCTGACCTATTGTCACAAGTTACCATGGCAGACAGCATGTCTCTGCTTCTGTTTATTTTAACCCCCGGTGTACCCCCATCACGCCTCCCTTCATCTCAAAGGGCAATCTTCAAACACTCCATGTTTACTTTCTCCACTACGTATAGTAAGTAGAGGAAGCATTGTATTCCACCCAAAAATTCCATTTCGAGATTTCAACGGAAATATATAGTAAGCATAAGTATTGTAATACTTATACACTGCATCAACATCTCACTAAAATACACATTTTGAGATCCCCTAATCCCAAAAAGAGCATTTTTAGACAAAAGTGTTTGTTTCTCAGCAACATCTCAAAACCGAAAATTTGGATTATTATTGAACCTGGTATCCAAAATGTTGCAGGATGGGAGGTTTTTAAGAACATCGTCTTATTTGAAACTAAGGAAAGTTTTCGATTATTTTTACTCTATCAAAAACTACTTTAATAATTTTTATGAAAATACCATAAGTTTTAAATTGTCCGTATATAATTTCCTGTGAATGTCTGTAAGTTCTCTTTATATTGAATGGTTATCATATAGCTGGTAAATCTTAATGGATTGACAAAAAACTTATAGACGAAAAATGGAAACTTCATTCAATTTGAATCATAGAATTAACTATAGAGTTCGGCACACACAGCAGTTTCACGTTGGCAGCATGAACATTATAGCTTCCTAAAACATTTGACTGAGTAAACGTAAAAACAGAAGAGTACAAAATGATTCTATCTCTTGAAATCTAACGTAGTTAAAGGCAATCCCAAGCATCGCAGGAGTCTAAGGTTTGGCCAACATTCAGATGTTAGATCACAATTAATTATTATTCTACAACATTGTTTCTTCCTTGAAAAATTGTCTCTGATGTTAGTGGCGAGAGATTATTAGATTCCAATGCAAAGAGAGAGATTTCAGGATCGCCTTTGTGCGATACCTTTTTGACGCCGTTTCCGAAATATCAATCTTCGTTGATCCCTCTGTCAGCTACTCCAGTGATGAACTATATTTTTCTCTGAATAGGCGTGGGAGAGTGTAACGATAAACAACACCAGATAAATAGCTGATAAATTCTTCTTCTTCTTCACTTCAAGTATTAGGTTCATATTGAACCTATTCCGGTGCCCATTTCCCCTTGGTCTTGCCACATCTCGTTTTCCTTTTGGTTTATATCGCATTACCAAAGTTGGTAGTCTGTACTTTGGCATCCTTTGTAGATATTCACACCACTTTCTGTTGTTTCTCTTTAGCTTCTCCAGTAATGGTTCCATCCCAAGTTTATCCCAGATATCTGTATTCTTTTTATATAGTGTTGTACATTCTAGTGTAGGTACTCAGAATTTCATTTCGGTTGCGTGCACTTTTGATTTGTCTTTTTCGAAAACTATCAAGTATTTTATGCAGATCTAAATAATTGTCATATCAGATATAACATCCTAGATACTTAAAGTATTTAACCTGTTCTGTGATTATTTCATCGATTACTATTTTAGTCCTTACTGTTTGTTTAACCTTTAAATGCCATTGGTTTGGTTTTTTGGCTGCAATAATTTTAAAACCATATTCTTTTGCTGTTTCATTTAAAACATACGCTGATTAGTGTAATTTATGTTCACTATCTTGGATGATTACTACATAATTGGCATGTAAAAGGGAGCTTAAGAGAATATTGTTATTTAAATATATTCCTGGGTCAACATAGGATGTCCATGTCCTGAACATGTCAATATAAATATTAAACATTGTGGGCGGGATACTCTTATAACTAGGCATATGCTGGATTGTTCATAAAGAGATTTAATGCCTTCTACGAGGCGTTTTGGATATCCTCTTCTTACAAGTGTTTTCCATAACAATTTTCTATCTATATTATCAGAGGCCTTTTATACAGTTAAACTCTTTTCTTTCTTCTATTCTTTTGAGTGTAAAAACTGCATCCATACATAAGAGGTCGCGAGTTCGAATCTCGCTTAGGGTAAGTTATCCGGGTAAGGTTTTTTTCCGAGGTTTTCCCTACCCTGAGAAGACGAATGTCGGATAACTTAAAGCTCCATGGACCTCGGGCTCATTTGAGCATCATTTCACCCAATTCATTTCATTCATTCGTCCGATATGACACAATGTTGGAGGACGTTAATTTAAAAAAAAAAAAAAAAACAAACAAACAAACAAAAAAACCTGCATCCATACATGACCTTTCTTTCCTGAATCCTATTTGTCCTGATATTGAGTGGTCAGCTATTATTTTTAATCTTTCATTTAACATTCTGGCATATATCTTGTAAGTGGTATCCAACAGTTTCATTCCTCTATAATTATAAGTAAGTCAAAATGTTGTTAAAATGTTTCAGTAAAATCCATAACTGACGGTATCAAGAATCCCCAACATAAATCATGGGAAAAGATTAAGTATTTTACATATAACACGGTTGTCATTTGTGTTCTCAATGCTTCTAATTAGCGTGGTTTTATACACAGACATTTACTCATAAGCACACTGCTTTATGGGTACAAACATCAATACATTTCGATGCTAAAATGAGAATTTAAAAGTTGTTATTATGAAATGGCTGTCTGAAAATATGGATTTTAACACTTGTAAGATAGGGTTTCCCCGAGTCCTACGGTGTACCCACGGGGCATCTTGAGTTGTTTTTGTTACACGAGCTTACGTGCAACGCGCGACGAACACGTGCATGTCAGGTGGTTCGCACTTCACTTGTCAATCCCATGTCCTCAGAAGCTGTATTTTCCCATAGAGAAAAGGAAAGATGCACCATTATCCCTACACAATTCTTGCCTTTCTCTGAATAGCACTTCTTACACCTGGTGGAGTGAAAACACATTAACGGTTTAGCTTATCCCATTTTCTGGGCATATCAAAACACCTACCTTTCCGTACTATTTGGATTACTTCTAATTATTATATCAATATACACACAAAACTTTTATACTCACTGCACTTTCAAAAGCCAGTCTTTTATTTCTTGTTATTTATGAAGAAGTATAGAATAAGCTAAAGCGATAGTCGACATTTTCAAAGCAGCAAATTAATATTGCCATTTTGTTGCAGCATCATTACTTTTGATGAGGTAGATAAGTATTTACTAACAACTAGGTGAAATACCCTTGAATGCAAAATGTGTCCTTGCAATTTTTAGACTTACATTGTACTTGTCCAGTAGCCTTGTGTTTCTTTGGAGTCATTTAGAAAACATATATTACTTAATACGCTTAAACAAAAGGTTAAAATTTGAGGATACTATAAAGAAGAAAAAATAAACAAAAACACGGGAAACACACTATAACAAAGGCACTGTTAAACAATCACAAATATTACAGGAATAAAAGCTAGCAGAGAAAGCCACGTGAATGTAATAAGTTGCGTTTCTATTTCAAACATATAGCAAATTGTATGAATTGTGTTGTAGTGAAGAACACGTGCATGTGTTACGTAAAAGAAAGGCGAGTAGAGAAAACCATGCGAATGTAATATGTTACATAGTAAAACGGATAGCGTAGAAATTGCTGTTCTATCTAAAAATTCAATGTCGAAATTTCACCGAAAACATGTTTTGAGGCCCCCTGAATCCAAAAAAAGCATTTTTAGAAAATGGTCCAGGTGTTTGTGTGTGTGTGTGTGTGTGTGTGTGTGTGTGTGTGTGTGTGTGTGTGTGTGTGTGTGTGTGTGTGTGTGTGAACCGTGTAACTCAAAAATGAATGGTCGGTTAAAGACCAAATTTGGTATTTATGTTTAATATCTTTCAAGGATGCGAAAAAAATCCTGCACCCTAAACTACCTTTTACATGAAAATGGCTTTAACGATTTTGATTAAAATGTCATATGGTTAAGACATTGTTACGGGAAATGAAATGTATATTTTGAATTTTTTGACTATATCCCACATAGTCCTCTTTACTCTGCATGACTTTTGCATAACCGGTAAACCGTAAGAGATAGACCAAATCTTACTATACAGAAATGTAGATCTCGTTAAAACACAATTTATGTCCAAATGCATTTTTGTGGAGTGAACCATTTCGGAGACATTCCTTCTTATTTGTGAGTTGTGAAATACTTAAAACTTTCGTCAAATGGAAGGTCGTTATTCATTTTTTATCTCTTAGCCGCGCAAAGAGAATGGAATTTGAAAGCTTTAAAATGTTTGATATCGCTCAAAGTCAACTGAATTCCCATATTCCTCTTGTACCTACAAGGAAATAATCAGTAAGATAATTTGTGGAAATATTTATCTTAACTAACACGAAGAAGATATAGGAATAAGAGTGTGTAAGAATGGTTAGTACAAGAATAGAGAAAGTCATGTGAGTGCAACACATCAGATTTTTAAGCGCTTTTTTTTTTCATTCGGGGAATCTTGAAACATATTTCCGATGAAATCTGGGTATAGAACTTTTGGGTAAAATAAAATACTTGCTTCACTTGCTCTACTTTCTGTAAGTACGTGGTAGAGAAAGTAGAAATATACTTTGTGTTTTACTTTCTCTGCTATTTAGACCCGCACGAAGTATTGCAACTCGATATCCAGATTTCACAAAAAATACACGTTTCTCAATTACCTAATTTTTTCTGCACATTGTCCCTTTGTGGTGATTTTCAAGTAATTACCTCCACCCAGCCCGAATAATACTTTATATGCAATGTTTTCGCTTTTTCCTCTCAAATTGAATATTAGTGAGTGAGTGAGCGAATGAGTGAGTGAACGAGCGAGTGAATGAGTGGGTGGGTGAGTAAATGAGTGAGTGAACGAGTGGGTGAGTGAGTGAGTGATGAGTGAGTGAGTTGGGTTTATGGGCCCGTCGACAGCTAAGTCTTTAGGGTCGGAAGTCAAAGGATAAAAAACAGAAACTCACGCTCCGTGTAGCCTCGCACTTGAAACGTTAAAATGTGATGGCTAAAATAAACTAAAAGTTAAATGAGTTAAAACCGAAAAATCAATCCATAAAACCAGTAGTGCTAAAAGACTAGGAAGTTAAAACAGTACAGTTAAAAATAGCGGACATAATCGCATCTTGAATATTAATGATTCAGATAGTGGAAATATTGTTGTTATAAATAATATTTGTTTCATTATTTTATTGACTTTCGGTCATGCTATCAGGATGTCGTTTCTTCGCTTGTTTTGATCATCAATTAACGGCCATTAACAGGGACATTAATGAACGAAATTGTTGAAACGATACTCAAACAGACCCTGGGACCTAGAATTTAGTTACCCGACATTTATTTTCTCACGATAAAGGAAAACCCCGAAAAAAAAAAAACATTAACTAGGTAACTAACTCTAACCGAGATTCGAACTCGAAGCCTCTTGAATGTAGGGCAGACGCTACATAGGTGGACAAATAACATTCTTGTTTTGTTTAAATAGTCTGCGAAGTTCTCTTATTCCTTTTCTTAATTGTTTCATTTCCGTAGTCTTCAATTTCTATGGTCTTTTCAGGGTTTGACTTAAAAACGTGTAACCGTTGACTGTTGGACTTTTCTGTTGGTTTTTACTGATTTTTATTTTCATGTTCAAACTTCTGGACTATGCGCAGTAGGTATAGGGAATGGTTCAAATTAAATCACTCGAACTAGCTGATAAGTCAGCACGCTAACCACTTGACCATAGGGGCAGTCTCTTTACTCTATTCTTATTGAAGTGTCTAAATTGTAAACACATGAAACTGATCCAAATTTACTGCAGGAAAAGCACAAAGTTCATTTAAAAACTGTATATGTGAAACAATATTTTATAATTTTATAGTAGCCATTTCCGAAATATGCATTATGGTATGTTTGAAGGTTCTGTAGGGTAAAGTTTACCTTCGTGAGAGTGTGAAAGTTTTCTTCCTTTTGCTCTCTCTATACTAAGTAGCGGAAGTATTGGATATGAGCGAAAATACATGCTTTGAGATGCCCTTAACCCAAAAAGTCATGTTTAGGAAAAGGTTTGTATGTGTGAGTGCGCGTGTCAATAGATTGACATATTCCAAGAATGAGACACCCAAAATTTTCAACACAACCGCCTACCCAATAGCCCTTTACTTGAAAAAAAAAATGCTTATCTTTTATTTTATCAGAAAGATTATATATTTGGATTAAGCTATCACATGTTTAATAAGCTAATATGCAAAATAAGGTGAACTGTATGTCTTGAATTGTTGGTGAACTTTCTCAATTTGATTGAATGTTGTATAGTTTTATACCTATAGCAATAAAATATTAATAGATAGACTAACCCTTACTGCACACAACCCTTAAACACACAATTTGTGTCTGATAAATTTTTTTCATTGTCTTACTCTATTTCGAAGTATCTCATGTTGCCAAGTTAGGTCTTTCCTTATGAACTATCACCCGAAGGCCATTCTTAAAAGTCTGCAATTTTTGCCTTTCATTTCTTTCCTCATAGGCACTTATTACCACGAAATGTTGTTTCCTTATGTTGAAATGTTCTTTTTAATTTGAGCCAATTCCTAGGTAAAAATATATCGCGGGTAACGTAACGAGAATAGATGACTAAGTTGCATTTTGCATGACTGTTTCAGAATTTAAGGATGATATAGCCTATGAAATGTTATTGTAATTGCTAATAGCAAGACGCTGGCAGTATCAGTAGTTTGAGTATCTGCTGTTAATTTATAATTTCGTTTAATACAAAATTTGACAAACTGATTCCAAACATATTTCCTGCTGTATTTGTGTTGTCAGGTTTCCCTCTTGGAATTTCTTCATCTATTTCACCATTAGATGCTTCACCGAAGCGAGAGTCAGTCATTTTTACATTTAAACCTATCGGCTCTGTTGTGTCAAATTACATAAGCTGTTGCGCATCTGTAGAAGAGTGTAGTTAGACTCTCTAACCTGATCATAACATAAGAAAAGCAAGGAAGTTGATAATTGAAATTCAGAGCTTGTGATAAAATTTGATAACTTTTTCGCGAATGATGGGTGCCATTGGTTAAAATTGGAAATTGTAATGCATATGATTGGTTGGTTTAAACCAATGGAAACGAGTGGAATAGTACTGATTCTTCATTAGTAAATAAATTCATGTGAGTGCATCACACCAGATTGTGTATGCATTTACTTGTTTCAGGAAACATTCACGTTTTGATTTTAAAATGTTTCATAACTAATTAATTTTTAAATGTATACTATTCTGATATTAAAGTTGGTGTTAAACTCTAGTTTTAATTATCTAATTTACGGATATTATTATTATTATTATTATTATTATTATTATTATTATTATTATTATTATTATTATTATTATTATTATTATTATTATTATTATTATTATTATTATTATTATTATTATTATTATTATTATTATTATTATTATTATTATTATTATTATTTATTATTATTATTATTATTATTATTATTATTATTATTATTATTATTATTATTATTATTATTATTATTATTATTATTATTATTATTATTATTATTGCCCAGTATAGTCATACGAATAAGCACGTCGTCTCAGTTCATGTAGGAGAGATCATGTATTGCTTAGTGATTCAGTTTTCAATTGTCTCCATTTCCCCTTAATATAACAAAACAAGCGAACTGCGGTGCGTCATGAACACCCTCCAAAGGCGGTTAGCCCACGACGTTGCGTCTGTTGTTGAGAACTTCTACGTTGGCATTATGTTGAGCGATGAATCTGTTGAATTGTTCAGACTCCAGAAGTTTGAGAGCGCCGTCGAAGTCCACCACGATGTTCTGTCTAAGGCTAGGTTGCGTGGTCCGGCCCTCGTCTTCAGACAAAGGACCTCCAGAAAACTTCTGATCCCGAATTCCGTCGTTACTCGCCATGGGCTTCTTTAAATCGCTTGTGTCCTGCAGTTCCTGAGGCTGTGCTGATGCTGGAGATAGACCATTGGTTGAGCTGATGATGACGGTGTCCTCCTGTGGAGTTCTGACAGCGACCGCTGGTGGACCTCCGGCGGGGACTCCGGGTCCGACACCGGCCACAACAGGAACTGAACCGCCCTCGGGCAGTCCTGGTAGTATTGGAACAGAGCCTGTGTTCCCGTAAGAGACAGATAAGGCAGAGTTGACTGTTTTGCCGAAGAGACTGTACGTATTAGATGCAGCAAATGATCCTTTCCCAGCTGAGTTGACGAGCAGTCCTCCCAGGAACTTGAGCATCCCCAGTTTGCGAGCCTTCTTCCCGTCCAAGAAGCGCCCCTGACGTGTCTTGTACGAATTATCTGCAACTGTAACAAAATTTGGTAAACAAACAGTACTAACAATTCATACATATAATAAAAACTTTACCCCGCGGCACAACAGCCCATGCAGAGGCAAGGTCTACCGCCACATCCCCCAACTCAGAGGGCCGCGCCGTAGTCGAGTGTTTAGACCATTCGCTTCTCACCAAAGCGGCCCGGGTTCTATCCCAGGCAACCGCATGTGGGATTTTGTGGTGGACGAAGCGGCACTGGGGCGGGTTTCCTCCGGGTTCTCCGGTTTCCCCCACCATCTCATTCCACCGGTGCTCCATCTTCATTCCATGTATTATCAGTGTCACCACCTGCGGTGCTGTATGTAATAAAAGCGGGCGTTAAACACTGCACAAAAAATTCCCCAACTCAGCCTATAACGGGCGTGCGTGGGACGCAGTAGTGGAGGGTGGGATGTGGTTACCACCCAAATTCTCTCCTGTCCGGTGAAATACATTGAATAAAACTGTAATATTATTTTTACTTTCTCTATCACGCACTTAGTCGGTGAAAAAATAGATATGGCATTCCAACCCAAATTTCGAATTTAGGATTTCACTGGAAATATGCGTTTTGAGACTTCTTGAATCCAAAAAGTAGCATTGTGTGTGTGTGTGTGTGTGTGTGTGTGTGTGTGTGTGTGTGTGTGTGTGTGTGTGTGTGTGTGTGTGTGTGTGTGTGTGTGTGTGTGTGTGTGAAGAGTATACGATTTAAAAAATATCCCCCACTTCAAGCTACACTTTGCGTGGAAAAGATTTAGTTATCCTTTCTTTTTAATTCCGTAAAAATGGTTAAAATACCACATGTTTTAACATATTTGAATGACAAATAAAACATATATCTTGAATGATTTGTGAAGTCCTGTATTACTTTTCTATAGTTCGTAAATTGTAACATATAGACAAAATTTAAAAATGTGGATCTCATTAAGTACACAATTTATGTCAAATAATATGATCATTTGCGGAGTATTCTTTGTTATTGGTTTTACTTTTCGAATACTTTGTAGTTTTTACATGAGGTAAGTCGCTATTTGTCTTTTATCGTGGTCATACAAAGAACATGAAATTTCAAAAGCACCACCTAGCATCTGCTTTTAAAAATATGATTGTTGGTCTAGACTTACGCATTCTTCTTATACTTATAACAAGCATTATCAGGATAATTTGTCATTCAGATAATCTTGTACAGAATAAAAGTGTTTTGAGCATAGCTACTCCTTAGCAGCAATTTTAAAAGGATTGAAATTGTCAAACTTTTCCTTTAAGACCATTAGGAAGAGCATTAAATACGTTTATGCTTCCATAATATGCACCTTTCTGGGAGCAAGGAAGTTTTGCACTGGGATGATGGATGTTGCTCTTTTGTCTGGTCTTTATCTCGTGAATTTCATTGTTATAAATAATCTGATTTGCTTGTGTAGTTACCCGGTAACTTTGGATCTCTCGAGTGACCATGATCCAGTCGTAACTTTGATAATGAATTTATAATTGTTGAAAGAAAATGCTAAGGAAATGGATTTTACTCCTATTACTCTTGAGAATATTAAGAAGTATTTACAAGCTGGAATTTCAAAGCTTTTAGCGTGCTTTTTAATAGATGTTTAGAGTTGAGATGTATTTCCAGAAGAAGGAAAAAGAAAACAGACCTTGAAGTTGTCCAAACAACAATCTACAATGCAAAAAACGCGTGCAGCATTTTCCTTGTGGTTTAAACAGATTTAACTTGAGCCACAAAAGAAGGATTTACCAGGTTTGACAAGATCCAAGAAGACAAATTAAAGCTCGTTATGGAGGTGCCAGAAAGTCTACCATTGTGCACACGTCTGGTGTAAGAGGAGGGGTGGTTTCTGGGAAACTCCACATTCCTTAGAGTTCACTCAGTGTGAAGAGGATTACAGAGGGGGAGGGGGTGGAAGTTAATCCTGGAACTTCCACATTTCCACCTCTTAACAGCTATGTGTAATGTAAATGAACAGAAATGCCTTATGCAAGGGTACGAAGGTGTTAATGAGTAAATGATAAAGTAACTTTTTCATTTTTGTAGTAGTTATATAGAAGCCAAGATTAACGCGCACGCACGCACGCGCACACACACACACACACACACACACACACACACACACACACACACACACGCACACTGATATTTCTATAAAAATTCTTTGGAGATATATCGACGTTAAATTTGTATTTACTAGGGGCAACGTGGTAAGGAAAGTAAAAACTTGATTTGTGAATTTTATTTCTCTACAAAAAGTAGATACAAGTACCGAATCTACATACAAACCTTGCTCTCTCCTGCAAAACTATCCATACGAACTGCAGAAGAAGCAACTTATGAACCAATAATTCACTATACAATCGACTAAACTTATAATGCATAATTATTAATCGTATGCTTTACAACTATCGATTAAGTTCAATTCTGATTGATGATTAAGGCATTAATGAGACCGTGCATTGGCTACAAGGCTCTCACGTATAACCATTCGTCACGAATAATAGCAAGCCGTCTGATGTAACCGATAAATCCTCGAGTCCAGTGATATTTATCTGCACTATTTCATAAATAAAACATGAATTTAAATACTATATTTTGAAGATATGACCAGAAGATGCTTAAGTCTATACAAATAATCTAATATACATTCATTTGGTTTAGTGTAGTTCGGCACTGCCAACTGAGGAAAATGAAACCCAAGAATTACATAGATTTCGATGTTCTCTTGTTATAACAGAAAACGAGTTTATAACTGAAATAAATATCACTTTATTTTTAACATTAACAGATAACCTTTGTTCTGAAAAAATACGTTAATTATTAAAAGAGCAATTGTTAAAAACACAGTTGTCAGATTGAAATGGAGTGCTATTTTGACTGTTCATCGATCGTAATGTGTATCATTGTTTTCAGCGATTTATGGGATACCTACAGTGGGTGACACTGACAAAACCAATAGTGATAATTATCAGTATAGTTATAATTTGTGCAAATCAAAAGGAAACAAGGTTATAATTCGTATGTCATAATTTAAGGCCTCTGTGTAATAATTAGCCCACTACCTCATATTCCAAAATGAAACAATTGCATTACTGTAGTGTTGTCAGACCTTATCTAGCGACAAAAGACGAACAGGTCTGAAATAACTGTATTTCATTAAGCCAGTGATAAATATGTACGTGTGTAAAACTTGTATGTTAATGGAATGTTGAAATTGCTAGTTGCTAGTTATCACTTGGGATGATAACGCAATATGATGTAACTGTTCCACATCGATTGCACGTACATAAATGCAAATGAAGTCAAGTCAATGACATATTCAAAAGCTCGGGGTATTATCAAAGGCTCAGCTTTCGTCACGCCTTTATGTTGTCATTTTCAGAAACAGTACACGGAGTAAATGCCATGCTATCGCCTTTTATGCAAGGAACATGTACCCAGCGTTCACCTGCATCCGATAAAAAGATTTTACCGGAAACAGGTATAAGGTTATTCTAAAGTTTACAGTTTAAAATGGTAATAAATGTGTCAAATTCTTAGACTCCAACTAAATAAAAACATCAATTTGTTCGTAAAAAAATGGTATTGTATTAAAACAAGGTAAAGTTAAATATAAGCACCACCGTGATTTCCATTAAGCAATGAACCTAAGACCTCTTACTGAACATTTGAAGTTATTTTTTATTTTCTCAAAAATGGTAAACGCTCTTGATAGAAAACATATTCATAACAAAACTTGCCATATCTGAAACTTTCTGTGAATAGTCTGTGGAGTCTACTTCATTCTGCATTAATTGTTTATGCTTTTGTGCGAATAACTGGTAAACCGCAAAAGACACAAACTTATGGTGCAAAAAATGTGGACCTGGTTAAAACACAGTTAATGTAAAATCAAATATTTTTAAGGCATGGACCTTTCCGAGATATTCCTCGTTATTAATGTGATTTTCCGAATACTTTTAAACTATCCTTTATGTAGAAATTTTTTCGATATCGTTTATTTCATCAAAAATGACTAACCACTTTAATTGAAATGGAATCAATTTGTGTTATGAATTTTCTGAGAACAGTCTCTGAAATTCTTTTCAATCGGAAGGTATTTTGTGTAATGGGAAATAATAAGAAATAGAGACGAAACATACTGTATAAAAATGTAGACCTCTTCAACTTATCTGTATCAAGTAAGTGTGTTGTGGTATCAGCCATTTTCTAGACATCCGAATTCTTTAACATGTAATTTTTTTATGGAAATGCTGTAGCTATTCATTTGTCTATCGCAGTGAAACGTGTCATGAAACTTACTGCAAAGGTTTACATACTTTCATTAACATAAGCGAGTGAAATGGCTCAGGTGGTGGCGTCTCTGGCTCGCATTCGGGAGGTCGCAAGTTCGATTCCGACCTTCCTCGCCAATATGTTTTTCGTTTGTTTCCCCGAGTCGCTAGGCGAATTCTAGGAAGGAGAATTACATCCTCGCAATATCCTGTCCTTTCATTTCACTTCATTAGTCATTTCATTCATAGTTCATTCTGTTGGTTCTTTCAGTGGCGCAAATGTCAGCGAAGGCGTTAGGTGCAGTTTGGCAGGGATGATATGCGCATAGGAATTCATTCCGTCCCTTATTGTCCGTGAGACACTGGTAGGGGGCGGCATATGGGGGCATTGGACCCGCCGGGGCCCACTGGGAGGTCCCGGAAGACCTTGGTAAACCTTGGGGACCTCTGTCAATGCCTGTACCGCAGTGTCTCTTCTCACCTCATCCTTCCTCCCGGGGGTACCCTCTTCGTATGTCTCCATTGCAATTATTTATCAATCTTAATTTTTTTTATAAAATTACAAATCCTATAAGTCGATTCCTGCATCAGAATAAAAGTGTTGCAGTGGAACCTTAATAAGAAATATCTTTCTGAGAAATGCAGTTTCGGAACAGAAAACTATACAGTACTGCTGTCCCACGTTACACGAGTAGCTTTCTAAACTCCAATGTCGATTTAATTACTTTCATTTACACCCCCTCTGTTGTTAATGAAATTATTATATAATGGCCCAGAATATTCTTTTTATAATGAATTCCCCTTTTACCCCTTTATATTTGTAACTTCATACTATTTCAAATAACGAAATGAAAAATCCCCTGATATTCATGCAGAAGGTTGCGAAACATCGACGGAAGTTGTGATTTCCTTAACCCTCGCCACCCCATAGACGTCTGGAAATGCTGCCTACCTTTAAGTAGCGCTCGACGATGGACTAGTCATCGTGTAATTGTTAGATACATTTCAAACCTTTCGTACATTCTCTTTAGATTCATAGATACAAGAGCTACATAGTTTACACGGGTGAAGCTGGTGAACCTGAAGATTTCCCACTCCCAAGTTATCAAGTTAACGGCTTTGGAAAATACGTATAGTCTGGGACCATCGAGAAAAATAACATTTTTAGATGCTAATTATAAAACATTTATTGACTTTAAAATGTTAGCTAAACACAGTTTTCTCTCTTTATACAATTATTTAACATGTCCTGTTAATGATCTTCATTCCACCCAAAAAAAAGGCGTTCTTTCTCGAGGGTTATTAATTATTTTGACATTCATATAACACGCCAGGCGCGGCTCCTCAGGGTAGGCAGGGTAGGCATTGCCTACCCTATCGTAATACATCAATTTTTTTTTTTTTTTTTTTTTTTAAATTAACGTCCTCCAGCATTGTGTCATATCGGACGAATGAATGAAATGAAATGGGTGAAATGATGCTCAAATGAGCCCAAGGTCCATGGAGCTTTAAGTTACCCGACATTCGTCTTCTCAGGGTAGGGAAAACCTCGGAAAAAAACCTTACCCGGATAACTTACCCTAAGCGAGATTCGAACTCTCGACCTCTTGAACGTGAGGCAGACACGCGTAATACATCAACAAATAATGTTTAACTATGATTCTGCATTTTATCATTTGAACCGTCATTTTCCCCTAAATTGCTGTTCAAGAAAAGTTTTCTCGGTTATAATGACCAGCGCATGGTCAAATCCTTTAATCTCAATTCCGATTCATCAAAACTGCGCTGCGTGTTTGAAACGCGCGGCAGAAATGATACGCATGGAACCTGGGTAGTGGAGAGCAGGCTAGCTTAACCTCTGCCTGTCCGGCCCCATTTCCTCAGTACGAGGCCCTTGAACAGGGCTAAGGAAACATTCGGTCTGTATATGCACTCCGAGCATGCGTAGACGCGTCTGCCAGCAGTCCGAACACTTGCCTGCCCAAATCCGAATTTATGCGACATTTTCCAAACAGCCATACTCCACGAAATAAGATCTCAGAGATCTGAATCTGTCGTTATCTCTGTGTAATACCAGTATGACCAACTTAATTAGTGAACTATTATAAATTTCGCTTTCGCGGCGCACTGACAATGAAAAGAGGAGTGTTTTAGCTATTTAACACAAAGCTGCAGACAATTTTTCAATTTCTTAATCTATTGTAGTCATGGGCGTCGCGAAACGGGGGCAAGGGGGGGCCACAGCCCCCCCCCCCCCTTGGAAGTTGGTGAACTTAATGTGCAGTTAGTTACTGACTTTTAAACTATTATTTTAATTTTGATGTAAAGAACAATTTTTGTTTAGCACAAATTAATACGGTTATCTGCAACAAATACTATAAATTTTGACAGTAAAATAATGATTTAATATTATATGATTGCAAATTTCCAAAATGTGCCCTCCCCCTGGAAAAAAGTCTGCCTACACTCGTGATTTTAGTTTTGGCGGTAATTCGTCCGTAAGTCACACTCATTCACTCTGCTCTTATTAAACAACCAAACAATATATTGTTTGCGTTATCCGCAATGACTTCGCCCCCTATATTTCGGATAAACGGGGTTTATTATTATTATTATTATTATTATTATTATTATTATTATTATTATTATTATTATTATTATTATTATTATTATTATTATTATTATTATTATTATTATTATTATTATTATTATTATTATTATTATTATTATTATTATTATTATTATTATTATTATTATTGTTGTTGTTGTTATTGTTGTTACTGTTACACTTTGCCTACCCTAAAATTTTGACTGCGAGCCGCCACTGTAACACGCTTAGATATCGTACCACTGGTATACTCAGATTCGATTCGCTTTTGTTTTACTGTATCCCAAAGAGCTTATACTTATCCAACATTTATCTTTCAGGATAAGGAAAAACCCCAGAAAAAACTCTCCTCTGGATAACCCATCCTAACCGAGATTTGAACTCGGGACCTCTCGAGTGTGAGGCAGACACGCTACCTCCACAGCACGGAGGTGGGCAATGCATCTTAATTGCTAAATCTTAACCATGTGCGTACATACACAATTCTCGGAGTGAAATATACGCGATATTTGTCTTATTCAACATGCAAATTTATTTAATTATTTGAAAGTTAACATGTTCACCTAATTAGAATATTCACTTTCAATATACTTTGAACTAAATACAATATCTTTGAAATAACTGAAGTAATAAGAACTTGGCATGCTCAACTAAAAATGGAGGCTTTCTTCGCAAACAAGCCCTTTTATAACTTCAATGTGTCCGTATTGTGACAAATTTACTTGATTTATTTACCTTTAAGTCACTCATTTTATTACTTAATTTCTTTTTTACATTCAAAACTGGCCTCAAATACACAAATTGACAATTTCACATTCAAAACTCACAAGAACCAGCAAGATCAACTACATGGTTACTTCGTGACGTCAGTCATGGAACATCAAACATAAGGAGTGCTTCCAGCATAGAAGCTCTGCACTTATTGTTGTATAGACGCTCCATGCCAACGCGACAGTATTCAAGTACAGAGCCTGTAAATCATTTTTATCTTCTAGCAAATGAAATGAGATGTTTTATAGCTCTTATGTCCATCAGAACGAATTGAGGAGCTTTCCAACGGTAAAAGAATTACCAATATATATTGACTGAGTGATTTTTGAGATTACCCTGCACACACACACACACACACACACACACACACACACACACACACACACACACACACACACACAGACACACTGTGTTCAGAGTCTTTTGAGACATGGGAAGGTTACACTTTCCGCTTCAACTGTCTCAAAAGACTCTAAACAAAGTATAATAATGGTTAGTAAGCGGAGGAAAATAAGAAAATGGAAGGAAGAACCTCAGTTTGTGGTGAATAACCGGTTTTAATAGAAAAATATGATTTAAAGCAAAAGATCACTAATTTTGAAATAAGCAAAAGGTCCAGCTTCATGCGACAAAGTTTTAAATAGCATTCGCAAAAATGCTACAATGTGCGGCAAAAAGGATAGAGGCTGCAAACGCACCCATTTAATAACCCGTAACAATGTCACAGAAACAAATGATGCGCCTCTTTCCCTCCCTGCTAGTGGAGCTCATTTTTGATCTGGTCTGCGTGGTCCACTGATTCTTGTGATATGTACCTACAGTGTGTACTTGTGTGCTTTTTAACAAGTGATGGATACATTTGTTTTAAGGAAGAACAGGGAACAGAGTCCTAGTCTCAGTGAAACTAAAAATGGACATACGAAGGAAACAAAACCTGATTCTAAATTAGGCATACCAAATAAACAATTAGTGGAAAGTGTTATATGTGCAAGTGGTACAAAATGTTGTATTCTGGAGAAATTCCATTTTTTTGTGTGTAGTTTGGGCGAGAACACGAAAAAGTAGAACTGTTTGGCGTCATCATCAGCTATAGTATTAACATTTACAACAAATGCCAGAACTTGACAGTTTAAAACAGTGTTTGAATATACATAGCCAATGATGGTTATAAAACCATTATTTATATCTAACCCTCGATAGCATAATGTTTAGAATTCTCTGGTGGTAGAATTTTGCACCGATGTAAATATTGATTTGTGCGTTTTGCGACATTGCTTTATTTCTTAGCTTAAACCCTGCGGTAAAGTATTGTGATGTGCTCACCTTGTGAACTGTCCCCCGCAGATGAAAGATGCAACCCGAGGCACACAGTCAAGAGAGCAAGGATCAGTGTAAGGTTACGGGGCTCCATATTCGCAGTGCTGCAGAATGTTCAACACTGAGACAAGACCAAGACCAGTGAAAGTATTACATAGGTATTATAGCGACATGCGGGTACAGGCATTTCCTGCACCCTCCACATACGAGTATTGCTATTTCAGGTTACCTATATACCTATTTCACTCAAAAGCAGGAAAGTACATATTCAAGTCAAACAACCTTTAAGGATACTAGGCGAAGACTTTCATAAGTAATACCAGCGGATAATTCCACATACACTGCGTTTCCATGGGGAATTGAAATCGATTTGAGTTCTCATTCCGGATTGAATACTGCAAGGAAACGCGAATTCAGATTAACTCAATCTTGGGTCTTATCTTCTTAAAAGTGGGATCGGATCGAAATTTTGTTGCAAGGAAACACCTACCGGATTCAAATCCTAAGATGGTAACTTCTGTTGTACTCGTATCACGCTGCACGCTCGTCATTTTGTTTTCTTAGCGAAAGTGATATAAACATAACAATTCTATAATCTCGCAATATATTCTTCTCAAAAACATTCCCTAACAACAAAACCTACTTGAAATGTGCAGAAGACATTTTTACAGGTTCGCCAACTAAACCAAGTGACCAACATAAAAGCTTGAATTATTTATGCATATCCAAATCGATCTTAATTCCCTATAGAAACGTGACTGTTGATAGTTGTATGTTCGCCACGTGTATATTTTTCAGTGACCGAAGCGACAGACATTACAATGTAGCCCATGAGATGGACGGAAGTACAATAAATTGACAGAGTTTGATGAACACTCCATTTTCATCCCAATCCTTAACATCATCAACTCCCAACATACGTGCATGAAGGCATACAAACCCCAATAGTTAATGTTTCAAAAACAGCAGTAATATCATTTGGACATAAGAAAAGTAAACACGAGAGTACTATTCACCTTCAAATATATAAAACAAAAATTACACAAATTAATCAGACGAAATTTTTAGACATGTTGCTGGATCAACATCAAAATTGGGGAATCCATACTTGATAGCTTCTATTTTTCATTAAGGGTAATAAAGAGAGAACTAGATGTGAATACTATAAAAATGTTATGTCTTGCGTATGCAGGTCCATTGAGATATGGGATAATATTTCGGGAAAACCGTTAAGGTAGCCATTTAGTTTTTAAGACCCAGAAAAAAGTAATTGGAACCATTACAAATATTGGTGAAATTGACTCGTGTAGGCCATTTTTTAAAGAATTAAAAATATTAATTGTGCCCAGTTTGCATTTATACATCACATTATCTTATGTGAAGCAAAATATTAATAATTTTATGACAAATGAAGGTAATAACCTCCACAATACTAGAAACAAAGCAAATTTAAGAGTTATTGGACATAAAATATCCCTATACGCAAAAGAGGTAAGATATTGTGGAACTATGCTATTTAATAAATTGCCAGCAAATTTCAAAGAACAGTCCATGCGATGTTTCAAATCACGTGCTGAAGCTGGTTCCTGTTTACTTGCGATGTCAGTGTAGTTTTAAAATGGACAGCACAAGTATGTAACGTGGCGATTCTTTCATTGTTGTGTGTGCTAGGACTTTCAGTAATGTAAACGCCGTGCCGCTATGCTATGAAGTACTGTTTTGTTGCTTTGTATATTTTCAGATGTTTTAAAACGTGATTTTCCATTTCTCGTTTGTGAAGGTGACATTTACTACGTTTCCATGCAGAACTGAACTCGATTTAAGCCAAGTCCATTCCATGTTGAATTCAATCCGGAAATGAGATCGAACAACATCTATGCAACAAGATTTCAATCCAATCCCATCAATAAGCGGATCGGATCCAGTGATTCAGTTTGATTTGAGTCTGGGTTTCCATGCGGTATTCAATCCGGAATGAGAACTCAAATAGATTTGAATTCGCCATGGAAACGGCTGCGAGGGGGAATAGACGGTCCAACCTGCCGCGAATGAATAAACACTATTACAACAGCATGCAGCTGAAACAATTGCAGTTCACATGAAAGTAATTGTTGGCACATAGCCATAGTTATAGCGAAATCGCTTTGTTCGTTATAAAGCCAATTTTTATACATAACTATATAATGTCATTAGCAATATGCACTAAAGCTATGCTAGCGAACTTCACTCCTTCTGGACAGGAACGTTATGACTTCTGCGCATACATGATTGCGCAACTTCCCCCACCATCATCCTTTCAGATGAGTTGCCACAACGCAGCTAGGGGAATTGCTCTTGTTTTGCCTCACGAGCTATATCAACAAGTTACTTTGCACCTTGCCCGTGTCTAGCGCTCAAGATAACGTTGGTATCCTGTTTATCTACATCTATCAGATTTTTTACTTCAAAGAATGTTACAAGCATACTCTCACGGCAGACAGTGCTGCCTCCGGAATTCCCGTCATTAGGGGAATTTGGTTACATGAGAGCTGCGGAGGGACTTCTCAATAACCGTATAATATGTAAGACACTTCTATAGATCCAAGACTCCACCAAATACAACCCAGCCCCTATATGGATACAGGAGATTACCTCGACTGACGCTGTCCGTCTGGGTGACTGTTGGCTAGACGCTGGCCTACTGATCACAAGGTCGTGGGTTCAAATCTGGCCGACAACGATGGTTTTAAATGTGCTTAAAACGACAGCTTCATGCCACTAGATTTACTGGCATGTAGAACAACTCCTGGAGGACGAAATTCCGGCACAACGGCGACGGTGATGTGATCCTGGCAATTGAATCGTCGTTAAACAAAATAGTTTTTTTTTTTTTTTTTCGACAGACGCTGTTGCGTCAGCAAGTTCGTCTCTAAGTTTAAGGAGTGCTCCTATAAGACTATGTTCCTTTTTATTTATTAATTAACCGCATTATCCGGGTGCATATCTCGTTTTTACTTTCTCCACTAGTAAGTAGAGGAAGTATTGTATTCCACCAAAAAATAAAAGGTCCGTGTGTGCGTGTCTGTCTGTGTGTGTCTGTGGACAGCATAATTCAAAAACGAAAAGTCGGTTAAAAACCAAAGTTGGTATTTAAGTTTAATGTCTTTCAAGAATGCGACACGAAGATTTTGAAGAAAATAGCCCTTCTCTAAATTATCCTTTACATGGAAAATTCTTCGAAATTTTTTATTTTCTTGAAAATGTCTCTGACGGTTTTGCTCAAAATGCCGTATGTGTAAGATATTTGTATGACAAATGAAATGTATTTTTTGAATTTTCTGGCTATAGCGTCCTGTTTACTCTGGATGACCTTTGAATAACTCGTAAACCGTAAGAGATAGACCAAATATTATCGTACAAAAAATGCAGGTCTCCCTAAAACACATAATGTATGTCCAAATGCATTTTTTTTTTTTTTTTTTTTTTTTTTTTTTTTGTAGAGTGAACCTTCCAGAGATATATCTTGTTATGTGCGTGAGTTTCGGAAAACTTAAGATTTTGGTGAAATGGAACATCGTTGTTCATTTTTTTCTATGTTAAGCGTGCAAAGAGAATGGATCTCAAAGCTTTAAAAGATTTAACTATTGCTCAAAGCCTACTGTATTCCCATTACTCCGTCGTACCTACAAGGAAATAAGTCAACAAATTTCTGTAAATGTTTATTTCAACTAACACGAAGAAGATATGGGAATAAGAGTTTGTAAGAATGGTTAGTACAAGAGCAGACAAAGTCATGTGAGTACAACACATCAGATTTTTCATTTTGAAGTTGTGGATTCACTATTGATACCTCTTGGTAAATAACATAAAAATGCTGTCCTTTTGTTTGTTTCAGCGTATTTCCAATAAAATCTCGAATTGGATTTTCTTCCTTTTCTTAGTATTAGTAGGGAAGTATGTAAAAACGTTCGAGCATGTATCTATGAACATTCTTCTTCTTCTTCTTCTTCTTCTTCTTCTTCTTCTTCTTCTTCTTCTTCTTCTTCTTCTTCTTCTTCTTCTTCTTCTTCTTCTTCTTCTTCTTCTTCTTCTTCTTCTTCTTCTACCGCCACCGCCGCCACCGCCACCGCCACCGCCGCCACCACCACCACCAAAGCAGTATTGGGTGTTATGACCGTTCTGCGATTACGAAAACTGGCCTTTCCATCGGTTAAAAGGTCTTCCTAGATGTCTTACCTTGAGGTTTGAAGTGATATATTACCTTTGGTGAACGGGAATTTGACATTCTCTAGATATGTTGTGGCCATTGAATTTCATAATTTTGTATATCCTCAACCATTTTTCTACAATTCCACTGCATCCTAATCTATTTGCTTCTCTATCTCTTAGCGTTACTCCAGTTAATGAAGGAAGAAACCTCATTTGTGAGCTGTTAATTCTACCTTTATCTCCTGGTCGAAGTGTCCAAATTTCGTTTCCATAAAGGAGAGCCTGTTTTGCTAAGATATTGTGTAATCTTGGTTGAATTTTTTTCCGAAATTTATTCTGATTATGTCATGTAATTTTTTATATTTTCCAAATTTTTCCACGTCTTTTTTATGGTTAGACTGTTTTATTTGACAAACCAAATAATTGAAAGCTGTTACTTGTTCTATTGGCTTATTATTAATTATTATTCTTACTCCCGGGAGTCTCTTTCCAGTAATAGTCATATATTTAGTTTTGTTTTCTGATATTTTCATATTATATTTGTCTAAGATGCGTCGACGGTACAAATGGAAGGAAAGAAATGGCTGGTAACGTACGACGACAGTGGTGTACCAACGTTACAAACCAAAAGTTACTATATGTGGTATAAATTATCGTCAATCTCAATTTAAGTAAGAAGGTTGGTGTCCTGTTGTAAGCACGTGGGGTGAATTAAATTAAATGTTCATGTTCATTTCGAATGTCGACATTATACTTTATTTTATAATTAAGAGAAATGGTTTATTTTGGTAGTTGTTCTGAAAATTCCAAAGAAAACATTCCTGAAAGTTCAACGGAGAATAGTAAAGTAAGAAATTCTCAAGAAGAAAATGCCGAATCAAACACTCCCAAGTGGGGTTATGATTTGTATCCTGAAAGGAAAGGCGAAAAATATAATCCTAGTTGGAGAGACGTAATATTTAAAGGAGAAGGAAAGGAAACGTACGATAAAATAAAATGTGAACGAAATGTGTACAAGTGTGTGAAAACTAGTAAGTAAAGCTTCATATTTTAAACCAAAGAACCTGACTCATTGCTATTGGGTATTTTAGTTTTATGTTAACAAGGCACTTAAGTGTTCAGAACCCTTATATAAAATTCATAGGTGCGTGATTGAAGGCTCTCATCATAAACATGGTTTCATGGTGCTTATGTAAGATAACCTAACCTAATCCGGCAATGTTGCTACTAGTCATTTTATTTGTCCTTTTACTATAACCGTAAGTGAATTGTCAGAAACACAAGAGACAAACAGGAACCGATTGCATCATCATAGTAGTATGATAAGCACTCCATCGTTTGCTGATATTACACAGATCTTAAGGTGACAAATTTACCTACACCGACATCTAAACGAGTTAGGCAACTATCTGGAAACAGCGATGGGTTATAAATCATCCACATTTATGCAGATGCATGTCTTGCATAAAGCTAGGATAATTGTTTAACTCTTAGTATTTGTATCTGAATGGGTGTGTTGTCTAAGGAGTACACTCCCATTGATAAAAGTTTCTGTATAGCATACAGGTTAGGGGCCCTTCCTGACTTTCGCATATGGATATGCCGCTGTAATAACTACTAAAAGCATTAAAAATTCTGTCAAGGGGAAATGCAATGCTATATGACAGATACATGCAAGTGTGAAATGTATTACGTGGTATGCAGACACTGGCCCTAAGACCTCGTGATACAACAAGCAACACTTTTTACCCTTGTCGCAGCAAGAACCCATCATCGCCAAGTTTCCTTTCAGGTGGCATTTACTACCTCAAGTGGTTTTGTAAATGCAAAACTATGTACAGCTGCAAATATATAAGGGTTCTAAGTTGCAAAGCGTAACTGTAGGGTCTGTGTAGCTAAATCCCAATGATACATGAAATAATCCAGCAAATTTTGCTTCTCATTTAGTTTGGCACTTCCCATTGTGCATGCTGAGTAGCAAGAAGATGGTCATATTTTCTACTTCCGTACACAATCATTTTGCTATAAAGCATCTTGAATAGATCAGGTGGGAGGGCTCCAGATTGTAGAAGAGATAACTTCAACTTCATTAGCGTTCCTAAGGCAACCAAATGCAGTATCCTACATAATAGCGGCCTAAGCTCCTATTATCCTATATAATGATGCCCTGGAAAAAAAAATTTTTTTACTTTGATGCACGTATTGTTAACTCTTCAAAGAAGAATAAAACATAATTGAATATAATAAAAAGTGAAACTCACAACTCAAGACCTGCTGGAAATAATATATCCCCAACAGTAAATAAGATAGTTGCAAAAATTCCAACTGACATCACCAACATGCTCAATCACTTCATTACTTTATGGACAGAGTAATATTGCCACAAACTGGTACTAATAATAATATCCATCTCCCTAAATTGATCTGAAATGAATTTAGCATCTTCCTTAAACCAGTGATGAGAGAAGAAATAATTAAAATCTGTAAGAAACTGCTTCTCGGCTGATCGTGATGAAGTGCTAAATTATATGGAATAATAAGAGCTGAAGCCAGGCTACTAGTGTACAGATAACCCCAAATGGTTCTGTTTCATTTTTATCACAGTTTTAAGTGCTGCATTAAGTAGTGAAAATAGCGCAGTGAGGTGTATGTCTTTTATTTTCTGAAATGCAGGTTTCTGATTTGTGTGTTACTGTAATATATTCATGAGTCATTCCCCAGCTGCATGATTTGAATTTGTTATCTATGAGGTGACTTGGCTATGCTGACAGGGACTTTGGTAATTTAATATAATAATAGTTGTGTTGAAATAGGTCAGGACATTTGCGACCCACTTCCTAGTGGTATAACAAAATTAATATAAGACTGCTTCTGTGTTCTGGTGATTAGCATGTTAGTTCCAAATCCAGAGGTCCAGGGTTTGATTCCAAACTGGGGGATGGAAGTTTTTCTTTAGCTAGGATTGTTCTCCATCCTTCGTAGAGTCAGGAAGTAGGAGTGAGAGTGTAAATGTGTGTGAGTTAAGTTAACACTGAGTTAAGTTTACAGAACCTCTGTTGAAAAAGTAATGTACGAGTTTCCCGTTGCTGTCAGAATATAATGTTACAACATCTGAAAATGATGAGCAAAAACAAAATTGATTACATGTTTTCAGACCCAGAAAACTACTAATATATTTCAGTGAACAACTATTGCCTTTATACCTACATATTGGTGCTTAAAAATCAGTATCGACTTTGAGCATCAAGAAATAGTGGCATCGTTCCATCACTAGAATGTTATAAAAAGAAGCAATAGTGTAAGAGAAAGTCTCATGAATGTATCACACCAGTAATTATTATTTATTTATGCCAACAAACTTACTGTTGGTGTTTTTAAACACACAAGCCGTGTGTGGGCAAAGTTTAAGAGGTAGAACTGGAACTTAAAAATTCAATGCCACAACTGGGATTTGAACCACAGACCTTCCGCTTGCCGGGCGGACGCTCTAACCACTGAGCTATTGTGACAAACTGCCAGAATGGCATTAAATTCTCAAGCCAGTTCGTATTTCACAACAGTTTTTTGTGTTACTTCCTATATTCTCTTTTCAGAAAAATGTTAAGCTTAATGATATAAAAAATGTACCTGTTAATTGGTTTCCTTTAATTCAGGTCACTCTTTAAGCGTGTTATTGCAATTAAAATTTTATTTTTTATTTTTTAGGTCCTTTGGTGAAACTAATGATGAATGCTTTGAAAAGCTCAGGATGGTAAGTATAAGCATGTAAGTATTTGCTATGAATTGCTTAAAACATGATTGCACACATAAATAAATGTTTCTGTTACAGCCCCATAGATATTCGAAGACACATAGCATGTGAAGTATGTGATGTTTCTGTTAGTGGTGGATACGATCAAGAATTGAACCAGGTTTGTATATAAAGAGAGAAAATTTGTATATGTGTTTATGGAGGTTAATATTGGAGAGTGCTTAACTGATTTTTACTTTCTCTACTGGTAAGTAGAGGAAGTATTGTATTCCACCCAAAAATTCAATGTCGAGATTTCACCGGAAGTATATGTTTTGAGGCCCCCTGAATCCAAGAAAAAAAGCATTTTTGGAAAAAGGTGTGTGTGTGTGTGTGTGTGTGTTTGTGTGGACAGCATAACTAAAAAACAAAAAGTCGGTTAAAAACCAAAGTTGGTGTTTAAGTTTAATGTCTTTCAAGGATGCGACACAAAGATTTTGAAGAAAATAGCCCGACCCTAAACTACCCTTTACATGGAAAATTTTGATTTTCTTGAAAATGGCTCTAATAATTTTGATTAAAATGCCATATGTTTGAGATATTTTTATGACAAATAAGATGTATATTTTGAATTTTCTGGCTATAGCCTATGTAGTCCTGTTTAGTCTGGATGAGTTTTGAATAACTCGTAAACCGTAAGAGATAGACCAAATCTTACTATACAAGAAATGTAGATCTTGCAATACACAATTTATGTCTCAATAATTTTTTTTGTAGAGTGAACCATTTCGGAGATATTCCTTGTTTTGTGTGTCAGTTTCGGAAAACTTAAAACTTTCATGCAATGGAGCATCGTTGTTCATTTTTTATATGTTAAGCGTGCAAAGAGAACGGAATCTCAAAGCTTTAAAAGATTTGACTCGCACAAAGTCTACTGTATTCTAACATTCTCCTTGCACCTACAAGGAAATAGCAATAAGATAATTTCTACAAATGTTAATCTTAACATGAAGATATAGAAATAAGAGTTTGTAAGAATGGTTAGTACAAGAGTAGAGAAAGTCATCTGAGTGCAACACATCAGATTTTTAATAAACAGAGTGCACTTTCTGAGAGACAGACCATAAATTCATAATTTAAGACCTTATAACAATTTTTCAAGCCATTATATTTAGTTAATTTGTTGCTTTTATTGCTGTGTAATTTTTAATGCTCCCTAATTAATTACTGTATTGGCCCCCCCAAAAAAAAGCCATCATTGTACATAAGTGACACCCTTAAAATTCAAGGGGTGGAAAAAGTGTCATGAAAATGAGCTGCATTTGGAGAGCATAAACATAAATGCAAACTTTTATTTTCTTGTGCTTATATGCAAGTATGTCCCCTCTGTTGGTTTTGGCATAAAGCACAACTGCAAGTTTGAAGCTTGCATCTAAACTACTCCAAATACTTCGGCTTGATGAGGCCTTTTGCTCTAAGTGATGATTGATTATGGCAAATAATAAGCTTTCTTACCAGTATTCAGTTTCTCTATAAAACTGAACTGAATTAGGTAGAAGCTAATGAAACAATATACACAAAAGTTAATGTTAAAGTGCCAATAAAAGTTTAGATTGTTGTGTAATAAAATACTGCCACTTTTGGTTCTGTACACTAGCAGTATTGTTGCAAATGAGGATAGATTTTAACAGCAAAGGTACCTATGTAAATAGTCAAGGTAGGAATGGTAAACTACAGTCTAAATTTTTGCTGTTGAAATTTGGGCCAAAAGTGGGGCATATATTTGGGCCAATATGTAATTGCTTTTCTTAACCCTATATGGCCAGGTGTGACATATTTGATATAAGCAAAATCCATGCAACTGCAGTCAAATGTGACCCTGTCAGCTTCCAAATATGCCATTACACCAGTTATGTTACTTGGACCCTTCCCATCCTTTACCATAGACACATTTGACTGCTGTTGCTGGGATTCAATCTCGTGACAGGTTTGGAATGGATGTGCAGTCCATTGCTCTAATGATCACAGCCGTTTGAATTGCTTTGGTTGTAGTGCCTGTGAAAGGAATAGAAAAATCAGTTTACTAAATAAATATAAGGAAGAGTAACACATCTAGCAAAGTAGTTCTGTCCATAGAAGATCAACTTTCAGAAAGTGAAAATACATTTTGGACACAGAAACACAAATGAAATTGTATTTTAGGTGCCTAAAATTTATTACTTTAGATGATTAAGCATTCATTTTTAAGGGCGTAAAAATATTCATTAGCTAGCTATGGTACCATTCAAGTTTGTTGACCTGCCCTGCATAGGTATATCTGTGTTTAATTTCCAGCAACTCCCTGGGTTAATTGCGAGTCTGCTGTATTTGATAATGTGGCTACATGTTATTGCTTATAATACCTCCTGTCACTTTATTTTTCAGATAGTTGTGTGCCAGAACGTAGCCCGCAATGAGGGCATAGTGCAAGGTGTGCTAGCCCATGAGATGATCCATATGTTTGATTACTGCAGAAATCAGTTGGATTTCAAAAACATAGATCATCTTGCATGTACAGAAATCAGAGCTGCAAATTTGACACACTGTAGCTTCCTTAGTGCTTGGCAACAGGGGGATGCTTCACCATTAAGTATAAAGCGTCAACATGCGGTAAGGTTCTTTTATTAACATGTATTTGAGAAATTCATTAATTAGATGCAGATCCTTGCTGTGTTGTTCTTGTAGGGGAAAGCAGGAATTAGTTAATAAAGTTTGTTAGTTATAGCTATATTTTTACTGTTTTAAAATAGTAGTTGCAACACGTGTATTTATATATATATTACCTACTTGAGATAGCAAAATTAAGTATTGTGCTTGATGTCCATAATAGGTCAAGATATTACTACAAATCAGTGCTAGTGATAAACAAAATTGAAGATATTTTGGGAAACAAGCTTGTCGGTATATCAGCAGAGAGAGACAGAGGGGGTGGGGAGAGCTGTGAAGGTAATGTGATAATTTATGGTCTCTTTGACAGGGTCTTGCAGTGGAGAAATGATCTGTAGATTTCATTGTCGTGACCCACGTTGCAGTGTTAGTCCTGTTTTTTACTTTCTGTATTACTTACTTATATTTAGTAGAGGAAGTGAAGATCTGAAGTGGCAGTGTCTCATGGTTTTTCTCTGGTCTGAAGAGGTATTATTCATGGTTATGGAAAATGAAACACTGGTGGTAATGAGGCTGAAAGTTCCCTATTGCCCTATAATTAATGGGTACAACAGGAGAAATCCATGCTCTGCATTGCACTGTGAAGTAAGGGTGGATCTCAATGTTAACAGAAAATATGGATAGAGGACAGGAGTTAACGGCACAGGTTGAAAGGAAAAACATGCACTGGAACTCTGTGTAAATTTATTATGCATGAGTACAAATGGAATGAACATCAATCAGCCAGCTGTCCATGCTGCTGTCAGCTAGCTGTCCCAGGGTATCCACACAGCATTGCCAACAACGGGTTAGGTATTGAAGGCCATGGGTATTACCATCCACATGCGCCACTTGTCGCCATTAGGATATCCGTCCTGTTTGCAAACCAATAGGGCAATGCCCATCTCCTAAAGCATCTTGTAGGTCAGCATGACACTGAGTAGCATTCCAGCCACAGAGCATGACCATTTTCATGTATGGTCGCTGTTCCAATCTGTTGTAGCACAATCAACTGAATGTTTTTGGCACTTGTACTTAGCCATCCTCACAGTCGTTATCTGTCGATTGAATTTGTTACATTTTGCTGCAGGTTTTTGAATGTATATACAGGCAGTACAGTGATGCATATTCAAAAGATATATTGTTGCCAAGACCTATGGAATGACCCTTGTGCTTCAGTTATTTCTGCATATAACAGAGTAGCATGAGTGTATGTTTTATATTTTCAAGATTCCGTTTTGTAAATCATATACTTTGCAGATCTAAAGTTCCTGAATTTTTTATTTTAAATATGATATTATAAGAATTGATCAAAATAGGTTCTTTGTTGCTGGTGACATTCACATAAATTGTGTGCAATTTAATATAATACAATATATACGTTTTCATCATCCTGATGATGGGAGAGATGTACACTCCCGAAACGTCGATGTCTCTTCATCGCTACACCTGGCTCGAAGCCCGAGAGCATCTTGAATATAATATTATAATACAGTTGTTTAACAATTACAGTCTTCATTAATGGAGTACCCAGCATAATACCACAGCATATTTTGAGAAGCTTGTTATGTAGAAACCCTTCTTTCACAAAACCTCTTTCTAAAATGTGAAACATCAAATTGCATATTATTAGTAATTATGTTACTTGTTTTAACGAATATGGGAAGTTAACTTTGAGCATTTTTACTTTCTCTACTATGTACTTACAGTAAGTGGTGTGAATAATGTATTCTACCCAAAACTTTGATATCGAGATTTTACTGTAAGTAGACATATTGAGACATTCCAAACTCAAAAAAGCATTTTTACTTTATCTAATGCTTACCTATAGTAGAGGAAGTATTGTATTCCACTCATAAATTTAATGCCAAGATTATGCCAGAATTACAAGTTTCCAGATCCCCTGAATAAAAAAGTACTTTAGAAAAATGTCTGTATGTGTGAACAGCACAACTCAAAAACAAAAAGCTGGTTACATATCAAACTTGTTTTTTAAAGTAACTATCTTCCAAAGATGTGACATGAAGCATTTCAGGGAAAGCTCCTCACACAAGCTACCCTTGATGTAGATTTTTCAAAATGTTCAGTTTTCTCAAAAATGGCTCTTAACGATTTGATTAAATTACCATTAAGGATATTTATATGAAAGTTTTCTGGGAATATCCTGTGAAGTTCTCTTCATTTGGAAGGCAATGTCCATAATTTTGTATAATGGTAAAAGTTAAGTGATTGATGAACATATACCATACAAAAATGTAGATCTCTTTTATACACATAATTTATTCCCAATAACTTTATTGTGGCATAAGCTATTTTCAATGTATCTATTATTAATGGTTCAAATTGTTCAATAATTTTTCATTCTTTTAAAGCCCTTTTGACTTTCAGATGTTTCTTGCAATTGCATGGAAACTGGATTTTTAATGCTGATGTATAGCATCCAGTTCTTAAACATTTGAGTATAGCTATTCCCTTTGTGTCTAAATGAAATATGTAGCTGAGCAATTTCTGCAAAGACATATCTCAAATAAAGTAAAGTAAAGGAAAAATAAACTTTGGTAAGAATATTTGTTTACACACTAATAAATGATAGAGGTAGAGAAAGTCATGTAAATGTAACGTCTCAAAGTTTTAGAAAAAGTTCATTGTGTGTGTGGTGTGTATGTATGTATTTGTGTGTGTGGGTGGGCATATAACTCAGAAACCAAGAATCCAATGAATACCAAGCTTGGTGTTTAAGTTCTGTATGTTCCAAACATAGGACATGTGTATTTTCAAGAATGTCTACCCACCTCTTCATGGAAAAAATTTTGAAGATTTTGATTTTATTCAAAATGGCTCTAACGATTGTAAATAACATTGATTATTTCTACCTTTACAGCTTTAATCACACTTAGATAATTTTGAATAAAACTCATTCGTTTTTTGCAGGATTGTGTAAAAACCAAAGCATTTTTCTCAGTGCTAGCAGTGCGAAGAGTGTCACATGATGAAGCTCGAGCTGCAATACTACGTGTGTTTGACAAATGTTACGCAGACCTAGAGCCTGTCGGTCGTCGCATTCGGCGTAACTCTCTAGATATGCACAAAGCGTACTTAGAAGGGCCATTATATGGCTATGATTAGTTATCAGTGTTCTACAATAGTGCAGAGATGTAAATAATTTGAAATATATTATACAGTTGTTTTATTATTTTATTAGCATCTTCAATTTGCTGTTGTTCCTGTAATCTTATTGACAGTTGCAACCCTCTCTCTTCCATTCCATCCTGTCCCATTACAGGGGTGTGCATTTACAAGATGAGTATGTCTTATGGAGGTTGAAATTAGGCACCAGGTACAAAATTCTATGATAGTTTGTCATTCCATTGGATTGCCCTTTTAAACCTGTAATCTTTTTTTTTATTGAATTAACGTCCTCCATCATTGTGTCATAAAACCTGTAATCTTATTACCCATTGTAATCCTCTCTCTTCTATTCCATCCTGTCCCATTACAGAGGTGTGTACATTTACAAGATAAATTTGTCTTTGGAGGTTGAAATTAGGCACCAGGCACAAAATTTCACGTTAGTTTGTCATTCCATTGGATTGCCCTTGTAATCCTGTAATCTTTTTAACATTCTCTTCCATTCCATGTGCATGGGTGTGCATTTAGAAGATGAATATGTCTTACCCCTTGTGCAACAGCCCTTCATGGGTCAAGGCTTACCTCCTGGCTGCCGCATCCCCACCTCTATCCATTAGAGGTATGATGAGTGGGGTGTAGAACTGGAGAGTGAGATGTAGTCAGCGCCCTGAGTCCTGGCCAGTTATACAGCTTTGCGACCTGGGGTTGCTACTTCTTTACAAGTAGCTCCTCAATTGGCCCTTTAGGGACTTAACGAGGCTGAGTGCACCCTGTACCAGATCTCCCAGCAGGGAAAAAATCCCTACAGCAGTACTGGGGATCAAACTCAGGACCTGTGCACCAGAGGTAGGCATGCTATCCCTGCACTACAGAGGCAGCAACTCTTTGTCTTCCATTCCATCCTGCCCCATGTGCACAGGTGTGGCTTTACAAGATAAATATGTCTTATGAAGCATATAATTAGGCACTAGGTACAAAATTCTACAATAGTTTGTCATTCCATTGAATTGCTCTTGGGGAATATAACCTCAGACAGTACTGCTTGAGGCAACATCAGTTTCTTGCATGGCATGTAGAAAGCTTCGTAACAAAATAGCTACTCCTTCAGCAGCTAAAGCTGAGCTATACAATCTTTCCAAGAGATACTTGAAATCAATATTATCATTACATTTCCATTCAGAATTGAAATTGATTTCAGTTGTCATTCCAGATTGGATACTGGATGGAAACGCAGAATCCTTGGATCTGATCCTCTTAAAACTGGGATCAGATCAAAATTGAGCAGAGAAAGTAACGTGAGTGCATATATCAGATTTTTTGGATATCTGCTAGTATGAGACTCCATGCTCTTGAGATGGTTCACACATCCCCTGTTAGTGGTCATGACATACCATGTGCTGAAGGAGGAGAGGAAAGAGATGCAATATAGCAAAACTCATCAGTTTGAACTTTGTGTACACAAACATAATTTGCATATGACAGGGCACATGAAACATTAGAGATCTTATTAGGTAATATAGTATGAAAAATTACATAGATGAATATACTAGTTTTATAATTTTATTTTATTTCAAGTATTAAAATTGTTTGTAAAGCACTGGCTGACAATGTTGCATATAGTTAACAATATTTTACATGTTTATTTTTTTGATTTTTTTAAAAATTTTTACATAATATAAGCTATTTGTAACTAAATATATATTACATAAACAAAATAATAGCAATATATCGACATGCAAGGAAGCACCATATGTTTTTCTTTCTTGAACCATTTGAAGGATTTCACTCTGATGGAAAGAGACCATGATGTGCCAAACAATGCCATGAAATCTATTTATTAAGATAGCTATAAAGAAAGGAGGGATAGTGTATTATATATCCGTTAGAAACTGAAGTGACAAATTGTTGCCAATTTATGCAACATAATAAAATATAAGAGTTGGTTTTTAAGATCATTTCATATACCATATTTCATTGTACAATCATAATTTTTGTTCCTTCCTTTTAAGAAAATGTATGATTGAAATTTCCTGAAAATTGAGAAATAGACTTTTTTGTTTTAATCCTATATAATAATGAGACATTTGTCAATGCAAAGACTCTGAGTGGTAATGACAAAGCTGACTTTCTTGCAAAAAAGGGTACTAACAGCGTACAGAAATCTATAGTTAATCTACCATTTTATGCAGCTAAAAGATTAGTCACTCCACATTCAAAAAAATTATTGCGAAACATTACTATGAAAAATCAAAAAATAAAAGATGGGAACTACCAAACATTCAAACAGTTCTTGAGTATCCTTGTCACTTTCAATTTTGCTGATCATCTTTGCACTTAATGTAATGCTAATATCCTGTGCATAATTCTCAGAACAATTGCATCCAAGAAGTTAGGATTTTATTCTCTGATTCACGGAAATGTGAATATGAAATCTATTAAGATACCTGATTTCAGAAAAACAACTCTCAATTATGTCTTGATTACATTTTGATTCCAAAAGATATACTGCTACTGAAGTCGGTGCCTCACATCAAAGCTTTCATTTAAATATTTAAGTGTTCTAAAATGAGCTATACTATCACTAGTCCTCATAAACATTGTCATTTAAGTATTTCAGTGTTCTAAAATGAGCTATACTATCACTAGTCCTTTCATTTCAATCAGAGCAAGCGCTAGTCAGCTACACCAGCTGATGTCGCTAGCACGGAAGTCTACTGCACATGTAGCTGGTGATACCTACCATATTACTCAACACACTGTGCTTGAACTGATCAATTGATGAGCTACCCACCATGTTGACAGGATGGCATATATGTCTCTTCAACAACACATGGATGAGTTTAGGAATAGGAACAGTGCCTGAGTGTAGAGCATACCTAGCCTCTACCCTTTCCCATGAATCTAACAGCATTAATGGTATAATCCATCTAATTTTAACAGAGACTCTGGACGCAAACTAAACATGGCTTGGGTACCAGCCATCAAACATACCATCATAGACAATTCAAGCAGATCAGAACGACTGACTGGCATTACAGGAAAATCCTATTCAAGGAGGCCCACCCCACCTTAAGCAAATGGCCAATCACTGGGCTCTCCACACTCATTGCCTAAGACCTACCTGGCTCCGCCCACCTTGTTTGTGCACACATAACAGCATGATTTTTACCCTGGTATTTGTTCCTGATGAAGACCATGGAGAATCAAAAGGTCGAAAGCTCAAATTTTATAAATATGACGCAGCTGATCACCCGAGAAGCAATTATTAGGACTAATGGTACTCAAGGTTGCTGTGGCGACAAGTTATTTTTCAATATTTCTCAATGCTGAACACCTGTAATATTAATGTGGCAATTATGCAGTGAAATGCTTAAGTTTCTGATTGCTTGTCTATAAGTTAAGGTGCTATCATTATGCGATGGTGATGAATATGCAATGAAATATGGTACATCTAAAATAATCAACCTTAGGTGAATCTTAAAATCCTAAGTTATGGAGTGTCTCATGATGGACTCCCTTCCTGTTCATAGCTAATGATTCATAACCATCTAGAAAAACCTGACTACCCATAACAATTTATTTTAGAAAATGCAGTTTTAAAATTTTTGAGACAAGAATATAACTAAAACACATGTAACATTCCATTGAGTTTGATTTCATCAATGAGCCATAACCAGAAGTGAGGCCCGTGTTGTATCACTTTAAAATTTCAAATATTAGTGGGGGGTCCAGTAGGATAACATCAAAATAGGGCTCTTCAAAGCAGTTTTCATAGGTAATTTTTTTAATTCATGCTCTTGAAAGAAGTAAAGCATATTAAAAGACAGTGCACTGGAGTTCTAGACATGGAAATAGCAGTGCCATTCATATTGAGAAATGTTATAAAATTAAAATAAATGTTGGCAAAGAAAGCCCAGATGGCCTTGCACAACATAGTGATTTTCTCTTTTATATTTGTGGCTAATGAAATAAGCATAAAAGTTAACTTTTACCAATATCTCCTTGCACTACAAATAGTGACGACCTTCATAAAGAAAAAAAGGTGTTTATATGTTGATGGGTTTGGGCAAATATGCTAGCTGCCGAGCGTATGTATGCTGAGAGATACCCTCAATGTGCTAATGAGGTCTTGCTGCTACTTGTGTGGAAGCAGCTCGACAGTTGCAGCTTAGCCACAACAAAAGACAAGGGCTGGCCTTGTAGCTCAGTCAGTAGAGCACCTGCTTACTGTGCAGGGGTCCCGGGTTCAATTCCCGACTGGGTGGGAGTTGGGAATTTTTCTCTAGACAAGATTATTCCTTATCTTCCCCAGGGTCTAGAAGAATGATTGTGTGTTCGAATTTAATTATAAAATCTCTAAAGACTGAAAACCCACCTTAAATGAGCAACACCATTGCCCTTAGACAATATGTTCCACAGGGGAAGCTGCCGATGTAACCATCGGAGTTAAGGCAATGTATTTGTGACAATTTTGCCTCTGGCGCGGAAGACCTGAGTTCGATCCCCGGCACCAGCATGGGGATTTTATCCCCTCTGGGAGGTCTGGCATGGGGTGCTCAGCCTTGTTAGGTCCCAGAGGGACCAATTGAGGAGCTACTTGGTGGAGAAGTAGTGGCTCCTGGTCGAGAAGGCTGTATAACTGGCCGGGAGGGCTTGGGGGAGCTGACCACGACCCACCCTCCAGTACTACACCCCACCAATGATGCCTGTAGAGGGGGGGACAGCAGCTGGGCGGCAAACCTTGGCCCTTCATGGGCTGTTATGCTAGGGGTTTTTTCTGTGAAAATTAAAAAATCCAGCTTTCTTCTGATTGCTTTGATTTTTTTTTCCACATACTCAGAACATAAAGTAAATAGTATACCCAAAATTTCAAAGTCATGTCTAACAAATATAAAGAAATTGTCATACCAAAACTGCTTGGATCTAATTAGTTTAAGAGAAAAAAATTTTTTGTATACTATTTATTAATATTTTCAATTTTTTCAGTATGAGTTATGAAAAATATTTAATTTTAATTCCATTATTTAATATTTTTTAACTAGTACATGAGAAATTTTAATATCTTAATCTCTGCAGGTCTCCTGAAAATTTTAAGCTAGTAAGTTATAAACTAGGGTCCAAGAAGCATTTTGAATAGTGAAAAATGCTGGGAAAAAAAAAAAAGAACTGAGAAAAATGAATTTTAAAATTTAACAGTATGTCTTTGTCCTTTACCTAAATCCAATCCACTTAAAATTCCCCAACACCATTGTGGGACCCTCGCTTGCCTTCTTCTTGGCCTCATAGCATTTTTTGAGCATTTTAAGCTTGCTTGGTTGTTTCTTAATATGAAAACTTTCCTTTCATCTTCGCATTGTTCACAAAATTTAGAAATATGTTGTTCTTAGCTAACCTCTATACAGTATGCACTTTTGCAAATTTATACACAAAATTCATAAAATATCTGCTTGTTATGGCTCTACTATAGACTAACAAATAACTTAAAACCTATTAACTACCTAAACAATGTCTAATATATAACTGGAACACTGAACTAACCTGGCAATATTATAGAATTACAGAACACTGACTGCATTTCTCTGTTTGGAAGCAAAACATGTCAGATTTGCGGCATTTTAGCTCTAATATTGAATTCTTTTCAGCACACCCAACTTACAACCTTTCTGAAGCAAAATTCCCTGCAAAATACCAAAATTAGAGCCAGTGAAAACGAAAAATGCATTTCAAAGCTGTAGCGACAGGGTTTAGTGGGGAACGCTCACCCACAATAGCACATTTGAATACCCTCCTGGAGCTTTAAAAATGGCTGATATTGAGAAAAGTAAAGTGTACCATTAAAGTACAAACTATAAGCATAATAAAAAATGTAAAAAGTAAAAATAAGAATTTTCTGCAATTTTCACCAAATTTCATGGATACATTGCCTTAAAGGCAGGCTATATAAATGGAACAATAAAACAAAGGAAAAAAATGAAATGTAAGTCTCTGCTTGAAAGAGTATGAATTAATAGAAATGATTCATACAACATACATTTGTTTTGAAGAAGCTCTACCCAATGACATAGAGAATGCAACGTATTGGAGTTCACCAAAAGCCGACTGTGACATCTATCCCATTATAGTGCTCTCAGGTTACATTTGGTAGTACTCCATCTGTTCAGATGACATCAACAACAGCAATAATTGTTCCTAAAGGATATCCAGGAAAATATATCGCTCTTATATCTTAATATGTTCCACAGTAGAGTTCTGCATGGCCAACATTCTTAGGTTCAGCCCAGCCCAAGTGTCGCCCAAGCTCGAGAAGACGTTACAGTGAACCACTTGGCCTGACTTTGTTATATAATTTTATTTTAAACAAAACTATTTTGCAGTTATTTACATTGTCACCATCTGTTATTGTTATTATTATTATTATTATTATTATTATTATTATTATTATTATTATTATTATTATTATTATTATTATTATTATTATTATTATTATTATTATTATTATTATTATTATTATTATTATTGTCATTATTATTGTCATTATTATTGTTATTATTATTAATTATTATTATTGTTGTTGTTGTTATTATTATTATTTGAAACATGCCTGTAGAATAAACATATACAATTCTTAGCAAAGAAATGCTGTGATATTGTGGTATTATTGGAATTTTGACGTTGGTGACCAAAAAGTATGATAAATTATTTTGTATGTCTCAATTTTCAAGTTAAAGCCCGACAAAGATTTTTCAAATTAGATCGTAACCCGGCCCATGTACCTGAGCCTGCACCAACTTCTATTGTGCAGCACTACCTTGGAGGTACGTAAACTGTTGGGTTTAAATGGTTGTGTTCCATGTATGTAATTCTTTGGTATTGCTTTTAGCGCTTAAACAGTGTTCCACACTTTCTATTTGTCAGTTTTATAACACAATTTAATATTTGTAAATACAGTAGGATACAGTATGAAGTGCTGGGAAATGCTGTTTCAAAAAATATTTTCAAAATAGGTTTTACTGACTAGTTTGAGTGTAGTAAATCCAGTTGTAAGGTTGGTAGTACTTCAGTTTAATGTAATGTTAGCTATGTTGAATTTCTGGAAGCAGCCATTAAATTACTTCCCCTATATCTTATTTGATCCCTACTTTCATTTTGAGATTTTAAGGTGTTGTGCCACTGAATTCACTTCTGGTTATGGATGATTGGAGAAATGAACCTCAAGTGAAAGTTCATACCTACTTTCATTATAAATACTTTTTCTCAAAAATGCTAATGCTGTGTTTGATACAGATAACTGTTTGGGTAGTCTGGTTCACCTTATATATTCTTTCAGAAACATATTTGCAAAGTTCTCACAGTTGCACACTTCACCACAGTGATCTGTTTGGCACATCACTGCACGTAATAGTGAAACCCTGCAATTCAGCATTGTCTAAAACTAAAAATAGGAACAGCATTTCTCATTTACTGTTCTGTCAAATATCAGAGAGAGCATTCATTTACAAAGCAGCAACATATTGCTTCTGATTTAACATTTATGAAGAGCAGTTTCAAGTAAGAACATTTTAGTCCAGGTATGAAAGTAAACCATCAGTAATGAAGTAGAATGCAACACTGTTGAAAATGACATAATATTTGCTATAGTCTTATACAATGAGCCACTTACATTATACATTTGTATGACAAGTTTTACGTCACTTCTAGAGGCTGTAAATGTTTTGTCACTGAAAAGCATTTGACCCTTTCAGAGGTATTGTGGAAGAAACATATGTAATGTAGGAAGGGTCAGCACAAAATCATCTGCATTGCTTCAAGTCTTTTGGAATGTAGACTTTTGTTGTCTGTTCCTTTATCTTTTTTAAAATTCTAAATGTGAAAATATAAAGAGCAGGTAACATCTGGTTCTGGTGTCAGTATAATGAACTCCATTCACTGTTAAGGCCTTTTCTTCTCAAGACTCTTGTTATAACAAATTACACTTAATTTTTTAAAAGAAGATGCTTAACATTAAACCTGATATAAGGGTATTATTACCAGTAAGTATTACCATTTTCCATAACATCTTAATTCAAGGATTTTTTAACCCAGTATTATGCAAGTAGCATGCATAAATTCATTGAAATTTTCTGTCATTTGTTTTAAAGGATTACAGTATGCAGTAGAACCCTGATTAACTGAGCTCTGATCAACCGAGTTGTTGTATTATCAGAGCCAAATAAATCTATAAAATACTAAACTACTTTTTAAAGGAGTGATTTAAAGTTTTGCCATAAATACCTTGCTGTGCGAGTACTGCCCCAACTTCCTCTACCACGTAGAGGAAGTAGAAGAAGTATTGTATTCCACCAAAGTATTCAACTTTGAGATTCCATGGGAAATATATGTTTTGAGACTCCCTTAATAAAAAAAGGCATTTTTAGAAAAAGGTGGGGGTGTCTATGAGTAGTATAATTCAGGAAGGAAAAGTAAGCATATACCAAACTTGGTATTTAAGTTGAGCACCTTTTAAGAAAATCCCCTCACTCCAGACTATTATGTACATGGAACATTTTTCGAAAATTTTGCTTTTCTCAAAATTGACTCAATAATTTTGATTAAAATACCATGTGTTTAAGATAATTTCATGACAAAGGAAATGTATATCTTCAATTTTCTGGGAATAACCTCTGAAGTGCTCTTCATTCTGGGTGACATTTGCTTAACTAGTAAACTTTAAGATATCTATAGACAAAATCTTACTACACAAAAAATATTGTTGTTGGCTAATGCTGGATTTCTGACAATGAAGTCATTAATCCTCTTGTTCATATTTGAAGGTGGTCTTGGTCCTTTTTCTCTTGCAGATTGGAGGACAGAATGGTGAAGAATATATCCCAATTCTGTTTAGATCTTTTCCCAGACAATCATGTCCTGTAATCAACCTGAAGATTGCAACTGCTGTTTTTCAAGGATACTCAAGAACTGTTTGAATGTTTGGTAGTTCCCATCTTTTATTTTTTGATTTTTCATAGTAATGTTTTGCAATAATTTTTTTGAATGTGGAGTGACTAATCTTTTAGCTGCATAAAATGGTAGATTAACTATAGATTTCTGTACACTGTTAGTACCCTTTTTTGCAAGAAAATCAGCTTTGTCATTACCACTCAGTCCACAGTGAGCTGGTATCCATTGGAAGACTAGGTGTTTTTGAAGTGCTGTTAGATGGGTAAGGATTTTCCAACATTCTGTAATTGTTTGGTTTTTTGGTGACAACTTGGAAGTAAGTGCTAGTGCTATTATTGCCGCCCAATAATCTGAGAGAATAACTGCTTGATAAAAATGTGAAATTCTATACAAAAGATTTTGTAGGGCCATTCAAATTGCTTCAATTTCTCCATCAAAGTTAGTAGTTCAATAACTTAAAAATTTGTAATAGGAAAAGAGGTGACATGTGACTCCAGCCCCTGTTCCATCTCAGTTTGATATCAGTGATCCATCAGTGTAAACATGGAGCCATTCATGTTCTTGAAATCTAGTATGGATTGTCTCTAATGCCAATAATTTTAGAACACTAGTTGGAGTATCACTTTTCTTAACTTCTTTTGTCAGATATAAATAATATGTGATGTCTAATGTTTTTGTCGGATTTACTTTATATATGAAGTTTTCCTTTGAATTAGGAAGATATACATTCTTCTTGATGTCTTGAATTTTGGAAAGAGAGCTCTCCTGAGTCTTTAGTGTATGTGTAAAATTTCTCTTGTTCTATGTATTGAATGGGAGTCTGATCAACTTTTTGTGTTGAATAAGAGCCGCTTTTTCTATTTCATATTCAATGGGGCATTGGTTGGTTAGTATTTCCATAGCTGGTATAGGTGTGATTTTGATAGCACCTGTGATTAGTCTCAGACTTTTGTTTTGAAAGATATGAATTTCTTTTGTATTTGCTGTTTCAAGAACTTTGCTGCAGTAAGTAAATAATGGCTTTACATATACATTGTATGTTGTGTTAAGAGTTGCTCTGGAACATCCCCACTTCATTCCTGTTAGACATTTTAACAGTGAAAGGTGCCTTTCTGCTCTTTGTATTACAAAAAATATAGGTCTCGTTAAAACACACAACTTATCTCAAATACATTTTCTTTTGTGGATCGATATGTTTGTGTTTTCCAATGCTTATACTTTTTGTCAAAAGGGAAGTCATTCATTTCTTATGTCTCGGGCATGCAAAGGGAATGGGAAAGGGAAGCCATCATAAAGCGACCAGCTTTAAAACACTTAACTATCATTTAAAGCCTACTATATTCCCATATGCCTTAAAAGGTAATAATAGGAGGAGACTGGGATGCACCTGTTTCTTAGAAGCATTGCAACTCTGCAAGTGAGAACATATGGCATTAGGTATGTATCATTTTCAAAAATCTGCACAAGCTGTATTATCAGAGTTTTATCTGAGGTGACCCAAGTCCACATTAGCTCGGATAACCGAGGTTCTACTGTACTTTGGGAGGGCATACAGGGTGATTAAATAAGATGTGATAGTGCTCAGAAATGTCCAATATACATAGGATTCTAAAATTAATGTTGTATGAAATTAGTGCAGCAAACATATATTAAGTGAAGTGGGCTTTTAATTACTTTCTCTAACACTTAAAAATTGTAGGCCGAGGAAGTATTGTATTTTGTCCAAAATTAATATTTAAATTTCCATGAATGTTTTGAGGTGTCTTAACTCCCTACCACTAAAAAAGTTTGAGTAAGTTCTGCACACATATCTGCCTGTCTGTGAGCAGCATATCTCAAAAACAGAGTTTCATGTAAATATCAATTGAAGTTTAACTTCCTCCAAGGATGCAATACAAAAGTTTTGTGCAAATCCTCATCTCAAACTATCCTTTGGAAAATATTTGTATCTTATTTTGTCAAAAATGGCTGCAATTGCAATAAAATACCATGTGTTTAAGGTATATGCATGAGTAATAAAACAATTATCTTGAATGTGTTCCAAATTGTCTTGAAGTCTTGTACAATCAAAATGAATGAATACAATAAAATTAGCAGAGTGGGATTACGCTAATTTCAGCAGAATGTTTTAACCTGAATTGATGAACTTCCTTTGTTGCTGGTGGAAATAAATATTACAGTAATCTATTTTCTACCTCAAAAGGTACTTATTTTAGAATCCATGTTTGTTTGGCTGTTTTCTATCATTCATGTTTTGATGAGCATTATCACCTCACAAATATTGAACAACATTTGAAAGAAATTAATTGCAGTTCGTTAGGTAACCAAAGGAAGTGCACAGAAATATCAAGTTTTTTCTTCTTTTGTGTAATGCAGTTTCTGTATAATTGGGTGGGAGGAATGTTACACAAATCTGCTATTTAGGATCCATAATATTCATCTGTTCTATTTCAACATTCCAGCAATTATTAAATATGTATAGCATAAGGTTGGTTCATAATAACCTGAGAATGGAAACCAAAATGGAAATGAGAACTGGAAGCAAAACAACATACAAAATGTTATTTTGCCCATTACTCCAGTAACAAGAACACAAGTGCATATCAATGACCATATCAATAACAAAATGGAAAGTCAATTTTGCACATTGGGATTTCATTTATTTCTAATTGACCAGTGATATTTTTTTCACTGGCTTTCAATTCAGCAAACACAATATGGGTTAGCAAACTCAAAATTCAATAAACATTTTTTAAATACTCTATACAGATCCAGTACTATTTCTGATTCCTCTAACCAGACCAAGTTGCATTTCTTTATAAATAGCGTACATTAAAATTGTATCTTTTTCTATTGGTTTTGATGTCCTTTATAGTTTTTGTTGTTGATTTTTAGGCAATAGCCACATCTGAGTTGCACTAAACAAACTATAGATGCTGTGTTTGCTAGCAGAACCAATGCTTAATGGTATTAACATTTGAAGTTCGGACATAGATATACTAGAAATTCTTCCAGTTTCATTTTCCAAGCTTGCGCATAGAGAGAGCTCTATGACTGTTCCAATTCATGCTGCCTTGATTAATTTCCAGTGTAGAGAGTCAAATATACACAATATGGATCTAATATGCCATGCTCAAGAATGAGAATGAGAAAGTTATGACTTGGTCAAATCCCCTTTGCCATTCCCAGGGCTCTGGAAAGCATTCCGTTAATTCTGAATGCTCAAGTTATAGCATATATTTTAACTTTGTAATTCTGGTTAGCATTCTCAGCTATTGTGAATTTAGTTTCTTTCTTCAACATTACCATTTATTTTCAGCTTAATTGCACCTTGTCTGACACCTTTAATCTTCACAGCCTCTTATTGAACAAATATTTCTATACTACAACCTTTGTTGTCTCCTTTTAACACTGAATATGTAAAATATGAAAAGAAATTATGTTCAACACTATAGTGTTAAATAGAAGATTTTGATCTATATATTTACAGTATTTTTAACTCAGGACAAAGACTAAACCTTGTTAAATCACTATACCCACAACTTTCTTAAATGTTACTACTGTTAAATTTGATGTTCTTTTATGAAAGTTTTATTACATTATACCTAGAACTCGATTATCTGATATTTTTAATCATACTGCAATGCTTCACATTACAAAACACATCCTGAAAAAATTGTAATACTCAATTTATAGTTCTACCTATAGATTTTAAAGTATGGAAAGACAATGAAGATGAAACAAAATTGCAGCATCAACATTATTGAAGCATGTGCAATGTTTAATTTAATGTGGCATTAGCATTAGTAATCATAAGGGTTTTGAGGCCTTTGTTTATTATTGTAGTAGTTACAATGATGAGCTACATGGAATGGAGGCTGTTATTGACCTAATTTTGGCTTAGGCTGCTGCTTTAACTATTCCTTGAACTTCTGAGCTGCATAAACACTACAGAGGTATTTTTTGGATGTGACAAATGGCCAATAGTTGCGCAGTGGTTTATGGTTAAGTTAACTTTTGTATTTCTAAGACATAGGGTATCTCTCCAACTTCCATGTAGTAAACATTGTGGGACAGTGCGTGATTAAATACAGTGCCCATTTGCCTTATTAGCAGAGTTTATTTCAAGGAAGGAAACACGGAAGTTACCGTCCACCAACAATTTGCATAATGGCACTTGTGCAGATCCTAGCAAGGTCATTTGCCACGTCTAAAAATACCTCTGTATGCTTACTTATACAGGATGGAAATAAAACACTGGCCATTTAGATTTAACATAGAAAATCAGTTCTTTTTTTCAGTTACTCTCATCCCTGTTGATTTTGTGGATAAATTTTATAAACTTTCTCTTATGGTCTACCAGGAAAATGTGAATTAGTTGGAGAATTTAAGGCCATGCTGACATGTTGCCATGGTAGCTTACAGTTAAGAGTACTGTCTGTAGAGCAGAAAACTTGTGATTCAAGTCCCAACTATGGCATTGAGTTTTCAATTCTGATTTTACCTTTCAAACAATATGTAACTTTTACTGATTCTTTGCATCATTAATTTGTTCCATTATTTTTGGCCATTACAAGTTTGTAACAAATCATCATGACATGAAACCCAGATCATGGGAGGTTGAATTACTCACATATCTCTTGTAAAAAGTGGCTGAAGTGTTACATTTTGTATTGAATCATTGCAAGTAGAAAAGATGAGTAAATAATTTTTTTTAATACTGCATAATTAATATTTTAATTATTATTGCACTAAAGATTTTCTTTGAAACAGTCAGGGACAGAGAGAGAGAGAATTAGAGAAAAGCTAATTTCCCATGTTAAATCCCTATGCCGATGTTTTGATTTACACTGTGTATATGTAATGTACAACAGATTAAAGGAAGATATTTTAAATTTTTGTTGAAATAGCCTAATAGCTAATAATGTCATAAATTCTTTACTTATTGAAGTAAGTGACAATAGATACTTAATGCTATAGTTTCATTATGTGTGTGGTATTATTGAGTTAAGCTGCTTGATACATGTTATACAGTTGAAGCCTCCGTTTCATGCTTACATTTATAAATTTGAAAAATCTAACTTGATTATAGATAATGAGTGATGTACAATTTTATTTGTACTAAAATATTTGGCACTTTTTGGTTATATATTTACAATATCAACAAGTTAATAATAGTTGTTATTATGATTATAGTAACAAGCGATATTAATTAGCTTCGTGCTTATAGAAGTCCCATATAGGGAGGTGTTTCATAGAAGGCACCGTTTTCGATGTGAGAATTTACAGCTACATGAGTAAAAAAGGTCAACTATGGTAACTATACCAAAATCTTTCAAAAATTCTTATGGGCTGTCATATCTTTGATGTATGAATGTGATAGTCACACTATGAAAGGGCTTTAAAGAAATTTTGGGCCATGATTGTGGTTTATTACTTATTAGGTGCTGCTAACTGGATGAAATTCTTATGCTCACAATATGGATTTGAAATAAGTTTGGATTTTTGCACTTATTTGACAGGCATTTGACCTATATGTACATCCTTGGTTTGGTTCTAAGGACCTGTATATCTGTTCTATATCTCATATAGAATCAAAGTGGGTCAAGTTAAATTATGTACTAATTGAGGATTAAAGCTAATGGAATATAGCAATTTAACATAACAGATACAATGGAAAAGACCACACCATATCCATCAGAATATACCCCAAAAATTTGAGTTGCCTGGTAGTTTATCAGGAAAAATTAGAATCATTAGAATCAGAAAAATTAGAATTGGAGAGTATAATGTCACTGGTATGTTGTTATGGGGAAAGTGGAAGATCTGTGGTTCAAATTCTGGCTACAGCATTGAATTTTTCAGTCTGATTCTACTTCCAAAGGTCAGAGATTTTTCTTTTTGTACATTCTTTAACCAGTTAGGTCATATCAGATGATGAATGAAACAGTAAAATTACACTTGTATGTCCCTAGGATGTGTAGAGCTTAGAGTCACCTGATCTTTTCTGGATAAGGAGAAACCCTGGAAAAGACGTTTTCTGGGTAACTCACCCTACCCAAGATTCAAACTTGGAACTGCTTGAATATGAGTTACATTTGTTAACCCCACACCACAGGGATGGGCTATTATGAGAATTTCTTTTGAATGTTAATGATGAAAGGGAAGTAATCAGTTGATGAGAACTGCTGAGGCAGGATACAGGAAAGGACAAAGTTGCACTGATAATTGTCTTCTTTCTCAAACAAATGATATAAAAATTTTAAGAGTTTAACCTAGAGATACACCAGCCTCTTTATAGATCGCAAAAAAGCTTTTGTTAAATTGTCCATCATTTCAGAATTATAGGAAATATTAGAAAATAAAGGAATACCACTACATTTATTAAACATGATAAGAAACTGTATGCATAACAAGCAGAATGTCTGTACAACATAAAAGAAGTATGCAGACTGTGGAAATGAAATTTCTTAGACCCATGACCGGTTATACAAGACTAGCCAAAAGGAAGACAACTGAATCTTGAAGACTTACATAAGACAATAATAGAAGACAGAACAAATTGGAAAAAGCTTTTAAATAGGATGCCAGGACATAAAATACCAAATGCAGCATATTCCTACCAACCAGAAGGTTGAAGAAACCCAGAACAACCCAGAAAAAAAATGGAAAGAGTGGAAACAGACTTGGAGAAAAGGGATAATAATAATAATTTGTTCATAGTAATAACTTTCAGCAATATAAAAATAATTCAGGTAACCAATTTTTTTATCATAATTTGTATGCATGGCTATTTTTGCAACAGGTAGTCAGATCTGTAGGCCCCATTTTTGCGTAGTGTGCTTAATAATATATCTTAAAAAAGCATGGACTTCCAGTTTCTCTTGCACTAGCAGAACTAATAATGTTTAAATTCTTCAAGCTAGATGTAAAGATATGATCAGCCCATGAAAATATATTGAAAAATATTAAATTGGTAACTCCAGTTTACTACAATATGTACAGAATGATTTATATTCTTTTAATATGAGGGGGTTGAATTGTTATTTTAGAAAAAAAGTCATATAATTATAAAAAAAGCTAATGACATACCAAGATTCTATTATTGGTCTTATTTTAGGGTGAAATTTTACCCAAAATATTTGAACAGAATAAACATGAGAAAGTCTTTTCCAGATGCATAAAAGCTTATTTCTACAACTTTCAACAGAGAAATGTTTCTCCATAACACAATACACAGTTATGTCCAAGCACCATTATTGCCTTTTCTTATCTTGGTAAGCAATATGCATTTTTTATGCATTACTTTCTGTAGTAACTATTAAGAAATCACTCTAAGTTTATCTGGAACAGAATTTTGTATCAATTTCACAAACATCACTTTTTTTAGGTGGAAACTTTTAAAAAACATGAATTTGCAAAGTCCTTAATCTTATTTAAACTAATTTTGTTGGAAACAAATGGATACTAGCAATATCAGCTTTGTGTATTTTACAAAGAAACATTAATTGCAAAGACAGAGTTTTGTGGGAATAAACTGATGCATGCTTGGAAAAGATGTTCGTAAACGGAATGTTTGTGTTATCACTGAAGCACTGGCTCTTTCTCACTGATTGGCACACTCTGCCCATGTGTCACAGTGTTCAGAGCCCGTTGGTCATTTGTCCTGGATCTTGGACTCGCTGACATACGACACCCAGTAGACAATGGTGAACAGAAAGAAGCAGATGGGGAAGAGCACCAGAGAAACCTGGTCCACCATGCCTCGTTGTGAACCACAGTAAAGTACAACATACTCTGCTAGCATTCGAAATTTTCTCCTTCCAGGAGGCTCTGAACCATCGCCCCCTGTCACCACAGTTGAGTGCTGCTCCTGGAAACAAGTTATAATAATTAATTTCAAATTGAAAGAAGTTAGAAACAGTAAAGCTTCTAATAATTTATAAATTACTTGAGTCAATTTTTGTCACACAACTTTATTTACACTTTTTGAAAATCATACATATGCTATTGCTCTTATGCTCAGGTGAAGGAATGGATATAAATGATGGCTTTGCCGATCTCATGCTGTTTTAGTTTTCTACTGAGTTTAAAGAAATACACCTAAGTTTTACATAATTATAATAAGCATATAGTGTCTTAAAAGAAACTTCAGGTGTATTTTCCTTATCTTTGTTGACAAAGACGCAAGCTGAGTGGGTGGCTTTTGGCCATGACAAATACATTTGCTGGTAGAGCTGGTGGCTTTTGGGGCGACAATGTCATAGCAACAAACGAGAAGGAAAGATAAAAATGTTCAGTATCCAGTGTTTACTGTTGAACAGCGGTTTTGTTTTTCAGTTCCCAATTGCTTTTAACCAGAAATGGAGAACAGAAAAAGGAAATGTTATGCAGTGGATCTGAAAGTAAAATTTACAAGAGGTGGAACCTAATCCACACAAAACCAAAACCGAAATTACTGCAGACTTAGGAATTGCTTATATCATGCTAGGTACAGTCATCAGCAAAAAAATGAGTTGGATACACTTAACACAACAAAAGTGAAACAAACCAAAGTAACTAATTTTTGTAAAGCAGGACCAAGTTCAGTATATTTTCTTCATACACATCTTTGTTGTTTGTAAAATGTTACACATGTAGCTCCTCTGTATTTCATTTTCTTTAAACAATATATGGTATATTATCAAAATCTCATTTGTAAGCAATTGTGAGTTACAAGCAATCTTACCTCTTCCCCTTGATATATGCAAAACCAGGTTCAATTGTATTTTTAATTTCGGAGAGCTGTCTTTACCCAATACAAATGTAACATCCCTACAATGCTGAATTACAAGTAACATGTGAACCGGCTGAGCTGCATTTTGTCTGTACGGGTCCTCTGCGTTTGTCGCTGACTGCCGCTGTCATAGAACAGTGTGAATAAAACCATACAGCATTTTTAAAACTACTTTTAAAGGCTTTACTTACCAATATAATTATAGCAGATGCTGAAACTGGCCACCGTCATTGCCCATACATTTTTGGCACCTCTTTAGGAAATTATCCATCACTTGCCATAGTTCACATTGAGAAATGCTGGCAATTTCCTGACGGATGTTTTGTTTTAGTTCTTCAAGGGTGTGTGGGTTTGTATTGTACAGAGATAGAAATCGCAGGGAGTTAGGTTGGGGGACTGAGGGAGCCACAAATTTCTAATGATTCTGTCCTGAAACACACTTTCAATTCTCATTGAAAGTTTGGCTGTATGAGCTTTGCAGAGTCTTGTTGAAAACAGGGAAAATCACACTCTCTATTGGTTAATTCTCTAAAAAAAGGGCACAAAATTGTATTTATATATGTATGGGCGACAACTGTTGACTCGAAAAAAATCATATTAAATGCCTGCTGTGCAGTAGAAAACATATGCTGAGCCCTAATACACTTAGTGACTAAGTACAGGACTAAATAATAAAGCACACTGGTAATAGTGCAGCCACATGATATCACATCAATTCAATACTGACTGTGAGCAGAGCAGAGAAAAACAAGTGGTGCTCGTGACCTTGTGTATATCACCTGCTGTTATCCTATTTCTGCGTTCGCAGTGGAAAAACACTGTGTAGTGGTCCACATGTATTTGAATCTCTCTGTAGAACCATATTATATAAATGACTACATAGTTCAATAACGATTTTTATGTAAAAATCCATGAAAGTTAATCACATAAAATAAAATAAGGTAAAATTGTGAAATTTGAGGGTATGACATTTAATTATTGCCACAGGTGTTACATAAATTAAAATATTAGCAAAAAGCATTTAACAGTACACAGACTTGTGCCTTTTCCTTATACTTGCAATGCAATCAGAACTACACTCTTCCCATGCTAACTAGTTTGCTTAAATGAGTAATAGATGTAAGATTGTTACAACTTCCTAATTAATAATATTAATTCTATCAAAGTTTTGTAAATAACAAAACTTGTTAGAAACATTATGCTTGCAAATTTTTGTTACATAGCATAAAAAAAAGGAAATAAAAATCTGAACAATAAGATAATTTAATTTTTTGGCGTTGTGCCTGTGCCCTTTTGGAGGTAAGGACAATTAAGACACAATTTCACCTGATTTCTGAGTGAGATGTTATGTATGTTGTGTGCCAAATTTCACAAAAATTGTTCATTTTTAGTTTTCTGGTAGGTTTAGATACTGGATGACTAATTGATGCTAGCAATCATGGGACTAATATGTAGTTAGAAATCACATTTTTAATGTGCATTTTCTGTGTGCATGCATACATGCATGCATGTGTTGTTAGTTTTATTATATGTATATGGGGTGCAGAAAAACAAGCTGCAAAAAGTTGTAGAATAGAAGGCAGTACCAAACTAAGCATTTTGGGTATGAAGTCGTAGAAGCAGTGTTATAACAGGAGCGTTGCATAAACATAACTGAAATGTGACTTTATGAAACATCTAATTGGAATGTAACTCATGTACTGTCTCAATGAGTTCTGGTACACCCATACTGTACTGGACAAGACAGTATTATCATATCACACCAGACACACCTAGTGACAATGACTAGTACTATACAAGAGTGCATTTTGTTTACATCTGACGTGCTACAAACATGTTTCACTACTAGTAGGCGAGCCCAATATAGGATTCTGGGATTTACTCAAGCATGGCAGATCAACATAAGGGGGGACACCTTGCACCCTGTTGAGTACCTTCACCATATATAAGACCTCTATATGGGGCCACGCTTCTAGTGCAGCCAATCAGAATAGTAAAAAAAAAAAAAGAAAAAAAATATAGACAGTTAGAAATACTTGAATGAGTCAGATTAAGATATGGTGGGATAATTACGTGCTGAAAAGGGTGTATTTCAATAATCTGATAATTTAAGCCGTGACATAAGGGAATGGGTGGGTCACAAACTTGCAAACAAAAATGTCATCTCCACATTCTCGAGCGTGGTCAAATTTTGTTTTCTTTTGAAGGAAATAATTCAAGGATAGCAGGAAAAATATAATTTGCCGATTTCCACAAGCTTCAGCTTCAATAAAGTTTAGAGCCTGCAGCTGCAGTGAAGTTTGTATACCCCACTCTGCGCCTCAGCTCGGGTGACAATACTATGTGGGTTGGAATGTCATACTTTCTTCCCTAAGGTAAATAATATAGTTTTTTATTTGTATGCTATTTTCTGTGTATTTCATTTGTCACATTCAGTGAGTTAAAAAAATCATGAAAAAAATGTTTCAAACCATCATATTAAGAAAATTCATCCAAATAATAGATTATGGGTCAGCACAACTAGGACATCAAGCTGAACTGTCTTTATAATAATCTGATGTGCTCGAGTATTTCAAAATAGCAATTTTTTCTTTTTTTACATTTTTTACAGTCTATAGATGCTCTCCTCTCCAGTAAAAGGGTATACATCATATAAACTTTTTTTCTTTCTACCATCTAATCTTCAAAATCCAATAGGTCCCCATGATGCTTGAGTATATCCCCATTTAGCATCTTGGGCTCCCCTACTGTACTGTATTTAACGTTGACACATGTAGCAGAGTAACAGAGCTGCATGTTCATAACTTCATAAAGCTTATTTTGGTGCTGCTTTTCTACTCGTGCACATTATTTTGTCACACCCAGTAGATTTTGCACTGTAATAACTACCCACCCTATGGATTTCTTTACTGTGGTGTTCTTGTAATGCTGTACTACCATCCTGAGGCCCAACCTTGCTTGTACCAAACATACGAAGGTTGTCAACTCTGGTGCTAGGAACACGATGGTGCACTATTGGTGGAAGTTGTGGACGATGGCTGTTGTGGTTGTTATTTGCTGTTGCTGCATTGGCAGCATTATTTGTGGCAGCAGCAGCTGCAGCCGCTGCAACTGCAACAGCAGCAAGCGTTGGTGCTGCCTGATGGTCTTGAGGCTGACCTCCCAGGGTCGCATTCAACCTATCCAAATCACGCTTCTTGTGTCTCCAGAACTTGTCATATCTTATACCAAAGAGCACTACAAAGTACTCTAGCAGGGCAAAGAAGACAAACAGTGTACATGAGATGAGCCACACTTCAATGCATTTGAGCTCTAGCGCATTTGGAGAATTGTTCCTGTAAAAATAACCAGTTTTAGATTAAAATATTAAAATTAGTATGTGAAAATATAGACATTTGTCTTATTACTAAGGTATATAGTGAGTTTTGGTATATTTCTTCAGCAAAACATAATTATTAGAAAGATTTATTTATTACTCTTGCATTAAAATGAAAAACAAGATTTAATGTGTTACATTTGCATGACTTTCTAGTCTTTCTAATCTTGCAAATGATTATTCTATCTACTCTATGTTAATGGATATAAATTTTTGCAGAAATAATTGCATTGCCATATATTAAGGTATTTTCATGCCAAATGAAATGTATATCTCTAATTTTCTTGGACTAGCCTTAGAAGTCTTTTTAATTCTGAATGACTTTTCATAACTGGTAAACTGTAAGAGGTAGACAAAATCTTACTACATAAAAAGTGTAGATTTTTGTTAAAATGCGCAATGTGTTTCTAACACATTTTCTTGTGTAGTCAATCATTTCCAAGATATTCCTTGTTATTGGTTTGAATTTTGAAATGCTCATACCTTTATACTTTTCTCAAATGAAACATTGCTATCCATTTCTTTCCTCTTTGCCATGCAAATAGAGTGGAATTTCAAAGCCTTCACATGGCGACCATGTTTTACTATCACTTAAGCCTACTGTTTTCCCATATTTCCATTGTACCTACAATAAAATATGTTTTAAAACCCTTTACACAAATGTTTATCTTGATTAACATGAAGTAGATAAAAGAACAAACATTTGTAGGAATAGTTTGTTGAAAATGGGCAGAGAAAGCCATATGAATGTATTTCTATTACTTTTTATTACCGTTCCAATTATTTTTATAATTTTAGATTTCTTTAATTTTAAGAGTTGCATTACTTATGTTCCTCCAGTATATATAACATCAGGTTATCTATATAACAGGATTATTCATGTCTTTCACTCATAAAGTTAAAATTTCCTTCATAGTTCAATCAAAGTTATCTCCATTGTTCTTTCGTTTAGTATTACATACTTTCCATACCCATTTTTCTCTCACTTTACTGTATACTTTCCCAGTTTGTTTTACATTTTGCTCTGATCTTAAATTTAGAATTTTTGTACCTCTTATTGTATTTGGTAAATTCTCTTGCTTTCGCAAAAGGAACTCATCCCTCCACATTTTAATTTGTTTACATATTAGAATACAATGCCATATGTTATCTGCTTCTTCACACATTGGGCATTTTCCACTCCTTATCCCATTTAAGTACATTATCCTTGTCGTGAACCATGCCAGCCCTTCCTTCCTGCTTTCTCACAAATTTCAATATATTTTTCTCTTCCCAATCCATTTTCAATGATCTGTATAATTTTTTAAATAATGCATTCATTTAAACAAATTATTAACATGTTACAACTAACTTCGTAAGCTTCGGCAGCCAGTGTCCATAATAATACTTATTGTTATTGTTATTGTTATTTTTATTATTATTATTATTATTATTATTATTATTGTTAATTATTATTAATTATCGTTATCGTCATCATCGTCATTATTATTATTATTATTATTATTATTATTATTATTATTATTATTATTATTATTATTATTATTATTATTATTATTATTATTATTATTATTATTGTTATTCTTGTTATTGTTATTGTTGTTGTTATGGTTGTCGTTGTCGTTGTCGTCGTCGTCGTTATCGTTATCATTATTATTATTATTATTATTATTATTATTATTATTATTATTATTATTATTATTATTATTATTATTATTATTATTATTATTATTATTATTATTATTATTATTATTATTATTATTATTATTATTATTATTATTATTATTATTATTATTATTATTATTATTATTATTATTATTATTATTATTATTATTATTATTATTATTATGTTACAACTACCTCACTACATTACACACAGGTATTTGTAAATATGCTATGTAAATTATGCATGTAAATAACACGCTGTATTTATCATGCTTACTGCTGTTTCCTGTGTAAGGTCAAAAGATCAGTGTTCAATAACTCCAAGAGGAACATAGATCACAAAACAAAGAGAACTACTGTTGAGAAACAATAAATTATAAAAATTTGCACACAGAAGCATGGGCATTGGCAGACTTTTTTTTCAGGTGGGGCCATATGTTGTATTAATATTGTTTGATTGCAAACTTCCATTATTCTTTTGTTAAATTTATAGTATTTCTTGTAGATAACCTATTAATTTGTGCTAAATAAAAATTGTTCTTTACATCAAAATTAAAACAGTAGCCTAATACTCAGTAATTGACTGCACATCAAATTCATTAATTTCCAAAGGGGGCCATGGCCCCCCTTGTCCCCCTTTGTTATGTCCATGCACAGAAGAGAAAACCTATATAGAGATAGGAGGAATGGTGAATAGATGTTAAGTAACCATTTGTAGTATTGTTCAGCAGCAGATACTTGTCAATTTACTCAACTGGAAGACACCAAAGTAGAATAAAAGGGACTGAAGACCTACAATTAATATCACCATTAAACTCCAAGAAGTATAGTCCAGCCGAAGGAATTGATTGATAAAGAAGTTCATTCATGCACAATCACAGAGTACTGAATAGTGCTGCCAAGAGGAAGTCACAAGCTAGATCAATCAGAAAAAGAGGAAAGAATTTACCAAAACATGTTCGTGAAATGTAGAATTCTGGGATAATATTCTATGGTGTGTTGAGAGTAAATTTAATATTTACTGCAGTGGTGGAAGAATCTTAGTCTGGAGAAAACAAGCACAGAATATGATCCAAAGAATATGTGGGTGCAGTAAAGCATGATGGAGGTGGTGTATGATATCCACAGGTGTAGGGGATCTTGATGGTATGGAAAAAGTATGTTTATTTATTAATTATACTTAAGAAACATTTGAAATACACCACTCATAAATTAGGGTTGCAGGGAGCCTTATTTCTGGCAAGATAATATCCCCAAGCACACTACAGCAGTAGTTCAGTTATGGTTACTGTCTATGTTCCACATCTTCTGAAAACATCACTACAATCTCTGGACCTGAATCCAATTGAAACTATGTGAAATGAGATAGAAGAACGAGTAAAGAAGAAACTCAACTGAAGAAAATACCTTCAGAGGAGTGGAAAAGACTGATGTGACAACCAATAATGTGCATTCAGTGCTGAAAAGGCTATCATCTGCTCTCTTTCAGAAACGGCTAATGAGAAAGTGTTAAAATCTGAATACTTTTTGTCCAGCTCAAGTAGCATCTTTTGTAATTATCAAAAAATTATACAGTTTGAACCAACTGAGACACTGTATTTTATATACCTTTATTTTCCTTCAATGCTTTTTGCCTTCACTTGAGGGCATCAAGAATTTGTTGACTGGCTGGAACTCTGTTGGATTTTTTATCTTTGGAGAGGAGACATCTACAGAGATACATCCTGGCTGGAGAAAAATTCCTACCCCCCTGCCGGGAATCGAACCCGGGATCCCTTGCACGGCAGGAAGGTGCTCTACCAACTGCACTACGGGGCCAGCCCATAAAAGAACTGCGGGACAAAATTCTGACACACCGGCGACGCTGATATGATCCTAGCAATTGACAGCATCGTTAAACAACAAAATAATGTTTTTTAAACATGCATACCCTACGCCAACTCCCCCCCCCCCCCCCCCCCCCCCCCCCACACACACACACACACACACTCGAGTTCTCTAAAAATTATTTTTTTTCTGGTGAAGTCTTGACATTGAATTTTTGGGTGGAATACAATGCTTGCTCTACTTCACTATACATAGTAGAGAAAGTAAAAACTATACATTGTAAAGGCAAAAAGCATTATTGGAACCGAATTAAAAGAACATTTTCACAACATGTAACAAAAAGATATAGATAAATCTGCAGTAGGAGCACATTTTTGGAATGATTACCTCAACATTGAGTGAAGAACCAAACTACTGAAACTGGTCTATATGTGCTATGAACTAAATACCTGGGAAAACATATAGGTGTATGAAAAAGTTTGAAACCCATCTAATGAAGTTTGACCTTCCCTTGGGAGAAAACTCATCACTCAGTCTTATTGTATCTTTTCCAGATGTCTTTCCAGAGATAAAAAATCCACATGACCAGCTGTCATACCAAGCGAGATGGTGTCGCGGCAACATGTGCGACTCGCATTCAGGAGGTCTCAGGTTTGATCCCTCTTAATTTTTCCGTGGTTTCTCTTTGTCACTAAGTGAATTCTGGGGTTGGTTCTCTTCTCCATGAATTCCTTTCTCTTTCTTTCTGATTTTCCTTCTTTGCCATCTTTCAGGTTTGGCTGACAGCGGACAGTTGGCATACATACTTGCACTCTGGAAACCCTCGTTCCCTGGCCCCTCCTGGAAGTTGCTGTCCGAACCTTTAGGGTCACCTCATTGACTTCTCCCTGTGTAGAGGAAACACTTTGGTCATAGGCCGGGTGACAACCTCTGTAAGTGTTAGGAACGTCTGTGTGTCTCTGTGTTCACTGGCTCCACTCTCTGACAAGCTATGGTCTCACTTTGCCTAATTCCTTCCCTCTGGAGGGGGAGTGGGTGATAGCTTGCAAAACATCCATGTCGGGGTTGTGGTGGGCCAAGGTGTCCCCCTTCCAAACCATGATCACACATATCACATACAGTGGTCAATAAATTCTTGATTATGCTTTCAAATGAAGGCAAAACATGTTGAAGAAACATAAAGATATATGAAGTACAGAGTGTCTCAGTTGACTCAAATTGTATAATTTTTAATTATTGCATTACTTCACATTGCTAATATCAATTTATTTTTTAAACATTTTTCCTGTTTATTTATTTAGGATGCATGTATGTATATGATATATATACTTGTTCTTCATGTCCCACCTCTGCCCACTATAGGCGTCATTGGTGAGGTGCAGTACTGGAGGGTGGGACTTGGTCAGCATCCCAAGCCCTCCCGGCCAGTTATGCGGTCTTCTCGACCTGGAGCCGCTACTTCTCCATCAAGTAGCTCCCCCCAGGACCTAATGAGGCTGAGTGCACCCCGTACCAGACCTCCCAGAGGGGATAAAATCCCCATGCTGGTACCGGGGGTTAAACCTGGGTCCTCCGCACTACCAACTGCACTACGGAGGTTTCAACTCATAACTTTGTACATATGACTAATGTTCATTGTAATCACATTCTTAATACTGAGAGCTGCATCCAAATACTTATGCCTGCCTCTGTACATATGCAAGAGTATTTGTAATATGTATACTAACAACTAACATTTGTCAGTATGTGTACTCACCTTACAGTGTCAAACATTGTTACAAGTGACAGTAGTGTTGTAACGAGAAGAACCATGCGTCCAGGGACCATGTCGGGTATCACAACAAAACTGCCCCATGACATGATGACAAACAGAGAGCTTGGAAGATAGCTCTCAAGGAGGTAACTGCGTAATTCCCTGCTCATCGTTATCAACATTCTTGCTGTGGAGTGGTTACCTTTAACATAAACACACATTTAACACTTTTCAAGAAAAAGTTTCTAAGTTAATTGACTTGCAAAGTTTGAAGTTCTGCATAGCTTCATCCATCTGGACTGGTCCAGACCAATGGTTTTTAAGTGTGCTTAAAAATGACAGCTCCATGACAGTAGATTTACTGGCATGTAAAAGAACTCCTGCGGGATGAAATTCCGGTACACCGGTGACGCTGATGTGATCCTGGCAATTCTTAGTGTCGTTAAACAGCAAAATAATTTTAATTTTTAAATTTTTTTTCACCCAATTAGGGTTGGAATCTAATTGCAATAACAGTGTTAGTTCTGAACTTCAGAAATGGATACTTCTGGTAAAAGGTACCATTATGGTGCATCTATCCATAGATAAGTCAGTAGATACACTGGATGGCATCTTAATTACCATCTGCCATCACTGCTCCCTCTGTGCACCTGTGGCAAAGCAAGGTGACATAATATGGGGATCAGATGTTGAAGGCTAACTGTAAATGTATCTGCAGATAGACTGGATAGCATCCTAATATCATCTGCCTGTCACAGAGACAGAGGTACAGTTGCCCTAAACTGATTCCTTTGTGAACATGTGACAAAGCAAGGTGGTATGGTCTAGGGATGAGACCTTGAAGGCTAATTGTGAATGTATCTGCAGATAGACTGGATGGCATCCTAATATCATCTGCCTGTCACAGAGACAGAGGTACAGTTGTCCTACACTGATTCCTTTGTGAATATGTGACAAAGCAAGGTGGTATGGTCTAGGGATGAGACCTTGAAGGCTAATTGTGAATGTATCTGCAGATAGACTGGATGGCATCCTAATATCATCTGCCTGTCACAGAGGTAGAGGTACAGTTGCCCTACACTGATTCCTTTGTGAACATGTGACAAAGCAAGGTGGTATAGTCTAGGGATGAGACCTTGAAGGCTAATTGTGAATGTATCTGCAGATAGACTGGATGGCATCCTAATATCATCTGCCTGTCACAGAGACAGAGGTACAGTTGCCCTACACTGATTCCTTTGTGAATGTATCTGCACATAGACTGGATGGCACCCTAATATCATCTGTCCGTCCCATAATTACTATGGAAGCTATGTCAGAAACAAGTTACTCTACACATCTTACAGGTAACAAAGTTTTATCTTCATACATTCTTGTGAAATTATGCATCCAATTTGGATAAAACACTATTTATTTTTTTCAAAATCAGCTGATCAAAGGACAAAATGCCATTTGACTTTTTTGTTTGTAATGCTTCTATGAAGCACATATTAGAAGGAATGTAATGACTTCCCTTCCACCCTGTATAAAAAAAACTGCATAATGAAACTTTTCTGCAAATGTTTACCTCAACCAACATAAAGCATATGGAAAAGTAAGCTTTGTAAGAATATTTGCAGAAGTTGTATAAAAATAAATAATAGTGGGCAGAGAAAGTCATGTGAATGTAAGACATTTGATGCTTTTAGTATTTTTGCATGAAAAATAGGGTAGAAATGACACTTCTAGGAACTTTCCATTGCATCCCTGCTTATTTATGTTTGAAAATTCCCATGTGTTGCTGCTTACCTTCACCATAGTATATGTTCTGAGCCTCTGCTTCAGCGACAAAGGATACTACATATTTGGGAAGCCGGTAACCATCCCCAAAATCACTTGGAAAGCTCAGGGGTGGATCTCCTCTCCATCTGAACACCATATAGTCCACTGTGTATTTATCTGGAACAGTAAGACCATAATTTGAACAATCTGGATTTGTTATCTTATTAGACAGCTTAACAAATTGTATTTGTTCAATAAGCTTGAATTACAAAAGACAATCTGTTAAACATTTCTTTTCCAATACTTCAATGATATGTTATTTACTGCTCCCCTAAGTATGGTCCCAAAATAATCTACTTTATTTGTTGTGTTATATGAATGCACATTAAACTTTTTTTCTATATTCCCTTCTACAATGTATTTAATACCTTCTTAGGTAACATGTGAGGCTCACATTCAGGAGGTCATGGGTTTGATCCCTGACCCATGGGTTTTTTCAGGGGTTTTCCTGGGTCACCAGGTGAATAATGCTGGGTAGGTTACTTTCATCCCCACATTTCTACTCCCTCCAATTCAATTCACTAATTTCATTCATCCTTTCATCTGTTTGGTCTCTTTCAGGGTAGAAAGCCTCAGTGGGTGTTTGGATGCAGCATGGTAGAGAAGAAATGCTCTGAGGAACCCCATCCTCTGTCATGAAAACCTGGCTCTGGATTGAGACCCTTGAGCCATGGGGACGCCCTGGCTAGTGTCAGGGAGTTTACAGCTGAGAGAATGTAGGGACCCCACCCTCTGCTGTGTCTACTCTCCTGTGATCTTGCGGTCCCCTGTCTCCTCTCACCTCACCCATTGCTCCTGACGTGCCGCTTTAGGATGCAGGCACAAAACATCTCTAAGATTGAAGTGACAAAATCCCCCTCCATATCTGTCCTACTTCTATTCCTAGGTATGTATTTGTCCACTGGAATAACTCTAATGGTCTTCTCTTGCAATTTGAAAATTTTTAACACCTTTTGCGTTTATATTTCTTCATAGAGGTATTCCATATTTTATATCTGAACAGTTAAGAGCATAATATACATGTTATAAAATTTTACTATCCATAATTCTTTTAGCTTGTTTCATTATGTATATCTCTGTTTATTTTAGTTATATGTTCTATGTGTTGTCTCCAGCCGAGGTGTTTATCATTACCATCCCAAGACATGTCCTACTTGACATATCTCAGAAATACTTTCACCATTAATACTTTCACCATTAATACTAATTTTCATGTCTGTAGAACACTGCTTAAGCTCAAACTTCATCCATGTTTTATTTCCATTTATCATCAAATCTAATGTTACATTAACATAGCATAAACATAAATTTTGAATGAGTAGATACATATTTCATAGACAGGGACAAAAAAGCTTGACATATTAATGAGAAAACATATATTCAGAAAACGTATAACTGAGCTAAATATTAAAGGATAAATATTGGTGCCTAAAAAATTAAAGTATATCTGTGAAAAGTGTATAAGTGAGTGATGCAGCAGCTATGACCTGCCCCCCTAGAAGCCGCAAGACACTGATGCTCTTGCACAATAAAGGCCTTGTAGGCTGTACTGCAATGCTTAGACCTCCCTTGCAAATAATTACATAAAATCCTTCCAGAAAGTGGTGTTCATTGCTTTTTTATATGTTCTCATATCACTTGCCATTATTTTCAAGCAAGTCCTTAATTTAAGATATCGTCATGATACTTACAACTGCTGAAATCCACAGCACACTTCTGCACATCTAGAGGATATAGCACAAAGTCCATATCACATTTGATGATAACGGTAGCTCTGAAAAAGTAATAATAATAATTATTATAATAATTTATTATCCAATTCAAAGTGAAACATTGTATTCTGTGATATGTTTTCAGAGTGGTAATGTATAGTGTTTATAACTTTTTGTTTCTGATTAAAATGCTCAAAATCAGTGGTCAGCAAACTGACCTTCTTGAGTAATTATTGTAATAAGGGGCACTTTAAGAGATTAGTTTAATCAGATTTTGAGTTGCTAACGTGATACAGAATAAGGCAACAGAAAACAATGTTATGAAAAGTAACCTGAATGTTTATCAATATCCATCAACTGTATATTTACACAGGTTGCCTTGTTTACATTGTCGATAAGATAATTGGCTGTACTAAATGTTGCCTTAGCTCCTATCGTATCTATGAATGCAGAGCGGGACAAAGACAAAGAATAAAAATCCCTGTTCATTAATGAAAGGGTGCTAGCAGTTATAATTATAATCAACCCAGGTCCTCTGGGCCAGAGAAAGACAAAATGTGTTGAAGGAAAATAAAGGTATATCAAATACAGAGTATCTCAGTTGCCTTCACTTGAGGACATTATCAAGAATTTGTTGACTGGCTGGAACTCTGCTGGATTTTTTATCTTTGGAGAGGAGACATCTGGTAGAGATACAGTGAGACTGAGTAATATCAATAGCCTAGTCCACAGACGTTAGAGCCATTTTCAAGAAAATCAAAATTTTCGAAAAATTTTCCATGTAAAGGGTAGTTTAGGGAGGAGCAATTTTCTTCAAAATCTTCGTGTCACATCCTTGAAAGACGCTTAAATACCAACTTTGGTTTTTAACTGACTTTTCGTTTTTGAGTTATGTTGTCCACAGGCTGACAGACAGACACGCGCGCGCGCGCGCACACGCACACACAAATGCACGCATTCGGACCTTTTCCCAAAAATACTTTTTTGGATTCAGGGGCCTCAAAACATATATTTCCAGTGAAATCTCGACATCGAATTTTTGGGTGGAATACAATACTTCCTGTACTAAACTAGTAGAGAAAGTAAAAATGTCCTATGTTTTATTCAGGGGGCCTCAAAACATATTTCCGGTGAAATCTCGACATAAAATTTTTGGGTGGAAAATAGTACTTCCTCTACTTTACTAAACGTAGCAGAGAAAGTAAAAAGGGGAAAAAGAAAAAAGATTACCTTCCTGGAATTTACTGTGAACGCTCACATTATAATAGGTCTCGTTCTGGTTACTGTTGTTGGTTGTTTGTGAACCAACCTTCAAAAGCTTTGTGTAAATGGAGTAGAGGCATTTATTGTTGAAGTGAAGCAATGAAGCCAATGATTGGTGATGGTAGCAAGGACTACTTTTGGTTTGTTTCAGTGGCTCACTTAATTACGTGAAAGCCACACCCTTAATCAAACTGGAAACGGAGAGCGAGCTAGCGAGCGAGTAATAACCTCTAGCAGACTCATTACGGAAGAGTAGCTTGTCCATCATTTGTTGTTATTAAACACAAGTACCTAGCTACGTTGTGTGCTGTCAACTGCTTAAATGCTGACAAACACAACTTTAATTAACACTAATTGTGGACATTCTGTAGAAGTGTGCAGAAAATAAAATGTACTTACTTCCTTTGCGGCTTTCTTAAGGCCGAGGAAGTATTACATGCGATATCGAAATTATGTCAGGGAAAAAAGAACAGTTTCCAGTTACCGGAGGACAAAAACATTTTGTGTTACATTCACACAACTTTCTGTACCTACTATAATCGTTCTCCGTGGTCTGGAGGTAACAAGCTTCGGATTTTTAGCATCTAAAAACTTAACATTAGGTTCTATCTATTAGTATTGTGATAAATTTGCAATCCTAAAATTCCACTTCTGACATTAATATGATAAAAGACACAAGTCCAGTCCAGTTATTTTTTCTCACCTTATTTTCTTTTAAAACTTTTGCATAACAACACAGTTCTCTTTTACTGACGTCGTCACAGTCTACAGTTTTTCGTGACATTACAACTCACAACCGTTTTCTTTCCGTAACCTTGACTCGTTCGTTTCTTTCTTCACTTACTGTGTCTCATAAAAACTGTCGGACAATACACTCATTAAATGCTTCACTTTGTTCCTTTCGACGCGACCGTACATACGCAACTGACACACACACACACACACACACACACACACACACACACACACACACACACACACACACACACACACACACACATACACTCAAACAGAGTTCCCAAACTCTCGTTGTCTCGCCTCCTTATATAGCGAGGATACATAACCAGACCTTTCTGGAACTTCTACAAATGCGCTGGCTGTTGGACACTTCTCGAAAACACCTTTGACATGCCGCTCCGATTGTTCTCACGTGTTCACAAGCAGTGGCGCGTGGCCGCCTGACCTTGAGCGTCTGGTGCATGTACCGCCTATGGTGTGAGGTAGCCTGGCACCGAGCATTTGCTGTGTTGCCGTTGCCATCGGCCGGCGTCACAGTATATTAGGCTTTTATACGCTATTATATGTTCAGCTTAGGAATGTACAGGAGTTTTGAAATATATGCCTATTTGTATAAATCACCGGGGGTGCCATTATGTTTAAAACACTAACTTTAAATTTTAGAAAGTTTAATTAACTCTAACTTTAATGTGTATTTGAAGGTATTAACTTCTATACATCTAGATTAGTATGGCACTGAAAAAAACAATCTCAATATACTCATTTTGTATCAGTGCTGAAAAGCAAAATTTAATTTCGAACATCGCACGAACAAAAGTTCTCATATCTACTCATTTTGCTTTAGTATGGCACTGAAAAAAAAAGTATTTTAAACACTACACGCGCAGAACTCATTTTGCACTCATATTATGACACTGAACAATGAAGTAGCCACTTTGAAATATTCTCAAATGCAAACCCTATTCTGTCTTCCGTTAAAATACGCTTGAAAGTGGAGAAACTGCGTTTCGCTCCACATGATGTTGAGACTGAAGAGTGTTAGCAGGTTGAGGACAGCCTGAGGTGTGTCTTACATGTGCTTGCCCTTGTCAGGGCTTAACCACTGTAATGACGGGATGTGGGGCTTGCAGGATGTCAGGTGTAATTGAGGTTAGGATAGTGACGGGATAGCAAGATTTGCTCCTCAGCGGCTGCAGGTCAGGGTGTGATGCTCCATGTGTACCGAAATGGGAGATACGAACATAATTCCGGCTACTTTCTTAGGTTTCTTGTCCTTTTTCTCCTCAGAAAACGCTATCGATTATTGCTATGACCGTGAAACTTGTCAGGGCACTAAAAAAGAATTTTATAGTGCATGTTAAGTGTCGGTCAGGTCGTGAAAACCGCATAACTGACCGTGAGGGACCGGGACGCTGACCACGTACCACCCTGCAGTACTGCGTCCCACCAATGACGCCTGTAGTGGGCCGAGTGGAAGACGCAGCGGCTGGGCGGTAAGGCTTGGTTCTTCATGGGCCGTTGTGCCGGGGCTTAGCTTTATGTTAAGTGTTGGTACTCCCTATAATGAAAGATACAATAATGCATACCTACTACCCAGTAATATCGGTCGGGGTGGCTCAGTTGCTTAGGCGCTGGCTTACTGATCCCAAGGTCGCGGGTTCAAATCCGGCCCAGATCGATGGTTTTTAAGCGTGCTTAAAAACGGCAGCTCCATGTCAGTAGATTTACTGGCATGTAAAAGAACTCATGCGGGACAAAATTCCGGCACACCGGCAACGCTGATGTGATCCTCGCAATTGACAGCATCGTTAAACAACAAAATAAAAAAAAAGACTACCCAATAATGCTACTACGTAATTATTATTTATTCATGCCAACAAACTTACTGTTGGTGTTTTTAAACACACAAGCCGTGTGTGGGTCTCTGATGTGAGACTGCCTTTGTGGTTTACCACGAGAAATACGAACTGGTTTGAGAATTTAATGGCATTCTGGCAGTTTGTCACAATAGCTCAGTGGTAGAGCAGCCACCCGGTAAGCGGAAGGTCTGTGGTTCAAATCCCAGTTGTGGCATTGAATTTTTAAGTTCCAGTTCTACCTCTCAAATGCTACTACGTGTTTGCCTCAAGTTTTAAAGTATTGTTGCGGCAGGTAAAATCAAATGTTTCAGAAATTTCCTGTGTCTCTGACAACCACAATAACGTAAGTAAACTGATGGCGAATCTTTTAGTTGCAGTTCATTATATGTCGGAATATTACGCACATTTTATATGATCATAATTTAACATTTTCATTACTCGAGCTATTTATCGCTTTGAAAATAATGTATATAAATAAATGCCGGTTCATTTTTATCTTTTTGAGTTATGCTGTTAAAGGCAGACGTGCACACACACACACGCACGCACGCACACGTTCACAGACATTTTTAAAGAATGCCTTGTTTAGATTCACGAAGTTCCAAAAACTGTCCCTTTTCTCACATAGTCTCAAAACATTTGCTGTGAAATCTTGGCATTGAACTTTTTGGGGAAAATACTTCCTCTACTTACTGTACGTAGTAGAGAAAGTGAAAACTGTACAAAGTCACATTATTGTTTCCAAGTTCAACAAATTTAAATGAAATAAAGGTATTTGCTCTGCGATCTCAAAAGAAATAAGGTAAAACAAATTTAATTTGTCTCATTAAACATTTGCATCTACCAATTAATTCCCTTGTGCCTCTGGATGAAAGACAAAGCGCAATGTTTGGTATTGAGAGTAATATATAGGTTTCAACAGAGATCAGATCTGCCCTTATTTGATGGCAAGGAAATTAGAAAAGTAATTTTTGCCCACGGGAGCTTCCCCTCAGATAAGCAATCGCTTGATAATAATTAATGAACGACTTGATTTCCGCGGGCGTAATAACGTCCCTACAAGGTAGGTAGGTAGAGGTGATGCAGAATTGGCAAACTACCCTTTCACCGCTGTATGCTTATAGGCACGCTTCATCAGCAGGGTCGTACTGCGTGGTTTAGGGGTAACGTGCTAGCCTCTGGTTCCCAAGGTCGCAGGTTTATACCCGGCGGAGTTGGACGGATTTTTTCTGGCGTAAAAATTTTAGCGTGGTTTTGTTCGGGAGAGAAGTAAAGCCGGTGGTCCCGTGGCGTAGATTTATAGCACGTAAAAGAACCTCAAGCCTGATAAAGAGGCCTCTGAGCAAAATTAAATGGTCTTTCACACCCAATTGTAATGGATGCTGAGAACCACAGCAGTTAAAAGTGCGCCTGTAAAAGAAACTATTTCAATTCATTAGTAGATGTGAGAAAAAGTACACTCCAATTTCTTTTTCCTTTGTCACATTATTTTCCTCTAACTGAATGCACAAATACACAGTTCTCTTTTACTGATGTTACGCAGTCTACAGTCTTTCGTGATATTACAACTCCCAACTGTTTTCTTCTCGTAGTCCTGACTCAGTCCTTTCATTGTCTTCCTTCATTTTCTGTCTCTCATACACTAACTCCGACGATACAATCACTCGACGCTCGTTAAAACCTCTTCCCTTCGACGCGACGTACCTTTCACGACGACAGTACCACACATACACACACAGCTGCCTCGCACTCACTGACCGGCTCATGTCTGTAACTTTCTCCTCTGTTGTTTTCTCGCCTCCTTATATAGTGAGCAGGACGTAACATGAATCTTTCTTGACTTCTACAAACACGCCGGCCGCTTGAAGGCTCCATCAATCTTTTGTTATGTGCCGCACTCATTGTTATTAGTCACGTATACACAGACAGTCGCTCGAGGCAGGCTAACTTTGAGCGCACTTGTTTGCTCGCCGGCCTGGTATGTGACGTGAAGTAGCTTAGTCCCGACCATTCTCTGTTGTGCGCCGCGCCCGGTGTCACACTATTCTATTACTTTTCTTAGCCAGGTATAACAAGCAGGGAAGTATTGTATTCCACCCGAAAAACTCGTGGTTGAGATCTCACACAAATACATGTTTTGAGGCCCCATGAAGTATCCTCAAAAAGCATTTTTAGAAAAAGAATCGTGTGATAGGTCGATAGGACGATTTTTATTAAAATACCATATGTTAAAGATATTTTCATGACAATGTGTATCTTTCGTCCGTATGTTTCTAACCACAAAATGTAGGTGACTCGGCGATTCAAACGCTTCAAGGTAGATAAACGAAGTCAGAGTGTGGTTACTAATTTATCAAAATATTCAGTTTTCTAAAAATCTTATAATTCACTAAGGATAAAGAGTGTTAAACGAATACATTGCTTCATGACCTATATAAACAACGTGATAAAGAATAAAACAGCTGAACTCCAATAACAGGAATGAGTTGCGTGTGATAACACTGCCATCTAGGTACATTATTTTCTTTTCACGAATTTCGATGTTAATTTTGATGTTGCGAAAGTTTGTATACATAGTAAAGCCCTCATGCGTAAGGATTTCTGAAATACCATTCATCAATGTGACATGTTTGAGAGATTTAGTACAACGGCGGAATATAATAATTATCACAATTCATTAAACTAGGTGAACTCTTTTTCTGACACACGCAACATTTAAGTAACATGAGATTAGATTCATATATTTTATTGCTGACCTAATAGTACATTTGCCGTTAAAAGTGTACCTCGGGTTGTATAGCTTTATCCTTTTCTTACCTTGTGGACTGTTTTCCTTTAGCCCTAGTTTCTTTTCAGAAGGAAAAACAAGGTCAAATTTACATTTATTCTTATGCAAGTCACCTATTTAACCACGTTTCTTAGAATACTAGTATATCATTTGCATCAGCGGTTGTCAAACGTTTCATAATAGAAGGCACATTAACTATCAGAGAATGAATCGCGGGCAAAAAGCCACACAAGTTTAAGAAGGAACAATAAGCTCACAAACAAGCACACAGATCATATTAGATTTCAAACCAGTGTTTTACTGAATCGATTTCTACACCCTCCTCGCGGCTCAGAGCGCTCTACGTCTACGGGCTTAAACCTACCGACTACTTACACCCTCCTCACGGCTCAGAGCCCTCTACGTCTACGGGCCTAGGCCTACCGACTACTTACACCCACCTCGCGGCTCAGAGCCCTCTACGTCTACGGGCCTACCGACTACTTACACCCTCCTCACGGCTCAGAGCCCCCTACGTCTACGGGCCTAGACCTACCGACCACTTACACCCACCTCGCGGCTCAGAGCCCTCTACGTCTACGGGCCTAGGCCTACCGACTACTTACACCCTCCTCGCAGCTCAGAGCCCTCTACGTCTACGGGCCTAGGCCTACCGACCACTTACACCCACCCCGCGGCTCAGAGCCCTCTACGTCTACGGGCCTACCGACTACTTACACCCTCCTCACGGCTCAGAGCCCTCTACGTCTACGGGCCTAGACCTACCGACCACTTACACCCACCTCGCGGCTCAGAGCCCTCTACGTCTACGGGCCTAGGCCTACCGACTACTTACACCCTCCTCGCAGCTCAGAGCCCTCTACGTCTACGGGCCTAGGCCTACCGACCACTTACACCCACCCCGCGGCTCAGAGCCCTCTACGTCTACGGGCCTAGGCCTACCGACCACTTACACCCTCCTCGCGGCTCAGACCCCTCTATGTCTACGGGCCTAGACCTACCGACCACTTACACCCTCCTCGCGGCTCAGAGCCCTCTACGTCTACGGGCCTACCGACTACTTACACCCTCCTCACGGCTCAGAGCCCTCTACGTCTACGGGCCTAGACCTACCGACCACTTACAGCCTCCTCGCGGCTCAGAGCCCTCTATGTCTACGGGCCTAGACCTACCGACCACTTACACCCACCCCGCGGCTCAGAGCCCTCTACGTCTACGGGCCTAGACCTACCGACCACTTACACCCACCTCGCGGCTCAGAGCCCTCTACGTCTACGGGCCTAGGCCTACCGACCACTTACACCCTCCTCGCGGCTCAGAGCCCTCTACGTCTACGGGCCTAGGCCTACCGACCACTTACACCCTCCTCGCGGCTCAGAGCCCTCTATGTCTACGGGCCTAGGCCTACCGACCACTTACACCCTCCTCGCGGCTCAGAGCCCTCTATGTCTACGGGCCTAGGCCTACCGACCACTGACACCCTCCTCGCGGCTCAGAGCCCTCTACGTCTACGGGCCTAGACCTACCGACCACTTACACCCTCCTCGCGGCTCAGAGCCCTCTATGTCTACGGGCCTAGGCCTACCGACCACTGACACCCACCTCGCGGCTCAGAGCCCTCTATGTCTACGGGCCTAGGCCTACCGACCACTACCCACCACTGGAAGGTGGGATGTGGTCAGCACCTCGATCCCTCGCAAGCAGGGTCCGCTACTTCCTCATCAAGTAGCTCCTCAATTGGCCCCTCAGGTACTTAATGGGGCAGAGTGCATCCGGACCAGGTCTTCCAGCGGGAGAAAATCCCCACCCCGTTACCGGGAATCGAGCCCTGGTCTCCCGCTTGGTAAGTACGAGCTCTAACACCGCGCTAATGATGACACCAAGCTCATATTATATTAGCCCCCATTCAATTTATTGTCCAAATTAACTGATATTATATATTCTCACACCCAACCACGCTAAAGATGTCATCGTTTATAACTTTAGCAGCCGGCAGTAGATTCTTCAAAGGCCAAGATATTGTGACAAAATGACAAACGTACAAATACCTTTTCTCTGTCACTTTATTTTCTTCTAGCTGTATACCCAACAACACAGTTCTCTTTTATCGATGTTAACACATTTTTCAGTCCTTTCTCACTCCTTTCGGTCTTTCTTCCTTTTTCTGTCTCTCAAACAAGCTGACTCTGACGATACGATTACTCGACGTTCGTTTCAACTTCTTCACTTCGGCGCGACGTACACCACGCCAGTATCACACACACACACACATACACAGCTGTCTCGCACTCACTGACACACTGATCTACTCATGTCTGTAACTCTCTCCTTTGCAGTTTCCTCGACTCCTTGTATAGCAAGAATGACGTAACATGGTGCTTTCTCGATTTCCACAAACACGCCGACTGCCGAATGCCCCTCGAAGGTTCCAGCAATCCTTTGTTATGCGGCGCGCTCATTATTACGCATACACAATCGGGCGAGGCGCCTAACCTTGAGCGCCTTTGTTTGCTCGCAGGTCAGATATGTGATGTGAAGCAGCTTAGCCGGACAGCCCTTTGTTGGGTGCCGCGCCCAGCGTCGCAATATTATGAGACGGCATCAACAAAAACTTCCGAACAAAGGGATACATCAATTTATAAAGAGCACTCAATAGCCTTCCGGTTGTATTATTGTCAATACATTTTGAATTAGCAGATAATGCAACTTATTGAAGTCTATCGGTAATTACAAAGTTTGCAGATGTTTTGATTTTATTATATTTGACACAAACACCAACATTATCTATTCTGTTGGTTGCCTACGGCAATCATTGCGCATCAGAGTTAAAAACGTTTGTTACAGGATCGGAAATATGTCGAAGATACGTTGAACTTTAATGAAATATCAGCTGACGTGATTGGGAGGGAAAATATGTCCGCTGGGCAATTGTTTTTGCGCATGTGCAATAAATAAACCGACGAGGACAGTTTCAGATTTAACACGAGGCAATCAGCTAATGGAGTGTAACTAACATATACACATTTTCCAAGCCAATGCCAACTATGCAGTGTTTTAGAACGGAAGTGTCGTATTGGCAAGTTTTTTGTGCAGTTGGTTTTGTGTTTCCTATGAAGGGGAATTTTACAATCCAGTGCCTGAGGACACTGCGCTCTTGTAAAAAAGAGCACACGTCAGGCATGACATTCTCTGTGTGCAATATATAACCTAGCGAGAGGATTAAGTGACAAAAAAGCATCGCAAATGTGTACGTAGCGTTTGTTTTGTAAGCGAAAAATTGCGGTAAATTGTTAACTACAATGTGTGATGAAGTATCTCGTGTATTATTGCATTCACATGTCTTTCTCTAGTCGCTAGCGTTTGTTTTTAATGGCTGCTCACAAACTATTCTTCGAAAAGCTTATAGTTGGTTATACTTCATGTTATTCGTTAGGGAAATGGTTTCATTGCACATTTCTTTGTAGGTACAAAGGGATCGAAATCTGACTTGTTACATCAATGCCTTTCTTTACCCGCATTCGTTTATTTTTATGTAAACTTTGTTCAGTCTTTTCAGACAGTAGGTTATGTCCCCACCTTCCACTGTCACAAAAGACTGAACAACGTTTAGGTAGCTTTTGCAAAGTATTCTTATGAAATATTTTTACTTTCTCCATCACGTACACAGTAAGTAGAGAAGATGTATTTCATCCAACAATTCGATACAAAGATTTAACTGGAAATACATGTTTTGAGATCCCCTGAAGAAAAATAGAGCCTTATTAGAGAAAGGTCCCTGTGGGCTTCTCTCTCTCTCTACTTCATATTATTAGAGATAAATATTTATAGAAATGATTTTATTACATATTTCTTGTAAGTACAAGGGGTATATAATACAGACTTACGTGATAGTCAAATATTTTAATTTTTGTATATCTCGACATGAATTTTTGGGCGGAATGCAATGCTTCCCTTGCTTACTACACGTAGAAAAGAAAGTAAAAGAGGCTGTGATGTGGTGTTTGCGGTGCCGGACAGATGGCGCAGATGTTTGCGCATGGTAACTGCTGTTCTCGGCGCTAGGTGGCGTTTGGAAGGCCGCTGTCCATCGGGGGAACGCCTGTGCAACCGAACCCGCGGTGTGTGGTGGCTACTCGGTGGGGTCTGGCGCCGTGATGAGATCTCAGCACTTGTTAGGGACTTCTGCGCGTGTCTGTGGTCTGTCTAGCTGCGACCCTGTGGCGCCTTGTAGTTCTCTCACTTCATCCCTGCCTCCTGGGGGTGGTAGTCACAATAGATCTGAGTAGGTCGTGGTGCAAACACTGTATTTATATGCTATAGAGCTATCCCCTTAGAAAATGACATATGATCAAGTGCGGAGAGAAATTAATACCTGGATCTTGAGCCCCAAACTTAGTGTCTCCAGGAGGGTACAGAGAGCGACTGCATCAAGAGTCACCACAGAGGAGAGTGCAGGGTCCCTACGTTTTTCCAGGGTGAAACTCCCCGGTGGTAGACTTGCACATTTCGCCGGGGGGCCGGAAACAGACTCCGTTTCTGGGAACGCAGTTTACAGAGAGCCTTCTTTCTCCCTGTTATACTACACCGACACTTGCAACCCTAACGGAACCAAGCAGATGAAGGGTGAGGTGAAATGGAAGGACAGGAAATTCGGGGGTATAATTGACCTCCACTCGCCTAGGGACCCGGGGAAACTCCCGAAAAAGGGAATCGAATCCACGACCTTCCGAATATGAGTTATTTCGCTGCTACCCCTCAGAAAATAAAAATGTAATTTCGAAAAGCAGGAAGACAGTAAAGTGGATTCACACGTCGCCTTAGTGTGTTGGTCCACTTCCGAGAGAACTATTCTGGCTCTTGCGATGGGAAGTCATTCTCCCAGGGGAAATGACGGGATGTGCTGTTCGCCACGCCGCGCAGTGTCACAAATTTTGTCTTCCCGGAAGAGCGCGATTGTTCTCTGTTGCCTCGCAACAAGATTTGCATTTTCCATGAATAACGGAAAACCCGCCACGTTTCCATAGTTACTGTTACTTCATTATGTTGGTAACACTGAATAAAAACGGCTTGCCTTTAATTGGACAGCATTAATCCTGACAATATTTTGAGAGACTAACGATTTGATAAAAAACGTATATGCAAATGCATGTATACAGATCTATCGAGACTGCCTCTGTGGTCGAGTGGTCAACCTGGCTTTTTCAACCCAGAGGTCCCAGGTTCGATTTCCGGTGGGGCTGGGAATTTTTCCACTCCACAGGTCTGGAAGTATGAATGTGCGTTCGAATGTGTGTTTAATGTTAAAAAATCTGATGTGTGACTTTCTCTACTCTTGTACTAACTATTCTTACAAACTGTTATGCCTCTATCTTCTTCGGGTTAGTTGAGATAAAACATTTGTACAAATTATCTTATTGCTTATTTCCTTGTAGGTACAAGGGGAATATTAGAATATGGTAGGCTTTGTGCGATAGTCAAATGTTTTAAACCTTTGAGATCCCGTTCTCCTTGCAGCTTAACATATAAAGAAATTAACTACGATGTTCCACTTCAGGAAAGCTTTAAGTTTTCCGACACTCACACACATAACAAGGAATATCTCCGAAATGGTTGACCCTACAAGAAAATTTATTTGGACATAAATTGTGTATTTTAGCAAGATCTACAATTTTTACTATCTCTACTGGTAAGTAGGGGAGGTATTGTATTCCACCCAAAAATTCAATGTCGAGATTTCACCGGAAATATATGTTTTGAGACCCCCTGAATCCAAAAAAAGCATTTTTAGAAAAAGGTCCGAATGTGTGTCTGTCAGTCTGTGGACAGCATAACTCAAAAACGAAAAGTCGGTTAAAAACCAAAGTTGGTATTTAAGTTTAATGTCTTTCAAGGATGTGACACGAAGATTTTGAAGAAAATAGTCCCACCCTAAACTACCCTTTACATGGAAAATTGTTCGAAAATTTTAATTTTCTTCAAAATGGCTCTTAATGATTTTGATTAAAATGCCATATGTTTTAGATATTTTGATGACAAATGAAATGTATATCTTGAATTTTCTGGCTATAGCCCCTGTAGTGGTATTTACTCTGGACTACTTTTGCATAACTGGTAAACCGTTAGAGATAGACAAAATCTTAGTGTACAAAAAATGTTCTTTTTTAAACCCTTTTGTTTTATTTAGTCATTTTTTTTAAACTTTACCTTCTTTTGGTTATAATTTTGCTGTTCAACAGAGTCTAATCTCAATTCCAGTTTCTTTTAATTAATACTCACTGCTAAGACAGGCTACAGAATAGTATGTTTTCAGATTGGTTAGTACCTCCAAAGAGGGATGGTGTCAAAGGCATGACGCAGGGTGGGCAGAGATCAGAACTAAGTTCCAATGCTTTCTGCAAGGTCAATAATATCGGATTACTTAGGCCGGCAGATCGCCCATGGAAATATCAAGGAATATCCATACTGGCAGACACTGTTATGACCACGCAAAAAGCATCAGATAGTAAACTTTGTGATTGGTTTGGCCAAAAATTGTTAGACGAAGACAAAAAATAACTAACACACCGAAGTGGATAAATATTAAAGGACCATGTATTAAAATATCTGCACGTAGGTATATCTCGAACATCGTATTTAGTAGTAGACTATGTAGGGACTGGAGCCAGAGATATTATGTGTTACTCCTATCCCCTATTAACCGAGCGATAGTTCTGCAGTGACCTGTGAGGCTCGCATGCAGGAGGTTGTGGCTTCAATTCCCGTGGTTGACCTTCCTGACCCTTGGGTTTTTTCGGGGTTTCCCCGGGTCGCTAGGCGAATCCTAAGATAATTGCATCCTTTGAATTTTCTATCCTTGCATTTCACTTCATTTATCATTTCATTGATTGTTCATCTCGTTGGTTCTTTCAGAGTCAAAAGTGTCAGCGAAGGCGTTAGATGCAGTTTGGCAGGGATGATATGTGCACAGGAACTCTTTCCGTACTTCGTTGTCCTTGGAATACGGGGAAGGGGTGGCATATGGGACGTTGAACCTCTCTGGGGTGCCCCTGGAAGGACCTGGAAGACCTAAAGACCTCGTGTCGTCAACCTTGGTAAACCTTAGGGACCTCTGGATCTGGCCGCCCGATGTCTCCTCTCACCTCATCCTTCCTTCCGGGGGTGCCCTCTTGGGGACATAGGTACAATAAGCCCAGCTTCAGTGCCAAACTCCCTTCGTATCTCTCCTATTCCTATTCCGCTGTTAAAAGCCCCACACCGATGGCTGGGATCGAAGCCGGGAACATTCGGTGGCCCGGAACGAGAGCTGCCACTGCGCCACAGCAGGGATTAGTTATGCATATACATATACATATACATATACATATAATGTTACAAGTAAACATTGCCGTCGAGAGAATTTCATTAGTAGGTACGGGTTATTTTACAGTAGGTAATACTACGCGTCCTTTGCACATTAAACATTTGGCCAGTTTTAAAACCGGTCGATAGAGGACAGTGTTATCGCCGTGTACAATCAGTATCACGCAGGGTGGGAACATGCCGCATTGCACTCTGGCCGGCCGATGAGTTAGTTCCACAGGCGTCTGTCCTGTCTGAGCTCCAACACTCTCTCTCTCTCTCTCTCTCTCTCTCTCTCTCTCTCTCTCTCTCTCCCACATTTGCAACAGCTTGCCTGCCATTCAAACTTTATCTGAAGTATGTAGGTGTTATAAGCCATCTGAAAAAAAAAAAAAAAAAAAAAAAAGCATTCACATGTCTTTCTCCACTCACTCTTCTATAAACTTTTCTTTCAAAAGCTTATTCTTTTATCTACTTTCTATTAAACGAGGTAAATTTTAGTTTTACATTTACACTTTTCGTTGTAGGTACACATATGAAGAATATAGGAAGCTTTAGTGATGGTCAAATTTTTAAATGTGATGACGTTGACAACAAGAAAGAAAGAGAGAGAGAGACAAATAGCGATTTACCACTTGAAAACAAACGTTAGGTTCCGTAACTTCGGTCCAGTCATCAATAAGCTATTTTTTCAAAGACTTATTCTTCTATCTGATTCATGTTGAGTGCTCGAGAAAAACATTTGCAGGAATGGTTTATTAAAAAATCTGATGTGTTGCACTCACATGGCTTTCTCTGCTCTTGTACTAACCATTCTTACAAACTCTTATTCCTATATCTTCTTCGTGTTGCGATAAACATTTGTACAAATTATCTTATTGCTTATTTCCTTGTAGGTACAAGGGGAATATTAGAATACAGTAGGCTTTGTGCGATAGTCAAATCTTTTAAATCTTTGAGATTCCGTTCTCTTTGCACACTTAACATATAAAAGTGAACGATGTTCCATTTCACGAAAGTTTTTTCAAAAACTGACAAATAACAAGGAATACCTCCGAAATGGTTTACTCTACAAAAAAAATTATTCAGACATAAATTGTGTGTTTTAGCAAGATCTACATTTTTTGTATAGTAAGATTTCTTACGGTTTACGAGTAATTCAAATGTCATCCAGAGTAAGTAGGACTACATAGGCTATAGCAAGAAAATTAGAAATATATATTTCATTTGTCATACAAATTATCTTAAACATTTTTCATCAAAATCATTAGAGGCATTTTCAAGAAAATCAAAATTTTCGAAAAACTTTCCAGGCAAAGGATAGTTTAGGGTGGGGCCATTTTCTTCAAAATTTTTGCGTCGCATCCTTGAAAGATATTAAACTTAAATACCAACTTTTTGAGTTATGACTGACAGACACATACATACGGACCTTTTTCTTAAAATTCTTTTGTTTTTATTTAGGTGGTCTCAATACACACATTTCCGGTGAAATGTAGATATCGATTTTTTTGGGTGGAATACTATACTTCCTCTACATACTTACCAGCAGAGAAAGTAAGAAAAGAAGGAATAGCATCTCAACAGTTGTAAAAAGTAGAAAGCATCCGCCAATTTAAATTATTGGGAGATGCTGAACTTAGCCGACTTTTCGTTTTTCACTGTGTTTACACTTAGATACATGAGCACGGGATCTTTCTTTAATAAATTATAGGTTAAAAGCTAAAAAGAAAAAAGCACACTTTGATAACATACGATGCTTTTTATGATGTCTTTATCACAACTTTACTTTTATAAGTAGCTACCAATGAACAATTTATAACATTTTATTCCACGCTCTTTTACAATAAAATGTATTAATTTGGTAATATAACTTAATTTTTATTTTAAGCTTGTCAAAAATGTTTTACTTATAATGAACCAGTGGACTTTATGTCGCTATAGAACGAACTCTTCACACTTAAAAATTATTTTCTACTTTTTAGGTCAGTTTGTCATTAAAGCGTGTTTGTCTAGTTTTTCAAATAATTATTTTATTTTTAATTTTTTTGTCTCAAGTTGTTCAATTAAATTTCTTTTCAAAAATTGTAATTCAAACTTTTTAAACTTAATGAATTCGAAATTTCTTAAACATATTTTTAAAAAAATTCACATCAATTTTTTTTTTTTTTTTTTGGAACAGTATTAGATTAAAACTGTTTGAACTACACAATTAGTTGTGGATTTGCTGACCCTGGGTAAACTTCGATCCGCAATTCTTTCCCCGATGTCTCGTGTTCCTCTTAGATCCTCTCTCTGGGCATTTCCGTCATCCAATATACATATACAATAGCTAATTAAAGCAATTTTTGTATTGTCATGACCCTTGACACGTGTGCAAATTGTCGAGTGAATCAGACGATCCTAAGTTGGTGAAAATTACGTCGAACGATTCCTTTACACTGAACAAGTGAAGCTAATAAAAGCGTGTTAAACATTTTTTTTTTTAATTGAGACTTCGAAATGTTTATCTCTTGTTTATTTTGTTTGTCAAGAGATGTACTGCAAGGAATGCTGAATAGAAAATATTAGGGCAACATAAAACCTAAAAGATACAGGAATTGATAATTGCGGGTATCTTGGATGCTCAAGGGCTAAATAAGGAAAACAACTCTAGTGACGTCACTGTTTCACTAATTTGTGGAAAGCAAGCTCTCTCAACTCCTCTTAGTAGCCGTGATCGTCTAGTGGTTAGGACATTGCATTGTGGCCTCAATAACCCAGGTTCGAATCCTGGTCACGGGAGAGGTCTTTTTTTCCCTAAATCCCAGAGTTCCCAATTTTAAAATATTAATATCCATAGGACAATGCTAATGGCTTCATTGCCAGATGCAAGGCACTAGAAAACAACATATCCATAGGAAAAAATATACATTCAATGCAATTTTACTTTCTCTGCAGTTTACTCATACTAAGCAGAGGATGGAGGGTGGAAATTTTTCTTTAGTCAGGTTCATTCCCCAGCCTAGAAGTGTGTGTGTGTGTGTGTGTGTGTGTGTGTGTGTGTGTGTGTGTGTGTGTGTGTGTGTGTGTGTGTGTGTGTGAGAGAGAGAGAGAGAGACAGAGAGAGTGTTTGTGAATATAACGTACTAAAATTCCAAAAGCAATACGAACTCCAAGATTAACACCACTGTAAACGAGTGAACATCATTGTCGTTGAACAACTGTTACAAGATAAAAAGCCGTCATTATGGCCTTAGATATTAAACACGTAAATATAAAGATCTGATGTGTTGCACTCACATGACTTTCTCTACTCTTGTACTAACCATTCTTACAAACTCTTATTCCTATATCTTCATGTTAGTTGAGATAAACATTTGCACAAATTATCTTATTGCTTATTTCTTTGTAGGTACAAGGGGAATATTAGAATACAGTAGGCTTTGTGCGATAGTCAAATCTTTTAAAGCTTTGAGATTCCGTTCTCTATACACGGTTAACATATACAAAATGAACAACGATGTTCCATTTCACAAAAGCTTTAAGTTTTTTGAAACTGACACAAATAACAAGGATTATCTTCGAAATGTTTCACTCTACAAAAAATTTATTTGGACATAAATTGTGTGTTTTAGCAAGATCTACATTTTTTGCACAGTAAGATTTTGTCTATCTCTTACGGTTTACGAATTATTCAAAAGTCATCCAGAGTAAACAGGACTATATAGGCCATAGACAGGAAATTCAAAATAAACATTTCATTTGTCATAAAAATATCTCAAACATGTCATTTTAATCAAAATCGTTAAGGCCATTTTCAAGAAAATCAAAATTTTTGAAAAATTTTCCATGTAAAGGGTAGTTTAGGGTGGAGCTATTTTTTTGAGTTATGCTGTCCACAGACTGACAAACGCACAGACACACACACGGAACTTTTTCTAAATGTTGTTGTTGTTTTTTTTTTTTTTTTTTTTTTAATTCAGGGGGTCTCAAAACATATTTCCGGTGAAATCTCGACATTGAATTTTTGGGTGGAGTACAATACTTCCTCTACTTACCAGTAGAGAAACTAAAAATGGGGGATGGAAGCTACCCAAATGTAGTGCGTCATCTGTTGGAACTAGTTTGAAGGTTTTCATTTGTTTTCTTTCGTTGGGCAACGTGACAAAAGACTACCATATTAACGCTAATGACCTAGAAGTTGAGCGCCCTTAAACCAAATCCAAAGACTACCATATTAAACAGATGTGCTATTGGAAACGCTTTGTATGAAAAGGACTCTCGATACGATTATAAGGTCCTAAAGTTCTTCTGATCGTCTCATCCTCAGAGAAAGTATTGCTGACAGCAGTGTTGCAAGCTAGGTGAGCCAAAAGTCACCAAATCCTAAATTAAAAGTTGCTAAATCAAAATAGAATTAATTAAAAGGTGTTTGTCTAATATTTCATAATTTTAAAGGCATAATTCACTTCGGTAATCAGAAGAAAATTAGTCCATCTTCGAGCTTTTCCTCAAGCATCCCCAAGCAAATAACGTTGAAGGGTCCATAGGGCAGTGTGCACGCTTACATTGTACCAATTTCATCAATTTGGTACCAATTCTACTTGTAGTATACATTGGATATGTTTTAGCCTTTTGTAATATTTAAGTTATGTCACTGATTTTCTATTTCACATATTTAAAACCCCAATTATTCCACAGTTAGGAAATGTACCAAGCCAAACAGTTGAATCCTCTATTACTGTGTCTAAATGTCACATAAAATCATCAGAAAACTAGCTGATGATATCTTTGAAATTCAATCGCTATACGACTTGAAAACACTCCAGATCTAGCGATAAGTCGTCACAGTTGGCAACCCCGGCTGGCGGATTTCTATTCCGCTAAGAGATTGGGATGTGACGTCAGGTTGTGCTGCGGAGAGAGTGAGTGACTGTTGCTGGACTGCTCTTTTTTGCTCATTTTACGGTCGATGGCACTTTAATTGCCTTAGTAATTGCTCTGTTGGACAACTCCTCTCGATAGCCGTGATCGTCTAGTGGTTAGGACATTGCGTTGTGGCCGCAATAACCCAGGTTCGAATCCTGGTCACGGCAGTGGTCAAACACTGTCACGGGAGAGGTCTTTTTATCCTAGTTGTAAGTGGTATAGTATAACAATTAGGAATTTAGGAGGAACTTATACGCAGAAATGAGAAATATTTAAATAAACTAAATTTGTTTTGCCACCGTGAGATTTCACACCGAGAGGGTTAGCTTTGCGCTACATGTGAGGTGCTATTCCCGTCGACCGGTCATCTGACCTTGGCTTTGTCGTGATTTTCCATGCTCGATGGGCTGCTGGTAGATACTGTAGGTGCTACGATTTTCTTTTCATTTCCATTTAATTCCCCTTCCTTCTCATTTTTGAAGTGTGCTTCTATTACTTTGTTTCCATGGGAAATTCTAATCGATTTGAGTTCCCATTACGGATTGAATACTGCATGGAAACATGGATTCAGATCAAACTGAATCCTTGGATCCGATCCTCTTAGAAGTAGGATCGGATCGTAATTTTACTGCATGGAAACACCTAGCGGATTCAAATCGATTTGAATCCACCAAAGATGCTAACTTCTATTGTACTCGTTTTCTTAGCGCAAGTGGTGTAATAAAACAAAACAAAACTACTTTTATTGTTTCCATAATCTCGCAATATATTCTTCACAACAACATTTATTAACCTCAAAATGTACCTAAAATACGCAGAAACACATTTTTACAGGTTCGCCAACATAAACCAAGTGATCAACATGAAAGCTTGAATTATTTATCCTTGAGCATCGCGTATCCATATCTATCTCATTCCATATCGATTTCTACTTGGAAATGCGGATCGTATTGAGAATGGGATTGGACTTAAATCGATTCCAATTCCCTGTGGAAACTTAGTACATGTTTTGTGGCGTATGTCTGGTCGATGGGTGAAACTAACATAAGGGGTGAGTACCATGAATATATAGAGCAACATTTCGGATAGATCTACGAATCATACAAAACTCGTTGCATTATATAAACACAGAAAGAGGAAGGAAAATATTCCTTCAAAGTGTAATGTTAATTCAGGTAGTATCTTTTATCCTGATCTGCGCAACATGATGATGGGGTCAAACATCCCCTTCTGCAAACTCGAAAATCGCCATTGCAAGAGATTTCTAGAAAGATATAGATTATTCTACTGTTGGTAGCATCTGAGATGAACTAGAGCTTTCTAGAAAAATGCTAACTGAAATAAGCAACCAGTAACACGTCATCTTGGCTTAAATTCGCCCCAATCACGCCATGCAATGTAGAGAGAAGGCTTTTTGCAATACAGATCATGTTTGGTGGAGAATAGATGATCGATTTCGTTTGTAAAATTCAAAATATATTTGTTATTCATTGTAACAAAGAATATACACACACATTGTACAATATGGTCACAATAAATTCCCTTGTCATTCACTGTGCGCAGCGTTAATGTTAATGCTTTTTGTGTATGTTGCTGTTCATATTAATGGAAGTATATTTTGTTGACATAACCTATTAAAAATGAATGACTTTGTCGCTCAGAGCCTGCTATACCATTCACCCGAATGCGATGAAAATTGGCAAATCTAAATGTTCTTTATTCACGGAGAAGATTTTTATGTTATCCATTTTGTTTTGCAACGTATTGCATTCACATAATTTTCTTTACTCGCTTTTCTTTTATGTAACATATGCACATGTACTTCTCTATTTGCCCTTCAACACACAATTCATACAATTTTCTATGATTCAATTAGAAATACAACATATTACAATCACACAGCTCTCTCTACTCACTTTTGTTTTACGAAACATAGCCACATTTCTTTCTCTACTCCCACTTCTATAAACAACACATATAATTTTCTGTATCTTTAAAATAGAAATGCATTGTATTACATTCACACGTTCTTCTCTACTCGCTCTTCAACATACAATTGCTACAATTTTCTATATGACTGAAATGTCTACAAATGCAAGACATTACATTCACATGTTTTCTTTTATCTCACTTTCCTTTTACGTAACACACTCACATGTAGTTTTCTTCTCATTCTGCTACAATGAGAGCAGAACATATTTTTCTATATTGTCGAATGAGAAATGCAACGTATTACATTCACATGGTTTTCTCTACTAGCTTTTCGTTTACGTAACACATTCACATGTCCTCTACTTGCGCTTCGAACATAATTCATACAATTTTCTCTGAAATAGAAATACAACGAATTTCACACAGTTTTCTCCACTCACTCTTCTTTTTTGAAACACAAGAACATTTGTTTGTCTACTTCCACTTCTACATTCAATTCATATACTTTTCTATATTGTGGAATTAGACATGAAACGTATTACATTCACGCGGCTTTCTCTACTCGCTTTTCTTCCTGTGGTATTTGTGGTTATTCAACAGTGATTTTGCATAATGCCTTCCCGGTGTTTTTACTTATTTAATTTATTTTTCATTCTTTATAGGATCCTAAAAGTTGAAATTAAATGTGTGTTTAAGTGCGTTAAGCATATTTGTTAAATGTCTCTAAACAAACACTAGGCTACTGGACAAGTGGAACCGAAGTATAAAAGTTTTAGGGATAAGTCGTCAAACCGCGGACAACACCAGGTATTTCAGCTGGCTCTATGAAGCGTGGCAGTAGTTTACCGTTGCCCTTGGCCTTGCTTGTCTGTATTACATGTGGAATACAAGTGACTCAAGCCCTTCCCTTATGCTTACGAGACACAAATACCTTATAAACTCGCCATTTGTAATATTTTTGTAGCTACACTTCGGGTTTTACTTATTATACGTGTGATGCATCACATTTCCCTTAGATGTATTTATTTGGAGCATTGAAAAACTTAGTTTGAAATTTTTGTTATTCCCTAGATCCTTCTGACGGACAAAGCGCAACTTCAGTTTGTAAATACAATGTATTGAGCTCACTGGTTCACGCACAGTTCATTCAGTTTCATCCGGGACCCAAATGACCTAGTTGTCGACGGGCTCTTACTCCAGTTTCCCCCGGAACCTGATGCGTAGAGTTAGTTAAAAGGCCACAAGCGGTGCTGTTTGTTTTGTGTAGTGATGAGTTTGGAGTGAAAAGGAAGAAGCCTCTGAGAAGCAGTTTATATGTAACGATGTGTGTATTAGAAGAAAACTAGGACAGGGGGGGGGGGGTATATTACTTATTACTATATTGTCATCATGATTAGATTTCGTAAGTAAATTTACTTATAGTGATTGTGAAAGTTACAAAGCAGTGTGCCTATAAAAAGCCTTAAAATTCTGCGTCGCCGGTGTGCCAGAATTTTGTCCTGCAGGAGTTCTTTTACATACCAGTAAATCTACTGACATGGAGCTGTCATTTTTAAGCACAACCACAGTGTGGTGATCTAGTTCTATGATCACATAGAAAATCTAACTCAGATATCTGTATTTGTTTTAGGGATATTAATGTTTGGATAGACATTTGATATCTGCCTAGTAAAATAGGCAAATGTGGAAGACAAGATTTAAAGAAGCAGAATGCATACATTACACTAAACAAAGGGGGAGATGTGGCTGGCCCAGTAGCTCAGTGGGTAAAGCATCTGTGTGCTGTGCAAGGGCTCTTGGTTCGATTCCCGGCTGAGTAGTGAGCATTTTTTTTTCCTCCGGTCAAGATTATTCTCTATCCTCAGCAGAGTCTGCAAGTATGAATATATATGTTGTGTGTTTAATGTACAGAAAATCCAAATACCTGAACCTTTTGTGCATGAGTTAGGTCATGTGACCTTTGTAGTTAAGGCGCGTTATAGGTAGAATAATTAAACAAAAAGTAGATTTAATCAACCCACTCACTCACGCACGCACTCACGCACGCACTCACGCATTCACTCACAATCAGACATCGGCATTTGTGTCAAAGATGTTAACGTTTTAGTTCTAGTTAATTTAATTGCGTTAGTTAAAAATGCCCCAATGTGTTAAACAGTTTTTTACACCCTAATGAAACTTTAAAATATTCCAGAAGTCAAATTGACGTAGACAACTAATTTTATTTATATGTTTATTTATTGTGGCCTAGATAACGCCATTTGACCTCTTTCGCTCAGTCACGTAATAAATACTGAACACAAATTCTGAACACCATGTTGACACAGGTAGGCACAAACAAAGTGCACTTTGTAACAAAGTAGCATAAACAAAAATAAAGTTACTGTCTCTATGGTCGAGTGGTGAGCGTTCTGATTTCTCTATCCAGAGGTCCCGGATTTGATTCCCAATTTTCTTTAGCCAGAATAATTGCCCACTCCCAGTCTGGAACTGTAAATGCGGGAGCGAATATGACTGTGTTTGATGTTAAAACTTTAAGACCCTACAGTCCAGCAAACAACACCATCAGTTGTTTCTTAGATCAAAAGTCCCGATATGACCAAAGAAATTAAAGGGGTTTATATGTACAAATTAAACAATTAAAGTAACAGCAAAATCCTAAATATTACAAGCTTAATTGAAAATACAGTGAAAATGACGATATTGCCCCTAAATTAACCAATATTTAAACTAAATGTGCAATCTAACGAAAAACATTTAAAATTTGACAGGCCCTGTGGAATTGAGTTAAGGGTGGAAATATGAAAGATGGAGCGTTTTTAATATGCAGAAAGAACAATTATATAATATATAATATATTCTGCCGTTTAGATTTTTTATTTTCTTAGTTATCTCTTATATATTTAGTTGCACTGATTTTTCTACTTTGTGGTTTTTGCAGAATTGTTACACATATATTTAGTATAGCAATTAGTGTGGCATAATATTTAAAATTGCAGCAAAAAAGCGTTTTGATCTGAAGAAGAGAAAAATGCCAAGGTCAGAAATTATCGACGTTGACTAAAGTTCCTAGTCCGACGGGTGGGGATAGTACCGTGTTGTCACTGTAGGTGGCTCATGGTGCCAGTGGACCGGTTAATGAGATGTTGCCAACCTATGCATGAAAAAAGACGCGATGTGTTAATAATACTAATAACAATGATAATGATAATGATAGTGATAGTGATAATGATAATGATAGTAATAATAATAATAATAATAATATCTAATAATAATAATAATAATAATAATAATAATAATAATAATAATAATAATAATAATAATAATAATAATAATAATAATAATAATAATAATAATAATAATAATAATAATAATAATAATAATAATAATAATAATAATAATAATAATAATAATAATAATAATAATAATAATAATAATAATAATAATAATAATAATAATATTTTGTGGTTTAACGACGCTGTCAATTGCCATGATCACATCAGCATCACCGGTATGCCGGAATTTTGTCCCGCAGGAGTTCTTTTACATGCCAATAAATCTATTGACATGTAGCTGTCGTTTTTGAGCACACTTAAAAGCCATCGGTCTGGGGCGGATTTGAACCCGCCACCTTGGAATCAGTAGACCAGCGTCTAACCAACTGAGCCACCAACACCGACGCGATGTGTTAGTGATCCGCGTAATGTAAGAGGAGGAGGTTTGTGGTTGAGTGACATACATGGTAAATGAAATGAAAAGGACGTGAATCAGAAATCTAGGCTTATAAAGAACAGAACAATGATAATCATAATTAAAGCAACGCCCGCACGCTTCAGTCGCGTGCTTTAGTGTAACCACTGGTTGCTATTTAAAGTAAGTTTATGTTTAAAAAACTGCACCTAACCTAACCTCCCGTGAATCAGAAATTTAAGCTTACATAGTCACTTATAAACATCGTTAAGGAAACGCACGCGAGCGAAGCGATGGCGCTTTACCGCAGCCAGATGGCAAACTAAGAGGAGAAGAAGAAGCAAAACATAGACATTCTAGCGATTTCAGTTTCTGCGCTTGGGTTGGTAGAGAAGTAAACTGACATGGTTGTTGACGTTGCAGCATGATTTTCGTACTATAAAACAAGTTATAAAAACAATGTGGGACTATTGCCATTGGAAGTGCTAAAATGCTATTCAAAACATACGCACGTTTATTCGACATTTTAATCAAGGAAAACCTTTACAGTAACAGCTACATTACCCATTTCTTTATAGATACAAAGGAGACAGTGATAGTCAAATGTTTAACAGCTGAACGCTATATGCTGGCCTTATCATTACACACCTTTCCATGTAATCGAAAGAAACAACTGAACATCGACAGGACTTCAAAAGAATGACTGAGCACTGGACAATTCGAACCATTAGCAACTGATATCTGGAAAATGGCTTACCACAAGAGGTTATTGGAGATAATAAGCACAGAGGGTGAAAAAGTCACGTGAATTCATTTTTAGGGCGCACATTTCGATTTTGCCGTCGTGAACATTTCAATATTACAACAACAGAGTGAATAATTTACGTATAACTAAGCCGTTGCAATGAAGGATATATAAATTTGGCAAACTTTTAGGTTTGCAGTATGCTACGAGTTACGAAGTATCAAAAGGAAAATACAGGGAAAACACTCAGTTAGAATTTAATTTCGTTACTACATCCCATGTTTACTTTTCGGTTCTGTCACAATAACAAACATCTGAGACCGGTATAGACAATGCAAACACGCGAAAATGGGATCGATACGGAAACAAACAAAACACTAAGCCGGCTATGCAAAAGCCTTAGAACGAGATGTAGCGAAGAATAAATATTGCTTCCTGAGAGAGTCTGATCATTTCCTCAACTGTTTATCTAAGGTAGAGGAACAACTACGTCGACCTGAATATTCTGTAGCGAGAAGAGTAGACCTCCGCGAAATAGGCATGCTAATAGGCATTATCGAGTAAGTGTTGAAGTAGGCACAACCAGTTATTCGTTTAGCATTTAAAAACACATTTTGAATGAGCAGTATAGAAGTATCCAAATACCACACATTAAATTTACTAAATTCCACTATCCTTCCTTAAATTTGCACTCTTCATATACTATTAAGTTATATATTCATGTGTAAATAATCTAGACCAGTGCACGTAAATCACGACGTAACTGCATGCGCGAAAATGTAAACAGATACACACAGCTCCTCGTTGCTATACATACGCTACCTGTGAAGGTCAGTAGAATGTCTCTCGAAGCTGTAGAGACGGCATAAGTGCAGCCATCAATAATACAAATAAAAACAGGGATACTGTGTGCGTGAGAGAGATAGAGAGAGACAGACAGACAGAGAGAGAATGAGAGACAACATAATTGAAAAGTGAAAAGCCAGTTAAATATCCTGCTTGGCATGTAAGTTCAGCATCTCCAAAGATTCGATGCGCAGGTTATAAAGACAGTTGGCTCCAAAACGATGTGTGGAACAGTTCATTAAATGAAAACTTAAGAATTTTGATTGAAATATTACACATTTAAAGTATTTTCATGGTAAATGAAATGCATATCTTGAATTTTCTGAGAATAACTTCTGAAGTCCTCTCCATTCTTAATGACGTTTGCATAAGTGGCAAACTGTAAGAGGTAGACAAAATATAACTACACAAAAAAATGTAGATCTGTCTAAACCATACCAGTGATGTCAAATACATTTTTGTAAATTTTTTCCTCAAAATTTTCCTTACTATTGGTTTGCATTTACAAATACATTTTCTCGAATAGAAAGTCATTCTTTTGTTCTTCTCTTGGCCATGCAAAGGGAATGGAATTTCAAAGGAATAACTAACTCTTAAAAGACGTCACTATTCCCTAAGCCTACTGTATTCTCCTATTCCCATTATAGCTACTAGAACATATATTGTGAAACCATTTTTGCAAATGTTTATCTTGATTAACATGAATAGACAGAATAAGCATTTGTTAGAATAGGTGATTGAAGAACGGGCAGGAAAAGTCACGTGAATGCAACATATCAGATTATTTTTGATATGCTATGGATTGGAAAACACATACACTAACTTTCTTTCTTTAATTTGGTTAGGTACTCCAGAAAATATAACATTTTATCAAATTGCAATATGGTATGGAAAGCAGTGGCCCATCCGTCCTATCTAGGATCTACTCCCCTAGAGAAAGTAAACAACATTTTGACCTGGTATAATCCGCGAGGCAGACACGCGATTCGTACGCCCGGCCACTGGCCTTGTGTTTTCAAGGACTTTTATCACTCTTGCGTGTTTTTACCTGATCCCGCCGCCAGTGACAACACAGGCACCCACCCTGCACCATCAGACATTACAAAGACAAAAAAGCCTGTTACATATACCAACCTATACCACCACACGGGTAAATCCGTATTTAAACGGATAGGTACCGTGGCCACCTTACCATCCGCCTGGGTTAACCCAGACGACTAGTACTCACTCCTGGACTCCTGGACCTGGCGCGGCGGGCGGTTAACTAAAATAATATTACAACTACCAGCTTCTGTGTGAAAATGCTGCGGTGTCTAGGTGGTACGGGTTGATTGATTGGTTACTATACCGTGGTACGGGTTGATTGATTGGTTACTATACCAGGAGGTAAAGGGGGTTCCCAGGTGTTCACTCTGTCCGGTCCATAGGTCCCTCTGCTCCCCGACAGGCGTCTGACCCTACACACTGGCTAAGTCCTAGGGGGTGTGAGTCCTACATAAGGGGAGGGTAATCAGGAGAAGAAATTGCAGCAGACCTAAACGCCAACAATACAGAGCTGTTAGATGAATTTACAAATACAAATGGTCGACAACTTAAGAAACTGCTAGACAACACAAATTTAAAACTAGTTCTAGTACCAGGACCTACTAGACTAGGAACAGGTAATCAACAGCCAAGCTCCCCTGATAAGATACTAACTTCAAAACTCACATACCCACAAATAGAAGACATAATAACCGACGCTCCACCAGATACAGATCATATACCAATAATAGTAACAATTAGAACAAATCCATGGAACACTGAAAGCAATAGAACAATCACAGTAAATGACTTTGCAAACGCCGACTGGGAAAAATACAAAAATACAGCAGAACAACTTTCAAATAACCTTATTCCACAACCACCTACAACTTGGCACGAGATAGAACAATATGCAACCTCCATAACAGACATCGTCACTCAAGCCCGCATCGCAGCAATTCCGCTTAAAACCATCAAAATAAACCCATACAGTAGACCTCTTCCACCGAATATAATATTATTAATTAAGAAGAAAAGAAAAGCACACCGACAGTATATCAAAACACACCACCCGCAAGATAAACGTATACTCAACAAGTTACAAGAAGACGTCAAAAAAGCAATAGAAGAACATAACTACGACAAATGGAACAACATGTTAGACAAAATCACACAAAATCACACAAGAGACCCAGCAAAATTCTGGAGACTTATCAAAAGTACAAAAAATAAAGTATCCCCAAACTACCCCATCAAATACAATGGACAAACAATCCACGACACCAAAGAGAAACTTGAGATATTTCGACAACATTATGACAACGTATTTCAAACACCTCAAGACCCTAAATTTGAAAAAACACAATACCAACGAATAAATAAACATGTACAACAACAGCAAGAACTATATTCTCCACAATTCCCCACTACAGATTTAGACCCCACAAATGATGCAGAAAAACCAATTAGTGAACAGGACATAATAAATGCAATACCCAAGAACAAAAACACCGCCCCAGGACCAGACAATGTAACATATATGATGCTCCGCAAACTCCCATCTGCTACAATAGAACATCTTGCTAACATCTACAACATGATCATAAAACATGGATACCACCCCATTGAATGGAAAAAAGCAAATCTTCTACTACTTGAAAAACCTGGAAAAGATAAAACAGATGCCAAAAATTACAGACCTATATCATTAACCTCAACTTTCTCCAAAATTCTCGAAAAAATTATAGTAAACCGCATAACACAAATATGTAACACCAACAATCTGATACCATCAACACAAGCCGGTTATAGGAGTGACATTACGATTCAAGATCAACTTGTAAGAGTGATGTCACAACTACAGGATGCCTATAACCGAGGATTCACTACCGTCGCCACTTTCCTAGATATCCAGTCGGCGTTTGACAGATGCTGGATAAACGGTTTACTGTACAAATTAACGACAATGAATATTCCACAACGGTTAACAAGATGGATAGCAAGTTTTCTGACAGACCGAACAGCTAGAATAAAAATAAAAGGAGAAATATCAAACCCAATCTATATGAAAGCTGGAACACCACAAGGAAGTGTCATATCAGGACTATTGTATATCCTATACACCTCCGATACCCCACAGCCAATATACCCTTCAATTCAACTTGCCCAATATGCTGACGACACAGCTTACTGGAGCACTCACACACAGATATTAGCGGCAAAAAACAGACTCCAACAACAACTAAGAGTATTCCTAAAGTGGACGAGAAAATGGAGAATAACAATCAACGTACAGAAAACCCAAGCAATAACCTTTCGGAAAAAAATAAAAGAGAAACACAAAAACGTAACTATAAAATTCAACAATGAAGACATAATGTGCCAAAAAAGCATTAAATATCTAGGCATCAAAATTCATCGCTCCCTCACAATAACACCACACTACCATGAAGTTTTAAAAAAAACCGGACCCATACTTGGAACAATAACATATCTCGCCAAACTCAATAAAAGAGGCCTCTCTCCAAAAATACTTCGTCACCTCTACATCGCCCTCATTCGTCCAAACTTAACATACGCCGCAGTAGCCACCATGCCTCTCATCACACCGGATACAATGAAGAAAATACAATCTTTTGAAAGGAAATGTCTACGCATCGCATACAAACTTCTACCCAATTTTAAAAACAGCAACATCTACAATTATACAGGAACCATGCCTATTGATCAACATATAGCCAAACTCATGCTCAAATACATAGATAACGCCCATACCAGACCATACAGACGACGATTGATCAATACAGCCCAAAAAATGAAAACCATACGACCAAATCAAAATGAAAAAAATCCGCCATTACTCACTCTTATCCACATCTACGACAAACAACAAGAAGACCAACAACAACAACTACAAGACCTCCTACAATATCTATCAAACATATAAAAAATAAACATAAAAAAAAACATTAATATATCAAACAAATGACATTAAACAATAAATAAAAACTAACAAGAGCCTGAAGCAGCAACAAAAAGAAAAAGAACTAAGCAAACAGCAAAATCAGCCTTCTTGGGTAGCGACGGCAGCGAGATGTGTGACCTGGGAAAAAAGAAACAAGCATCAAATAAATGAGAAAATGTACCACCCAAACTGATGGATCTCTGCCCCACCAAAAAAGAAAAAATAAAGCTAGGCTGAAGAGGGCACATTCCCTAAGCAGCCCGGGCGTGCTTGCACGCCCAAACTCCATAATTAATTAATTAATGAGAAGAAGGTAAATAGTGAATCTTATCGCCACTCTTACATTGAGGCGGCCTATTGTCCTGGTTGATGTTAATCCGAGAGCGGTCGAGCTTTGACTACTGCCTGGCAAAGGGACTATTCTTGACGTTGACTGTCAGAGCGCTGCACAGGGTTGCCAACCCGTACGATAATTATGGAGGTGTACGATAATTTTAATGTATGTACGCATGGTTGCCAACCCGTACGATAATTATGGAGGTGTACGATAATTTTGATACCGGCGAAGTATCATTTTCACTGGTTTGTCATACCAGCGAAATGAAATTAATTACAAATAGCGAAACCACTTTTGCCCTCATGGCCTGTCTCCACCCCTCTAAGGCAACCATTTCATATCCTACTAATCCTTCAACTCTTTATCCTTTTGTTGCCACTGTGTCCAATCTCAATGAAGAAGGCACTGTTCAGAAAATTGATGATCAATGGAGAAAACTCGGAATACGCGATATTCCGTGTGAAATAAAGAACATGCCTGAACCTGACAGTTTCTGGAGTGCTGTTAAACACGTCACCTTGGTGGAAATACTGATTTCAAAGAACTGGCGGCCTTTGCATTGTCAGTGATTTCATTGCCCTACAGAGACACTCCTTATGAGAGTTTTTTCCAAGCTAGATTTAATAAAAACGAAAATTAGAAACAGATTGGCACTGATGCGGTAAATGGACTTATTCAGCTTATGAAAGAATGTAGTGGGTCCGAAAATCTGCAAGTCACCGAGAAGATGTTGAAGTTCATCTCAACGTCACATTTGTATAATACTGCAACAATTGAGGAACATGAACTTTCAGATGAATAGTGCGAGAAACATAAGTACTAAAGTTGTAATACTGATTGAGGCCATCAATCTTGTAAGTGAATATCATAAACATCAATACTATTACATTTTTCATAAGTGTTATGCTGATACTTTTATGTTGTAGCATTTGGTTTATGATGTACGATAATTTTGAATCCAAATCTATCATTTTGAGTGGCAGGTACGATAATATTACTTTTAAACATTGGCAACCCTGGCGCTGCAAGTACTTGAATGTGTTCACTGGAATAGCTATATATAGTGTGTGAGGTTTCAGTTGAAACACGACCTTGTGCTGCTGCCTGGCGGTTCTAGGAGGGGCGGGTTCGCTAATGGCGGTCCAAGCGCTCAAAAACACTGTCACTATACTATGTAGGTATACATCATTTGCACCTGTAGGGAACCTTGTCGAATTTTTAGATTAATCAATGAAGGGCTTTGGTTACACAGAATAAATAGGCTATATTGACGTTAACTAAACTGCTATTATTTTTACCAATGAGATTTTCGCTATAAATAATGACGAGGCAGTGACAACGCGGAAGTCACTTAGCTGTATTGCGATAGATCATTACAAATTATGATGCCTATTCTGTCATGATAAGTGTCCTGAGGGTTTTAACTAACTCTTTAATTACCTTGTGTAATATTTTCAGTACCTCCAAAGAGACGTAAGGCTATTGGGCAAGCGTAACGTAAAGCGATATGTCAAAAGGCGGGCAATACGGGAAAATTAGTCATTTATCTTACATACTTGTATACATTTCTATACGTTACTAGACAGAACAAGTTTTAATGTAACTTTAAGGGCCCTGGGATTTGTTTAAGAAAATACGCAACGTAACACAAATTCTGGTTACCCAACAAATACTAAATAATTGGTAACAAAATTGGGTTGGTTGTACTTTTATGTGTTTCTGCAAATAATTATTATAAAAATAAGTTAAAACTTGCTTAAAGTTATGCAAAAGTAATATAGTAAATGACGCTCTGATCTTTAACTCAAAATATTTTAACTAATACTTCATGTGCACCTTCTGTGGTATTTGTGGTTGTTCAGCAATGCTTTTCCATTGTGTTTTTTGGGTGTTTTTATTTATTTAGTTTATGTTTTATTCTCTATAGTGACGTAAGAGTTTTAGTTAACTCTTTGTTTAAGTGTATTGAGTAATACATTTTAAATGCCTCCAAAGAAACACAAGGCTATTGGTCAAGTGTAAAACTTGTAGGGATAAATCGTCAAACCACGGACAGCGCCGGTATTACAGCTAGTCTCGTAAATATTTAAAAACCTAGGTGTGGTAACAAAGAGTACTTTTAATTTTAGAGTGTTGGCATGGAAGATATGGTAATATTTAAGGAAGTTAATGATACTTACCCCATGCTGACGCGCATGGTTTGGTTGCGATATAGTCGCACGGAAGTCATTTCCTGGAAGAGCGACAGCACCTTCATTTCCCGAAGCTGTCGGATGTAGAGATCTGGGATCCAGACGTTCTCTCGTTCATTCCATGTCAGCTCCACGTAGTCCCCGTCACTGTCCTTGATTCTGATCCGAGGATCCTCCCAGTGCACATACAGGAACACGTCCAGAGAGATCTCCTGTAACTTCCCCACTATCTTTACTCTAAGTAGGAGGGAGCATGCCACAGTCAACTGAACGCTCTGTGACGTCAGAGAACATGTCTCTCTTGCTCTCAGCACAGAAAACAACATCACTGACTTTCGTGAGACAAGGGAAAAGCAAAGTTATTGATAATCAAGCAGCGAAACTTGGACAGCGATGTGAAAGACACGGACATTTATTCAGGAGAATGTCTTTGTCCTTAAACTGGCAAATGTGCGTGGAGTGAGGTAGCTTCTTGGCACAATGTAAATACAGTAATACCAGCAGTTCAAAATTACTGTCTACAAATCAGTTGGACTGTAAACAGTGCTAGTGTTGCTACAATATCATAACAATGAATTAACACAATTCATTACTGATATTGATATTATAGAAAGCATGGTAATTGTTTTGTTTGTGCGGTAATATTATAATAGATATACTACTTCGCGTAATATTTATTGTACCTTGAAAGAAAGAATAAGTAACTTTTGAAGCAGGGTGTAAAAAGCATCAGTATGGTGCACCGCAGTGTGGTTGAAATAAAGCGCACGGGTGACTTAAATATATCGCTGGGCTTCAAAAAATTGCAGCTCGGGAAAAATGTTTGACTAAACTGATTCACAGGTGTCTATAGAATATCTATACGATATAATTAAAAAGCCGAAAATATAATTTTCACCTAAAATTTTAGTCCTAGGATTCCTAACATACATCACTCTTTTGGTGAAAAACAAAGGCAAAACACTCCGCACATCCTTCTCCCTGGTATGTTTGCGCCAGCTGAGAAGGTTGGTAAATTGCCCCGTGACGGCATATATGGAACCTAGGGTACGTAGAGTTCAACATTTATATCGGTTTGTTTTGACTTGCCACTCACTCCCTGTGCACTGCTGACCCTGACAACATATGACATAGTTACACCTAACCTATTTAATCGGTGTCGAAGTTTCGCTGCTAAATAGTGGAACACATTTATTTAATACATTAACAGAAAATGTTTACTACCTTAAAAGCTCTGCAGTTTTCAACATTTAATACACCTAACAGGAACAGGAGATGTCCTAATAAAATTTAACAGTATTAAACGCAGTGTCTATTTAACTTGCAGTTTATTTCATTCTTTTAACAATGAAATACATATTTCAATGCCTTTTAAGATAACAGTTTGTGTTCAGTGCTTTACTTAATCGTAGTATTTTTCACTTGTTTTAAATGTCTGTTTTCTTTCGAATAGAAAATAAAATACAAAGCACGAAGTTCCTCTGCTTAACATTTGATCAGTTTTAATTTAATAGCCATTAACTTTACATGATACATTTTCTCTCGCTTATATTTTCGCTACGAATGAAAAGTATTTTGTCCAACAAAAATATGTAATTTAGAGACTGTACAGATATGGAAAAATATGATTGAGCGCATTAGGAGCGTACAAAGTCCCACGCGTGTTGTAGCGTGGTTTACACAAGCCGATATTTCCAACATGCAGCTGAGTTTATTGATAGTCTCTGTTCCATATGTTATCGTTTGTCGGACATACAAATAGGATTTGTCTTGAATCACCACTCGGAAATATAAAGTAAGTCGAAAACTATATACACATCTCTACAAAGCATTAACCAGAACGTGTTTACCCTCAGTGGCTCATACCTGACCTCTGTTGTTTGCATTCTTTGTACTGACGTAATAGTTTGAGTGCATATAACTTGAAGTCACCACTATTTCTTGATACTGGATACTAACTTCGTAAAAAGCTGTAAAGGCGATAACTTGTTCCTTCAATTGTGTTCTTAGTAGTTTTCTGTGTATAAACACACGTGATCAATTTTGGTTTTGCTGATCATTTTCAGATGTTGCGACATCATGTTCTGACGGGAAACTTGCACATTGCTTTTTCATTGAGGTTCTGTAAATTTCATCGATGTATGAGTGTAACATACTTCTTTAAATTTGTTGTATTGTGTGACTTAACATCCCACAAAAATGTTTTTCTGCATATTTAACACACTCTTCTGTTATTATTAGTACTGTCTACTTCAAAATAGTTCCACACTTCACTTATGTTTTATTTAATACTACTGTTGATAAAACAAATATACTTATACAAATTACTTGTGCGGTGTACCTTAAGATAAGGTCGTGACCCGAGTTTGAATTTAGAAACACAAACTAAAAGATGGAAGGAAAAAACAAATATTTCCATGCACTGTGTTATCTCACATCTTAAATTCTGGTTTGTTTGTTAATTCACAGGTTTTGGTCACTGGAGTAGGTAAATGTAATGGTCGAGAGTGAATAATTAAGTCAAGTTATTGCAGAAATGAATTTACTGCGTCAGTTAAGTCGACTTCATTCACAACTCAGTTAACGCTGCATGTTATCTGTACTTTGGAGCTTAGGAGCAATATTTTTTGACGTGGATGGGTTACCAGCCCTTCGCACAACTTCTATCCTTAGAAGGAGGGGTTTGTCTTACGAGTTTCTTCCCCTTTTGAGTTGTTGCCTTGATGCTATTGAGTCATGGCTACCCAGGTTTTCTTCTCCTAGATGTGTTGCTGTCCCCAGCTGACGAGTCACGTCCATCCTTTATGAACCACACTTGGCTTCAAGATTTTGGAGCTGGAACACGCTAAAACGGTCTAAACGGTGAAGCAGAAGTTATCTATACTTCTTCCTCATTGTTTTGTATGTTTTCATTTAGACACGAGAGTATATGGAGTGTTACATTCGCAGGAAACACAGTCAAGGTCTATCAACAACTATATTCCAGCACACTTGGGGACATGTGCGAGGCAATAACGTGAAGTCTCGACTCCTTTCATTCTTTATCTAGCATAAAGTCAAACGCAACAGCTTTCAATAGTGCAAAACTTAAAACTTATAAGTATCTAGGTTTACCAGTATGTAGTGAAAACTTACCTCCTTATTTTCGTCGACTGCTGAGACGCGATTGATGAATAAAGATATCGATACCTCGGTCCGTTCTTGAGTCTTCGCTCCTGAAAGTACACATACAGTGTCATTAACCACAATGTAAGTAATACTTAACTCATCCAGGTTACCTTATACAGGTTGAGTAAAAAAATCACCGAAATGTATTCTAGTACTAGGTGAAATACTCGGCATTGTCCGTGGTTTGACGATTTTATCCCAACAAGTTTCAGACTTATGTCGGATACTATGAAGAACCTAAAATAAACAAAATAATCAAAAACGCCAGGAAAACACTATCTAAACCAGCGTTGAACACAGCAAAAATCACAGGAATAAAACTGAGTAGAGAAAGCTGTGTGAATGTAAGACGTATTTTTCTGTCAAAATTCTATAAATTCTTTGTAGAACGAGGGGTAGAGAGAGAAATGTGACTGTTTCATAAAAGAAAAGTGTGTAGAGAAAATCGTGTGATTGTAATGTATTGCATTTCTATTTAAATAATAAATAATTAATAATAAGTAATTGTGAAGAGGAATAGAGAAAGAAATGTGATCGTGTTTCGTAAAAGAAAAGTGAGTAGAAGAAACGTCTAAACGTAATATGAGGCATTTCTATTTCAGTCGCAGAAAATTGTATGATAGTATGTTGAAGGGCGAGTATATGTGAATTTAATGTGCAAAACAAAAACAAGTAGAGGAAACCATGTGAATGTTATGTTGTATAGTAAAACGGATATCATAAAAACCTTTGAAAAACTACACACACATACCTAATTTCACGGTGACCGATCAAGCGTTTTAGGACCACATAGAGGAAAAACATCCGAGAAGTGACACTTCCCATACAAAATAACCAATTTCCATTTTTTCATTTTTTGGCTGTTTCTTTGGGTTTTCCAAACCATCCCAGCATTGAGGCGAATAAAATAAAGAAGAAATTATTCAAATCGGTCGAGCCATTTTGGAGTTTTTGCGAGATTAACGCACGGTAATTTATTTTTATATATAAACTGCAGTGTTGCACCCCACCCAAAAACTCGATACCAATATTTCACTGGAAAGTACGTTTGAGGTCCCCTGCATCTAAACAACGCATTTTTTTAGAAAAGCTACCGTTGTGTGTCTGTAAAGAGCATAATACAAAAGTCAAAAGTCGTTTATAGAAATGATTTATTACATATTTCTTTATAGGTACAGGGGAAATAAGGTATTTGACATTCCGTTCTCTTTGCACGTCCAGGATATGTTGCACTCACATGACTTTCTCTACTCTTGTACTAACCATTCTCACAAGCTCTTATTCCTTTATTTTCTTCGTTAGGTGAGATAATTATTTGCAGAAATTATCTTATGGTTTATTTCCTTATAGGTGCAAGGGGAATATGGGAATACGTTAGGCTTTGAGCGATAGCCAAATGTTTTAAAGCTCCGTTCTCCGTTCTCTTTACACCGCTAACATATAAACAATGAATAAGGATGTTCTATTTAACAAAAGTTTCCCAAAACTCATAAAAATAACAAGGAATATCTCCGAAATGGTTTAGTCTACAAAATAATTAATTTGGATATAAATTGTATGTTTTAGTAAGATCTACATTTTTTGTGCAGTAAGATTTTGTCTCTATCTCTTACGGTTTACCAATTATGCAAAAGTCATCAAGAGTAAACCGGACTACATAGGCAATAGTCAGAAAATTCAAAATGTACATTTCTTTTGACATAAAAATAACTCAAACATTGGTATTTTAATCAAAACCGTTAGAGCCATTTTCGAGAAAATGACAATTTTCGAATACTTTTCATTTTAAAGGGTAGTTTAGGGTGAAGAAATTTTCTTCAAAATGTCCGTCTCACATACTTAAAAGACATATCCTTCAGAGGCTATTCTCAGAAAACTCGTATAATTTTGTCATAAAAATATCTTAAACATGACATTTCAGTCAATACAGTTAACGCCATTTTTGAGAAAATAAAACTTAATATAATGGGTAGTCTGGTGGGGGATTTTCTTGAAAAGTTTCCTGTCACATCCTTGGAAGATGCTGAATATAAATGACCAGTTTGATTTTTCGTTATAGAGTTATGCTGTTTACAGAGAGATACAAGTGGACCTTTTTCCAAAAATGATTGTTTTGGAATTCAAGGAGTCTCAAAACTTATATTTCCGGTTAAATCTCACTATCAAATTTTTTGCATGGAGTAAAATACTTCCGCTTCTTGCTATACGTAGTGGAGAAAGTGGAAACGCAAGTCTATTGGGTAAGTGCAACCTAAGCCTTAACAGTTATAAAACCACGGGTAATGTCGGGCGACCTAGTTTAGCCAATGTACATTATAAATGTACTGTTAATTACATTCATCTGTTTTATTGTAACTCTGTGTGATTTAAATGGAACGTCCCTGTGTACTGTTTCGCTTGGTAAATCCTCTGTCATTCTCTAAGCTTAACTCAGCATGGTCAGATAGAAAAATGTACCAATCCAATTTTGAACCCGATACTTCCATCACTATAAACAGTTCTAATTCGCTCTATACAGCCAATGTGCAGCACCAGATTTCATTTGTTAAATTGCCTTCATGTGCTCCTGTGACCGCAAGGTAGCGTTGCCATCGTGATGTCACGCAACTCTTCGTGACGTTTACGAGCGCATGCGCAGTTTTCTCCCAAACTGACCCTTATCACATAGCGTTTATTGAGTCCTACCACGTGTATGTTTCTTTCTCACTTCTTTACGTAGACTTATTTCTTGAGGAAGTATTGCATTTCACCAGAAAGTTGGATACTGAAATTTCACCGGAAGCACACGAAGAGTCCACTGCAAAAGGGGAGGAATGAGATAAAAGTGCATTGTGATAGATCAAACGCAGTAGAATAACATAACCTTTAAGGCATTGCAAAACGATCCTGGTCTCTCACAGGTAGAGATTTAAATATTTGACTCAACACAAAAAGGGGAAATGTCCAAGAAAAAGCAGTGCAAGAAAGGGGAACATCGTGTAGTGTGTTTGCTGCACTGCATTAGCAACACCATTCCTTTGTTTTATTTCTTCTTACAGCATCAGTGATTACTGCTTCTTTATCGTAATATAATAAAATATTTTTTTTGGAAAAGTATTAAAGGATTAAGAATAACATCTCTCGAAAAGGAAGAGGTTCATGGAGCAGTGTGAAACAAATTAACTCAGGTTCAAAGAAAAGAAAGCATGGTAGATGAAGAAAATGAGGTTATCTATTTCAGATTCATTACTAACTTCACTGGAAAAGTTCAATGGTTTGCAACACCTCAAGTAGTACTATAATTCAGTTCCAGGAGAATATTTTATCACAATACCTCATAAGAAGAAGTTTGGAAAATTAATATATGCAGTAGAAGTTCAGTTAAATGACATTTCCCTTCTTGCTATTTCTTTTTCTACATCAGTTATCTAAAAATTGTTTTGTTAAGAACGATGGTGTACTAATGAATACCTTTGTGTCGTTATGCATCAACAGAGGAATGTGCATTTAGTTATGCGGGGAAAAAAATAAATTTGAAAAAACCGTTCTAATGTGCTCAATTTAATGTCATGTGGTTTTAAAGATTGAAATTCATTTTACGCAAAGCAACAAAAAAGTGACATTCATCCCTTTCGCAGTGGATTCTTCATGTGTTTTCAGGTATCCACAATCCAAAAAAGCATTTTTAGAAAATGTGTGTGTAAACAACATAACTCAAAAACGACAAATTGGTTGAACATTAAATTTGCTACAACACACAGATTTTCAAGACAACCCCACCCCAGACTATCCTTTCAAGTTAATTTTTTTTTTTTTTTTTTTTTTTTTTTTTTTTTTTTTTTTTTTTTTTTGGTGGAGTGAAGCATTTAGGAGATATTCCTTGTTATTTGTGTCTTTTTAATACTTTTACTTTCCACAAATGGAAGCTCGTTATTCAGCTTTTTATATTTTAGCCGTGCAAAGGGAACGGAATTTCAAAGCTTTAAAATATTTAACTATCGCTCAAATTTCCCCTTGTACCTACTAGAAAGTTGGTAATGAGATGATTTCTACAAATGCTTATCTCGACTAACATAAAGAAGATAGAGGAAAATTAAAAAAATATATATATTTTGTTGTTTAGCGACGCTGTCAATTGCTAGGATCACATCAGTGTCGCCGGTGTACCGGAATTTCGTCCCGCAGGAGTTCTTTTGCATGCCAATAAATCTACTGACATGGAGTTGCCGTTTTTAAGCAAACTTAAAAACCATCGGTCTGAGCCGGATTTGAACCCGCGACCTTGGGAACAGTAGGCCAGCGTCTAACCAACTGAGGAATGAGTTTGTAAGAATACTTAGTACAAGAGTAGAGAAAGTCATGTGAGTGCAACACATCAGATTTTTATAGCATGTAGATTACTTAGCATGCGGTGCTAATGAACTTTATTATAATATCGTATGAAATTGGAAGCACACCAAATCTTTCTTGCATAAAGGGCATTGAAAGGTTTTGACATTCATTACGTACATGTTTGGTAATTAGAAGAAAGGTCACTCTTAGTATGGATTTCAGCTATTCTAATAAAATGTAAAGAAAAGAAGTTCTTATCCTACACATGCCGTACCATTATAACTAGAACCGATTGGCTTTTGCTTTTTTGTGTTATTTTTGCCCGTTAGAAAATTGTGATATATAGGAAAAAGATACAGTTAATTGACCTTGTCCCTGCAAAGAAGTTTCGAGAGCATTTAAATGACTCGTTATGTCAGTAAAAAATGCTAAGTTAATAATCCATTGAGGGTCAGAATGTTCAGGAACAGGCATTCCTTGCGTATCCATAGAAAGCTTTACCTGGTCAAGCAAAATAAGGAAACATTCAAAGGTTTTACACCTACTTAGCCATCTTACCTCACAAAAATAGGATATATCATTGAAATCTGATTCCATTAACTCGAAACTCTGTGATTCAATCTTGAAAATCATATGAAGTTTTCACTCCTAACAACATTCATTACCATGTCAAAGATAGCTTGTAGCCAAGATAGTTAAATGCCTTATACGCAACAATTAAGATGACGTGGCCGTTTATTTCTTATGTGGTTCCTGATGAAGGCCATGAGTTTCAGGTGGCCACTTATTGATTATTCATCTCCTGATGATTGCCGTGGAATTTAATATGGCCGAAAGCTCGAGCAACTTCATAAATATTAAACTGCTGATAACCCGAGAAGCTCTAATAAAAATCTGATGACTCAAATGACTTTCTGTACTCTTGTAGTAACCATTCTTACAAACTCTTAAACATTTATCTTCATGTTGTTGAGATAAACATTTGTACAAATTATCTTATTGCTTATCTCCTTGTAGGTACAAGGGGAATATGGGAATACAGTAGGTTTTGAGCGACAGTCAAATTTTTTAAAGCTTTCAAATACCGTTCTCTTTGCACGATTAACACATAAAAAATGAATAACGATGTTCCATTTGACAGAAGTATGTTCTCCAAAACTCATACAAACAAGAAGGAATATCTCCGAAATGGTTCACTCTACAAAAAAATTTATTCGGACATAAATTGTGTATTTTAGCAAGATCTACATTTTCTGTACAGTAAGATTTGGCCTATCTCTTACGGTTTACTAGTTATGCAAAAGTCATCCAGAGTAAATGGGACTTCATGGGCTATAGCCAGAAAATTCAAGATATGCTTTTCATTTGTCATAAAAATATCTCAAACATGACATTTTAATGAAAATCCTAATTGGATGCGTAATTCCACAAGTATGTACGAAGATAACAGTTTGTTACTTTTAGAATGCGTAGAGTAATGTATTTCTGACATAGCTTCGGTAGTAATTATGGGACATCATACAAGATTTCTAAATAATTAATCACTTAAAAGAATTAAATAATATTCCGAGCAGCTTCTTCAGACGTGAAGTAACTCGGCAACGTTGCGCTGAGGTTGGTCAGGGATCCAAACCGGCTTCTGAATGTAAACAGATCGGTCCCTTACAGGGTGGTGTAATGTTTTGGGAGTTAATACTATTGATTGGCCTACCCTCGCACAGTAAAAACGGAAGGACACGACATTTATTTGTTTAGTACGTTCACAACACACGCCGCTGCAATGTTTATGTACTGACCCACATAGTCTGCAGTGTTGCCAGCTTTTCTGTCTCCTGTTTTCGACAAAACTAAAATATCTCACTAGGAAATGGTCAGAGACAAAAACGTAAGATACAAAATGTGCTCCAAATACTGAGATCTACCACTGGTTTAAACTAATGTAATGACTTCCTGTATGGAATAGGGCGCTGAGGACCATAGCATTTAAAGCGCGTCTATAAATAACAACTCAATTTTCCTGTGGTGAGGGTATTCGAATACAGTAAGGCTGAGGAAGGTCGGCTGTGGGAATCGAATCCGCGACATTTCGAATGCGCGCCACGGACTACTGCCTGAGTCATCCTGCGCGGTTAGGTATACAGAGAATGAGTGTCGTAATAAAAGAATACTTAATAAGAAGTGATAATAATTTTGGATTCATAGAAAATGGTACTGAGATAAAAACGAAGGAACAACTCTACTTTTGTCGAAATGAATAAAAGTAAGAAGCAAAGAGTAAAGAGTATAAATTTGCATTACAAGAGAGAAAATGATTAGTTGGCAGTGCGCTGGGGTTGAATGGAGTCGACATTGAGCAGGCAAGGTTTTACACCTCTTATCTTGATTGTGCAGTTTAACTTGACCTTTTAAACACGAGAGAACGTTTCTTGTTCCTACTGGGGTTTCAGAGCAGCTTCTAATTGCTTTCTAATACCCCAGGGATTTGATCTAACTTAAAGTTTCTTGGGGGTTTCTTGTTAACTTTCTATTTATCTTCTTTCTCTCAGTAATTACTAGCTTATTCTTTGTGGCGTTCGCTACTGCATAAGCTTCGCCTCTCTGCACATTACATCTTTTGAGCAGCAAAATTGGCCTGTATAGGAACAAGTGGATTTAAGGTCGCACATTATTCCACTCATTTTCATCGAAAATACATGTTTTGGGACCCTTGAATATGAAAAGATAATGTTAGAAAAAGGTTAATATGTGTGTATTTGTCTGTGAACAGCGTATCTCAAAAACGAGAAGTTGACTAAATACCACACTTGCTATTTAAGTTCACCATCTTCCAAGAATGCGACAGGAAGATTTTCAAGAAAATCCCCCGCCTAAACCACTCTTTAGATGTTTGAACATTTTGATTTTATAAAAGCTTGCTCTGATATTTTGATTAAAATTAGATGATTAAGATACTTTCATGACAAATGAAATATATATCCTGAATTTTCATAGTTTTAAAAACATAGTCGCTTCCTTTTTATATTCTATTGCTTGTATAATCTGTTTTTCCTTTGTTTCCACGACCTTCAGATTTTATATTTAGTACTGTTGTCCATGCGAAAGAAAATTAAACACGGTGACGAGTAAATGGTTTATTTATGCGTACCAGTATATTACTGATCACGCAAGCTTTTTTTTTCCAAAATAATATATTGCCATATAAGGATGGTAAGTGATTTTTATTGAACCGCGGAAAAGTTTGAAAAGACGAGACGTAGTCGAGGCTTAGTAAAAACACTTAACACACGTGTATTGCATACTATTTTTGGTAGATAATTAGTAATTTAAAATGGCGTATGAATGAAATGTGACAATAAGTTACCCAAAGATTTCAATATTCCATTCTTACTTACAAAATAGGCAAGAAATGTTATTTTTCATTTATTGTTTTCTTCTCATTCAAAAAATACGGTAACATCTTTCGTATCTCTTTAGATTTTTCAGGTATGGGAAAGTGCAGACTATCTTCCAATCTATCTTGAGCACGGCCTACTCTGTTTGTCTCGCGGAACGTGCATTAAGATTCGGTGACTCTAGAGGTTACCTTGGATGTTTATCCTAATGCTGGTGTTGTGCTACGTATATTTCTGTGTAAACCTATAACAAATTGTTGGGTAGAGAGATCATTTTCACTGCTCAACAGAGTTATCTTCGTTCAACAAAACGCCAAGAGATACTAAACGCTATGTCAGTTCTTTGCATCGATTCTGATGTACATCGTCAGATCGACTTTGATGACGTCGTCAAAGCTTTCTCTATGAAGACAATACATAGGGAATCGCTACAATTTAGAAGATGCATGTATTTTTATTCGAAATATGCTTTTTGAACTCTAACTTTCATTTAATGTCGTCTCATTTGAAACTAATTTAAACTCATAATGACCTGTATAATAGCCGCTTATATAGTTTGGGGAAAATTGAGGGAGCGGACAATGTTAGCACTGCCTAGGGGCGGCAAGCTACTCAAATCCGGCACTGCCTGCAATATCAACGTGGCCGGAAGAGCCGTGAAACCGTACTATCTGAGCGAGATTTGCTCTTGCAATCGTAAGCTGTCTGCATGGACTAAGAAAAGTACCTATAATAAACAAGGACAGTGAACTTTGCATATTCGCCGAGAACGGACGTGTTAATCGACCGAAGCCTTGCTCGGTCAGGAAAGGCAGACAAAGCAAATGCTCGTACACATTTCTCCGATTCCTGCAGTAATCGTATTCAAATGATATTCCTCTTTCTTTTGCCGCAGCCATTAATTATATCACTCCAAAATAAACTGGTCTTGCTTTGAAATTAAAATTAACATCCTTGAAATTACTATTTATAGCAGCATTTGGTAGCGTTATGTTAATTTTCGTAGGCTTGACGTCACTGCAAAACGCAACAAAGCCGTTTTTTTAATCGGCCGTTCGGATAATGTGCCGACAGTTCACGCAACGGCCATTGTATTGACCCTTGAATGTTATGAAAACACTGAGTAACTAGGGGAAAATATGTGTTGCACTCACATGACTTTCTCTACCCTTGTACCAAGTATTATTCCTCCTTCTACTTGGTGTCAATCGAGATAAACATTTGCACTAATTATATTATTGCTAATTTTCCTGTAGGTGTAACCGGAATGCACTAGGGTTTAAGTCAGAGAAAGGCAAAAGCGGATTCGTGAATCTTTCGCCATGTAACTATCCAACACAACAGTACACACCCGCTTCCTTAGGTGATTTCAGAGGTAGGTATGTAGGTATGTATGTTGCTTCTTCTGTTGCACTGTTACAGTTTTGTTCCACATAAATGTCTCTGAACATGGTTTTTCTCAGATAAACATAGAAAAATCAAAACTGAGTACCCGCTTTTCAGAGTTACACCTCTCGGCGTAACTGCATATGACTTCTCATATGTTCGGATGATGACAAAGTGTGTAATTCCGATTTCACATAAAGTATGACTAGCTCTTTCCTGTTTGAAATAAACGCACTGATCGTTAACTGTATCAATCCGCACTGTCAACAGTTTAAGAAGGGAAGAACTACCACTCCTCCAACCAGCAAGAACCTTACACGAGTTACGTGCACAGTGAATTTGGAGGAGACAATATTCTGCTCGCCTCTGCTTTAAGTAATAGTGAAAAGTTTTAAGAGCTGGTGGCTATGTGATTACTTTGAAATTCTGTTCTCTTTGCATTACCAGGAGAGAAAATGTTAAATAATAGCTTCTCATCTGTGTGTAGTGTAACTCTGTGTGTAGTGTGTGTGTGTGTGTGTGTGTGTGTGTGTGTGTGTGTGTGTGTGTATGTGTGGACAGTATAATTAAAAACTATAAGTCCATTAGAAACAAAATTGGTGTTTAAGTTCAGCATCTTCCAAAGATGCATCACGAGAGTTTTGAAGAAAATCCCCCACCCCAAACTGCCCTTTATATAGAACATTTTCGAAAATTTTGATTTTATTAAAAATGACTAATAATTTTGATTAAAATGACAGTGTTTGAGGTAATTTTATGACAAATGAAACATATGTTTTGAATTTTCTGGTTATAGCCTATGTAGATCTATTTATCTTGAGGAATTATGCATAACTGGTAAACGTCACTATGCAAAAATGCTGCGCTAGTTACGCCAAATGACCTTCGTGAAGCGAACCATTTCGGAGATATTCTTTATTTGTCAGAAATTTGCAGTATGAACTACATATACAGGATGGAAGTGAAATGATCTGTCAGACTTTAACAGCGAATTTCTCATGTTGTGAATAACAAGAAAGTATAATAGCAAACTGTTGAAAGCTTTATAGTTTTCTAGAAAAAAAATATTTTATCAAAAGAATGTATAATCCTGGCTAAATTATAATTGATCGAAGATTCTTGATTTATGGCTATATTCATAGAAAATTGAACAAATGACAACTTTTTCCTTTGGCGTATTTCAATAGATTCAACGGTTAAATTAAATTAAATTTAAAAGAACCCACAATTTGTTGCCTTTTCTATAGTGCAATGAGTGTGTTGAAAATGAATGCAGTCCTCACCTACTTTGAAGTTTGAATTCTCCCAGCAGCAGTAGCAGCAGCACATAAAAATATCAATATGAGTGCGTGCACTTAAGGCAGTTATCGTGCTTGTTGTTGCGGACAATATACCTGCTCTAATCACGTCAAGCGCGCAGCAAGAACAAATCTGAAGGCGTTCGTGAATGAGTAAGCACTTACAGTCTTGTTGCTCTCTGCCTGTTCTTGCATTGAATTTAGGGGAGGCTAAACGAAGAACATGATGTGCGCACTCATATGGCTTTCTCTACTCACACTTGTACTAACTATTCTTACAAACAGCTATTCTTCTATCTGGTTCATGATAATCGAGATAAACATTAAGTATAGAGTTGCTTTTATTACATATTTCCTTGTAGGTACATGGGACTATAGTAGGCCTAAGTGATAGTCAAATGGTTTAGGAATTTGTGTGTTTTAATGAGATCTGTACTTTTTATGTAGTAATATTCTATCTGTTACGTTTTACCAGTTATGAAAGTCATCCAGAATGAAAAGGACTTATGAGCCCTTTCCCAAAAAAATTCAACATTTACAGTTTATTTGCTGTGAAAACATCTTAAACATGTGGTATTTTAATCATAATCGTTAAACGCATTTTAAGGAAAATCAAAATTATCGAAAACTGTTCAATGTAAAGGGTAGTTTGGGGTGATGGAGTTTTCTTGAAATTTTTCGTGTTTCATCCTTGGAAGATATTGAAATTAAATACCAAGTTTGGTATTTAACCTAGTTATCCGTTTTATAGTTATGCTGTCACACATACACACACACACACACACACACACACACACACACACACACACACATACACACTCACACACACAAACACACGCACACATGTTTAAAAACACCTTTTTTTGGAATCAGGGTTCCCAAAACTTGCATTTCCGGTGAAATCTGAGTATACCTAGAATTTTTGGATGAAAAACAATATTTTCCCTGCTTATTATACATAAAGTAAAAGCAAAAGGTTACTTCTACATTAATTTGAAGTATAGCAATACTGGTAATTATGACAGCTTCTATGTGCATTCTATGTGCTGGCATTTTATGATATAAATTACCCACTTTCTCAGTTATTAAAACAGTTCCATTTTAGGATGATTTAACAATGGGTGTATTTTAGTGTCAGCAGCTTAGGGGTTCCAACCCCTTATCCCCAACCTTTATCCTATGCGGGTGGGTACTGCGGTGGTTTCTCTCATCCACTTAATGTTTTGCTTCCCTTCCTCATTTCATACTTTTGTATTTTTCAGGTCTGGCTATCAGCGCAATGGACATATTTCTGCCCACCAGAAGAAGGTGAACGGGGTCTGAGGTAAGGGACCGGTCTTGAAACTGTTAATCTGTAGATTTGTTTACTACTAAATGTATATATGTGTGACAGTGTTGGCAATTCTGGCGACTTGTCATTAGATCTGATGTCTTTTAAAGCCATATAGTGACAGAATTTAAAAAAATAGCGACTAGTGGCTTTTCTGATTGTTTTACATGAGATTTAGAGACAATTATGAAGGATTCAAATTTTTGGCTTGATAGGCAGAGGAATAATTGGGTTTTAAATATCAAATAAAATAAATATACAGTAAAAAGGTATTTTCTTCAGGGCTGCAGTTGTATTCCTTCTCAAATGAGTGAAACAGAGAATCAGTCGTATAACTTAAATGTTAGAAAACGCCGAAACACTTCCATCACAGTGGAGTTCTGAATATTACGGGTAGATTGTTACATAGATGCGGCGGCATTAAACACGTTTAAACAACAGGTAGATTTGGCAATCGCAATTCCCTCTCTTCCACGCTTCAATTGTCTTAGCAGCTCTTTCAGACGAGGTAACTCGACAACGTTGCGTTGAGGTTGGTCAAGCAATTGAACCGGTTTGTGGATGTAAGCAGTGGGTCACTTGCAGGGTGGTGTGATGTTTTGGGAGCTAAGGTTTGTGATTGGCCTACGCTCGCACAGTAAACATGGAAGGCATGTTATCCATTTATGTTCAGGTGACATGTGGTAGCAGTAGTGAAGCGTGTTTATGTACTGACCTAGTGAAAGTGACACCCACACAATCTGCAGCGTTGCCAGCTTGTTTTCGACAAAACTAATGTATCTCCGTAGGAAATGATCAGAGACAAAAACATAAGATACAAAATATGTTACAAATAGAGAGATCTTTCACTGGTTTAAATTAATGTGATGACTTCCCTTCCACCCGGTATAAGCGTACGTAGGCCTTGTGTAACCTTCAACTTCATTTGCTGTGGATACGTTCAGGAGCAGCTGGAAGATGAACTATTTTTCTTCTGATTAAGTAAGAGAAATTTTCTTTTAATATTACTAAATGCCATACGAATATCTTTTAATTGATTGTACTATTTATTTTTAGCGAGTTTTAGTTTAAGATTTGGCGAATCTTGGCTAACTCTAGTTGGCGACACTGATATGCGAATTACTGATGCGAATAATCACATTGGGAATGTTTACGTTGCACATTCCTTCAGCTCGCTTTCTTCTCTTGGGCAGACTGTACTTCTCGCAAAATTAAGAAAAGGTACAAACGACATGCCGGTTCTTTATAAGAGGTTATAAACATGAACTTTCAACAGTCCATGTCGGTTGTGGTTTTGTTGTATGGAATGGGCTCTGTAGGCAAAATCTCTTTCACAATATACGGCCATACGTTAAACAGGGATTCTACATGTTGAGTGTAACAAATATGTACAATACAATAATTGTTGTCAATAAAGAACGTTTTGCCGAAAAAAAATAATTTGTGTCAAATATTTGGAGCCATCTTGACGAATGGATATAAATGGTTTATTATTTCAGTGTCACGCAAACATGTGTAAACAATGCTGTAATTGATTTCTAGCTTAATCCGAATGAATCTAGTTACTATTTAATGTTAAAATGTCATCCAAAGTTTAATTTCCGGAAGAGATTTGCTTACGTCGCGTTAACATTAAATTGTGACTAAATTCATTCGAAATGAAATAAAAACGCATTAAGCATTGTCCACAGCGTTCGTCTACCACATAGGCGGCCCAGTTCGATCCCAGGGACCCGCATGTGGTATTCGTGGTAGTCGAAGCGGCGTCAGGACGGGTTTTCTCCGGTTTCCCCCGCCACTCATTCCACCAATTGTCACCTTTTCAATCATCCATTTCGCCTGCATTTCATATCATCCTCTTCCCCACCACCATACCTGGTGCTTGGCTGACCACCCGCTTCCAGGTCTTCACTCTGTCCGGTACATGGGTTCCTGTGCTCCCCGACAGGCGTCTGACCCTAGACACTGGACTTGTAAGTCCTACATAAGGTAAGGTAAGGGTAATCAGATAAAGAAAAAAATACGTTTTTCACGCAATGTTTGTGCTACAGTTACTGAAATAATGTTTGGCACATTTTTTTTTTTTTTTTTTTTTTTTTTTTTGCGAAAAGATTTGTTGACAATAATTGGATTGGACATATTTGTCACACTCATGTAGAATCCCTGTTTTAACGTATGGCCGAAGCAGTATCTTGGACCCGTATATGATCAGCAAAAAATGGCAACTCTTTCACGTCTTTCAAGCGCCAATTCGTTTCAATCTTTTTTAAATTTTGCTGCAAGTATTTGCGGAAAGAGGATGGAGATGCTTGCGCTTTCCTGCCAGAATTTTGTCCTTTGGAAGTTCGTTTACAATCCAGTAACTCTACTGACATGGAGCTGTCGCTTTTAAGTACACTTAAAAACCATCGGTCTGTGCCGGGTTTGAACCCGCGACATTGATCAGTAGGGCAGCGCCTAACCAACTAACCCATGGATACCTAGAAACACATCTGAAACAGGAGAAATAAACGGAAAGTATGGAAAGGAAATCCTGTTAGATGAGAAAGCATCCCAGCAACCAGGGAAACGTAGGAAAAAGCGAGAGTGAGTGTTGACGGGAATGTGTTACTGCGGTTGCTCATTGTCTCCACATCGATCTGAGTAACATTGGTGTAACGGCATTGTAAAGTTACACACACACACATACACATACTTCAATTATTTAACGTGTTATCTCCACGCGAGCACGCCACCTTGGCAGCGGGGGCCTTCATACAAGTCATACAAATGCAAATAGTGTGGACCCGCATCTTACCGCACTACCGACCGACCGACCGACCGACCGACCGACCCCAACATTCCTTTAAGGGCCTGTAAAATCTACTGTATACTTATACTGTAAAAATCTGAATAAGGGGAATATGAGAATACAGCAGGCTTTAAGCGATATGAAATCTTTTAAAGCTTTGAGATCCCGTTCTCTTTGCACGGTTAACATATAAAAAATGAACAATGTTGTTGCATTTGACGAAAGTTTTTTTCCGAAACTGGCACAAATAACAAGAAATATCTCCGAAATGGTCATTTTAATCAAAATCATTAGTCATTTTCAAGGAAATGAAAATGTTCTAAAAGTTTTCCGTGTCGCATCCTTGAAAGACATTAAACTTAAATACCAACTTTGGTTTTTAACCGACGTTTTGTTTTTAAATTATGCCGTCCACAGACTGAGAAATATACAAACATACACGGACCTTTTTCTAAAAATGCCTTTTTTTTTTTGATTCAGGGGCCTCAAAACATGAAAATCCCCATAAATTGCAATGAACAGCGATCCATAGCGCTGGATGCACAGTGAATGTCGCAGGTTCAAAACCAGCTCAGACCAAGAGTTTTTAAGTCGTTCTAAAAACTGCAGCCCCGTGTCAGTAGATTCACTGGCATGTAAATGAACTCTTACGGGAACCATACGGGATGGCTCAGGCGGTAACCTCTGTGGCCCGCATTCGGGAGGTCGCGGGTTCGATTCACGCAGCCGACCTTCCTGATCTTGGGTTTTGCGGAGGTTTTCCCAGTTCACTCAGGCGAACGCTGGGAAATATATTTACCTTACATCCCCCGAATTACTCCCTTTCATTTCATTCTCTCCGGTCTTTCCAGGTTGTAAGAGTCAGCGGGGTCACCGATAGGCTGCGCTGCGGTGGAGCCTGCGATCTGAAAATACGGTGCTCGGGTGAGGGAAGGCACTGTGGTTGACGGGCCGCCCTCCCAGGGGAGTGATTTATAAACCGGAGCTGGCTGGTGGCGGGTTCTCTGTAACGACCTGGAATTCTTTCGCGCTGAAGAATTTGCATGCACCTCTTAGCGACCCATTGTGGCTGCAGTGCCGTCTGTGATACGTTCTGGCCGCCTGTGAGGTACTTTCATCTCATCCTTCCTCCCGGAGTCTGACGCACAAAAAGCCATCAGCTGACGTGCCGAAATCTCCATTGTGACAGATAGGCAGACTCCTGCGATACGAAATTCCGGCATACCGGAGGAGGTGATGTCATTCTGGCAATTGATATTGTCGTCAACAAATGAAAAAATTTTTTACGAACGTAACCTGCAACAGTATACTAACCGGGTTCTTTTCCAGTGTACACACAATAACAAAAGATGTACCTAGTTAGACTTGCTGGTGTATAAATAGGTGGAAAACGCAATTATTGTTTCTGAGGTTTCACTATCCTGATTTAAATATGTAAGTTAAGGTTGTCTTGTGTATTTCACTTTCCTTATGAAAAAAGACGGGCACGTTGATTGATTAGTTCCGTCTGAATGTTAAACAACGCTGTAATTACTTTCTTCAACAGCAATAAATATTGCCTTTTTCCGGTGCCTGCGTTTCTCTCTCGGCACAAGTTACTGTGTTACCTGCAGTCTTTTCTTTTATGCGTGACGTAAGAGCAACCTTGATATAATGAGCTTTGATACTGCCCCAAATAATTTGTAAAAGGGTGGAAACCCGGCGGTTTGAGGGTGATAAAGGTCATTTGAAACTTTCCGTTCAAGCTTGCCATTTTATGACGCTCTTCTTTTCTTCCAACCTTCGTGTGCTGCAGCTAAAGCCTGTTCACCAGGTCATGGTCTTAACGGAATGAAGGGGAGAGGAGAGACATTCCATACAGTGTAACACGAGTTTTGTAAACATTCGCGCAAGCGTTATTCTGCTGGTCGCGGTTAGCTATCTCAGCCAGCCGGTAACAATGGGCGGTACAGAACAGACACTGTGGCACGATTTCTCCAGGATCTTTCGACGTGCGGGGGTTTGTTTAGAGAAGCTTCGAGAAACGTCGATTTCCAGAAACTTCGCCGGTAATTCGCGTGGGCTATATAAACGAGTAGGCACGTACCGAGAGAGTTTGTTTAGTCAGTCTGTTAATTGTCAGAGTTGAGTTGCGAGAGTGCAGATGTCATTTGTGTAAAGGAGAGTCGTAAGGACAGAAAGTTGTGTATTGTGAGTGATTCCTAATAAAATTAGCGCTTCGCTCTTTTAAGAAGAAATAAAATCACACAAATGTTAACTAGATGTGTGATTTGTCACAATACCCATAATGTGAGTATAAAAAGTTTCAGAGAAGTTATTTAAATATGTTAGTGGGAAGGACTTAAATATTACTGAATTATAGAAATTATTAAAACCATGCATCAGAGTGACTTGAAATATGGTGTACATCTTAATTTTGAGAATTCTGATAAACTCTGAAAATATGCTGCACATTGGATAAAAATAAAGAATTTTCAAAACTCAGTAAAATCCCCTTTGAAGTGAAACTACTTTATACTGAACTAACGTAACTTGTGTATTCTGACAGTTCCCTCGGCGTGCGTTACGTACGTGGTAGGGGAGTGGCAGTGGTCTGTTGTCATGACAAGGTTTGTCCTTGAAGTAGTCAATAGACTTCGTGACGGGATTGCGTGGCCAAGAAATAAAAAAAAAAAAAAAACAAAAAAAAACACATTCTTATTTGAGAAAAGTATAAGTATTGGGAAATTCACACAAATAATAAAAGGTATTTCGGAAATAATTTACTGAAAAGAAAAACGAAGTATTCGACATAAATTGTGTGTTTTAACCAGTTCCATACTTTTATTTAGTAAGACTTTGTCTGTCTCGTACTGTTTACCATTTCTGCAAAGTCATCCAGAATACAGAGGGCTTCTGAAGACATTCCCAGAAAATTCGAGTTATGACTTAGAAACTGCCAATGAGTCGCCTGTTTGTGTCCGTCACTGGATACTGACTGTCTGGTTGTGATTTTACACGTCACAGGGAGTAGCCAATGCACCATCTGACTGAAGATGGGAGCTGGGGAAGCAGCAGCTGATTACGTAAACGTCTCCAAAGGGACAAGGTTGGACATGACTGATCTATAGCAGTGGGCCACTTTCTCTGCTCCCAGGTATACGAGTAGGTTATTAAAACCTTCTGTTACACACCACAGCCTGGACATACCGAGACACCTTAGTTATATAAACCTTTCCCAAATCCGCGGTCCCTCTGACACCAAGCAGATGTTTCATCAACTGCACTGCGAAATACGACAGCTGACGACCATGCAAACAAAAAACAATAGATGGCAATCCTGTTTAGAAACCGGAGGCCCTTCCGTGACACGAATGATTTTAAGTTTTGAGGACGTGCGCGTGTTTCAATGCCATTTTGCCTCGTTTGTTAAAATTTTCCCACACACTTCATCCTATTTCCCTGGGAAATTGTTAAAAAGGTGAGTGTAGATTCAGATCAGCGTTTATTCAAGGTTGAGTGAAATATGTTTAAAAGGGAACTTTAAGGATATACAGGACTGACATTTAATGTAAATCGAGAGGAAAAAATAATACCTTTTTTATTTTAGCTATATAGAATAATTGACCAGTGTAACACATGTGCCATTTTTCATAATTCTGGGCTAGTAATAAGCCTTAATTTCAACAAGGGCCTCACAATTTAAGAGCTTCTGTATGGTGGGGCCTCTATTTCTTTGAAGAAGACAATAATGGAATAAGATAGTGTCTTACAGTAAACGGGGAGCATATTACAGCACTTCGTTATTCCTAGAGTGAGGAATCGCTATATGGAAAACACAATCTTCACGCAATATGGCACATCTACCCCTGAGAAACAGTTGATTAATCAGATGTTTGGCTATCCTGAATTCACTTGACACTTCCCAAAAATGTAGTCTCAGCCATCTCCACGTCTCAATTTAGGCGATTTTTGGACGTCCCAATGATTTGAAAATCCCATTATTTGTCCAACTCCGATGTTTTTTTGGATATATTCCCAATGTTTTGTGAATCCCATTGTTTTGAATTTTTATAAACCCCATTGTTTGCCAACTCTGTGATGTATTTGTTTCTTTCCTATCTCAAGTATTATAATATTTATAGCCGTGTATTGTTTGAACTGAGTTTTGAAGGAGTCCATATATTAACTGCACGCTTGTGCACATTTGTTTCTTATTACTTGAGGTTCACGTGATGTAGAAAGCGTTACATACAATTTACATCACTTGTGGCATATTAATATGGTTTAATTCACAATCGATAATGTCTGAGGGAATTTGTTCCGTGTGGCTAGACTCTTTAAAGTTACTATCACAAACGTGTAATGCGATTACTCGACCGCCTTTACGCTGTACCACTTTTTTACCGTTTCTTTTCTTATAAAAACAGGGCCATGTTTTGACTTGGAAATTATTTGCTCTAATTCGTAGGCCTCGTTTACGCTGACCGTAATATGTTGAAGTAGAACTGGGTAACACATTCAATGCCATGTTTTAAACGCATAATAAAGTGATCAAATATTAACCACAAAATATGTACACAAAAGGCTCTCTGTATACCACAAACGGAAAATAAATCACTAGCGAACTCTAACCTCAAAGGTAGGAATTCGCTTTGAGATCACATGCAGCTATACCATCATGTTTGTTAAGAGAGATTTACAGGTGCGTTGTATCGCATCATATCACTTTCTCTACCCAGTATCCTCTGTTAGTGGATATACAAACTATTCTTAAGGAAATCTTATTATTTTTTCTACCACGTATGGTAATTAGGGGAAGTAATGCAATCCACCGAAAAATTCAATATCGAGATTTCACCGGAAATACATGTTTGAGACACCTTTAATCTAAACATGAGGATTTTTAAACAAACTTCCGCGTATATGTCTGTGGACAGCATAACTGAAACGAAAGGTCAGTTAAATACCAAATTTTATACTTGAACATCTTTCAAGGTTGTCACAAAAATGTTAATTTTCTCAAAAATGACTCTTACAATTTTGATTAAAATACATAAGTTTAAGATATTTTTATGACATAAAATGTAGATTTTGAATTTTATAAGAGTATCCTCTGAAGTTCTCTTCATTCTGGATACCTTATAGTGTAACTGGCAAACAGTAAGAAACAGAAAAATTTATAACAGCACTGAAAATGTAGATCTCGTTAAAACACGCAATTTGTGTCTAATAATTGTTTTTGTCGGTGGAGCTAATTATTTGGGGATATTCTTTGGTATTGTTTTGATGTTCAAATCCTTATAGTTTTCTAAAATGGTGAGTCTTTATTCGCCTTTTTTACGACCGGCTCATGCAAAGAAAATTAAATTTCAAAACAATCACAGAGAGAGCAGCACTTAAACAATTTGATTATCGCTTCTGCCTACTGTATTGCGCTGTTACTATTGAACCTATAAGGAAATAAGGTAATAAACCAATTTCTGCAAACGTCTATCTTTAACTAACATGAAGTAGATAAAAACAGTTTGTACAAGAAAGAGTAGTAAATGTCATACGAGCGCATCACATTTTATTTTTGAAGTATACTAAATTGAATGAAATGTTAATGCTAATAAAAAGTCCCAGCGAAATGGACAAATGTGATTTAGTGCGTCAGCTGAATTATCTTCATTAACAACTCAGTTAACGCTGCATGTTACACGAGTATCTCTATTCCATTGTTTTTATGCTTTCATGTAGGCACACGAGTTTATGGAATGTTGCATTCATTCACTCACAGGAAACGCAGTCAAGGTCTACCAAGAACTACATATAGTCCGGTAAACCTTTGTGGACACGTGGGAGGCAACAACGTGAACTCTCGACTCCTTCCATTCCAAAGTAAACAAAATATCTTTCATTAATAAAAATTTAAAAGTATGTACTCGCTTCGGCGGTACATATACTATATCGAAAGTTTACCTCAAAGTATTGCACATAGGCACTTTGATACCAAAGAGTATCGGGATATCGACGGTATCGAGGTACCATCCTCAAAATGCACCGTATTTCTCATGAATGACGCGACTCTCACAACGCCGCTCTCATGGCAGTGCTATGGGAATCTGTTGGTACAGTTGCGGCGCACCTTCTCGCAGTTTTTCCCTTAGGTATTACTAATGACGAGGAAGATATTTTCTGCACGCTTTTTCTATCCTGTTAATATATAGCGACATTTACATTTGAAGAAACAAGAAATTAGACTGCTGAAAACGTTTTAAAGCCTTTATCGAGTAATATAAGTATTTCTGTAAACATGAAATCAATTATAATCGCTTCAGTCTTATATCCATTTTGGTCTAAACATATGACGTCATTAATTATATGCGATACGTGGCAAACCAAGAAACATCATAAGATATAGTACTTTAAGTGTGCGAAAATATCTGCGAGTTTTAAAAAAGTATGGTAATAAAACATGGTTCGAAATGTTCGATTATGTTTGTGTGTGTGTGTGTGTGTGTGTGTGTGTGTGTGTGTGTGTGTGTGTGTGTGTGTGTGTGTGTGTGTGTGTGTGTGTGTGTCAAAAACAGTGTGTCTTCTTTATAGAGCTCATGCCTTCTTCGGAAGATGACAGGTTATGAATGTCTCCAAATAAACCCAAGGCTATTGGCTAAGAGATAGTTGTATTATAAACACGAGACGTTAGTGGAATTTATGTATGTTTGCTTGTAGCAGCTGATGCGGAAATGAGGCTAAAGCGGAGGGATACAAAATGTTTGTTTACATTGACTGTGGTTCTACGGCTGGATCGTCTAGTACTTCTGCTTATATTTTTCTTTGAAATTATCAGCATCCTAAATAATATAATTTTTCCTCAAGTAAAGTTCATCTAATCAAATTTTTGTACCATAAAGGTGTATTACAATGTTGAATAGGCTCAAGGGAGTAAATAAAGAATGACTCACCAGGGGGCACATTTTTGTTGTAGTCAGTTTCTGTCTCGTAGAGCTTGGTGCTGCAGGTCACTCTCAGCAAACAGCTGTAACATAATAGACAGGTGGTTTATAATGAATTCTCATTGGTCTATTGCAGTTTGTTTACTTACACATATAAGTAATTTACTTGAATATTACAATATTAGGTTCTGGAGAGAAATACATTCGGATCTTTCATATCGATGATGATGATAATGATAATGATGATGATGATGATGATGATAATAATAATAATAATAATAATAATAATAATAATAATAATAATAATAATAATAATAATAATAATAATAATAATAATAATAATAATAATAATAATAATAATAATAATAATAATAATAATAATAATAATAATAATAATAATAATAATAATAATAATAATAATAATAATAATAATAATAATAATAATAATAATAATAATAATAATAATAATAATAATAATAATAATAATAATAATAATAATAATAATAATAATAATAATAATAATAATAATAATAATAATAATAATAATAATAATAATAATAATAATAATAATAATAATAATAATAATAATAATAATAATAATAATAATAATAATAATAATAATAATAATAATAATAATAATAATAATAATAATAATAATAATAATAACAATCACAATCACAATAACAAAACTCTTGTTGAGGGATTTCCCCCGAAGTATGCGTTTTGGAAGTCCCTAAAGGGATATTTAGAAAAACATGTGTTTATGTCCATGTGAGAACAGCACAACTTAAAACCTAAAAGTCGATTAAATTCGGAACTTAGTATTTAAGTTTTGCATCTTCCAAAGATGCAACACAAAGATTTTAAAGAAAATCCCCAACTCTGGATTACACAGCAAATTTTCAAGAATGTTTATTTTCTCAAAAATGGCTCCAACGATTTTGATTAAAATACCATATGTTTAGGGTAATTTCTTGCGAAATGAAATGAACTTTCTTGGAATACCCTCTGTGAAGTGCTCTTCATTGTAAATAAGCGTTCCATAACTGGTAAACTAAAATATAGGGAAAATCTTACTACACAGAATATATATATTGTAGAGTTAGTAGTTTTCGACATTATAGTGAACCGTTTCGGTACGATAATATCCTTCATGATTACCGGCACTGATTACGATACGATATGTTGCTAGGCTGAACCCCTTACATGTTAGGCAACTTCTCTGACACATGAGTCGCACGCTTCTGCGGCGATGCTAGGCGGATTGAATTCTAGGCTGTTCACTTTGAAATGAACACCCAGCAGTAGCTTTGCTCAGGTGGGCTGCAGAGTTTGACTATTTGAATATAAGCACGGTAAAGCGTGAAATTCCCTTTCGAAAGGTTCGGGTTCGATTCCCGGCGACAACTCTCACTCTGCCCGTGTGGTTTCCCTCACTCGTAGGGGAATGCTTGGGTGTTTTGCGTCTACCAGGACTTTCCTTTGCATAATTCTCTATGTATGTATGTTAAAGGGATGAAGGACTAGGCGACGGTTACAGTTTGTTGCTGCTGTACGGTGACGGTGCACATTTTGAACCCCCTGTTGAACCCCCGGAGGGCCGAGGCTTGTAGGCAGACTTTAGTGGTGTCAAATGCATTCAGCCTGGAAATGCTTGGGACCCCGTCCATGTAGTGCTCCCAAGAGCTAACATGCTAATCTCTGGTACCCGAGGTCGCAGGTTCAAGCTCGCCGAAGGGCAGTGGATTTTTTCGGATGTAAAAACCTTTAATATGGCTTCCATGGAAGGGAAGTAAAGCTGGTCCCGTATTGTGGATTTATGGCACGTAAAAGTACCTCGTACCTGACTCAGAGGCTTATGAGCAAAATTAAGTGTTCTTTCACTCCCAATATACAACCTAAGGTGACTCCAAGCTCGGAAGATAGTTGTGCAACCATTCTCCGATATCGTGCTTCTATGGTCAAATAACGCTTCTGGTGCGGGTTGTGAACCGTGAGCAACCATATACTGACATCCGATGAACCTCTTGTTTAATTGGAATTGTCACCAAATCCTGGAAATGACACTTTGTAGCAATTTCAGGTCTAGAGAGACTGCAGCCTGTGTCTGACCTACCTCTAGACCTCCGATTATTTTACCCTTCAAGAAAGGGTTCAGTTGACGTCTTTGTGGAATGTTGGTGTTGTCCTGTAAACACTTGGTAAGAAACAACTATCTGTTCACAATGAGAGAAAAATAACGAATGAGTCAAGCATTGGGCTGATATTGGTTTGATTCTCTGGTTTGGTTAACTTTAGAAGTACGTGTCCCCTTGTCTATCACAGACAGAAATATGGGAAGGGCAGAAAACGTGAAACGTTTAATGGCGTTCGCTCGTCGTTTTCTCTTTAATTTCTCTGTTTCCCCAATTATGCTTAACTTTTGGGCACCAAGGCATCTGCAAAACAGGAATAATAATTAATAAGACAATTAATAAGAAAGTACCCGACCCCGTACAAACTTGCGCAGGTGGCTCCCAAAACTCTTCGCCTTTCTGGTCTCTTCATCTCTTCCTTCCAGGAGGGGGGGGGTACATTCGAAGTACAAAGGACCGCCTTCGTCTACGTACATGCGATACTCAGCCTCGGTTTTGGGGTCCTTACGTCATCTGTATCTTTTACTACTTCGTCTTAGATTTCACCCTCGTCTTTAACTACGACTTTTCCACGCATTAGCGGAGTGAAATATTCCAGAGGAGTTAATGATGACGTACTTCTAAATCGTGTTAAAACAGCTTTATTGAGTTGACCCAGCATGAATATAGCTTACTCATGAACAATTCATGATGCTCAGTGACGCCGATGTCACGGAAACATTTATCGTTTTGAATATTCGGTTATTAGATTTCGTCAACGTTTCTATAATCACGTCACTCCATGAGAACGTTGCCCTTGTGGTCGATATAATGTTGACGTAGATAACGCAATGAAAGCACACGAACATGCGTTAAATAGCGTGCTTTGACAACAATGAGAGACCTAATTTCATCCTGATATTATGATACTACATTCAAGGAAAAACAGTTGCGTAGTATCGTCATTTGGTGGCCAGACACTCGAGGAATTTAGGCACACACTATTATTCATAGGTGTCGACAGTAAACGATATTCAAATGTTTCAAGAGCTGGCGGTATATTATGTGTTTAGAACTACATTCTCTTTGCATGGCTAAGAGGCAAAAGCGAATAAGGATTTCCCATTTAAAAAAAATATAGGAGTTGGAAATCTGAAACAAATAAAAATATCTCGGAAACTATTCAACACATAAAAAAATTTATTTGATGTAATTGTATGTTTTGACGAGATCTATATTTTTATGTAGTAAGATTGTGTCTATCTCTTATGGTTTACCAGTTATGCAAAAAGAATAATAAAGAGGACTTCTGAGGACATTCGGAAATTCCCAGAAAATTCAGGATATACATTTCATTTGTCATAAAAATATCTTAAACTTATGATACTTTAGTCAAAATTGTTAAAGCCATTTTTGATAAAATCAAAAATTTCGGAAAATGTTCGAGTCCAAATCCTAGTTGTTGACGGGCCCTTAAACTCCACTCACTCACTCACCTACTCACTGACTCACTCACCCACACACTCAATTACTCACTCACTCACACACTCAATTACTCACTCACTCACACACTCAATTACTCACTCACTCAATTACTCACTCACTTACTCAATTACTCACTCATTCAATTACTCACTCAATTACTCACTCACTCGTTCATTCATTCATTCACTCACTCACTAACTCACTCACTCACTCACTCACTCACTCAATTACTCACTCAGTCACTCATTCACTCACTCACTCACTCACTCACTCAATTACTCAATTCGGAAAGTGTCCTATGTAAAGGATGGTCTACAATGGAAGGATTTTCTTGAAAATCTTCGTGCTGCATCCTTGGAAGGCGCTAAATCTAAATATCAATTTTAGTTTTTGAGTTCGTAAGCTCACGGGTATACACAAACGGACCTTTTTCTAAAAATGCTTATTTTTTATTCAGGGACCTTAAAGCGTGTATTATGGGTGAAATATCGATAGCTAATTGTTGGATGAAATGCAGTAGCTTCTCTACCTACTATTTATGTGGTAAGGAAAGTAAAAATTAGTGTTTTTATTCAAAACCACCATATCAAGAAAGTTGTGGTGTGCTGGGGTATGCAGCAAAGGGTGAGTTTGAAGAAGGGAGAACAGATGCAAAACCAGTTAGGTTAGGAACGTATGACAGAATAACTATTAACTTACATGGATATTGAATAATTTAGTTGGCACATCCTTCTTACGTGCACAGATCATGTTCTAGTTCAGCAGACATTAGTCAAGGAAATGAGGCCGGCTGAGGCACGTTTGCAGGAACTAGAGTGTACTGTGATAATCGCTACCCCTCACCTTCAGACGATATTTCTCTTTGTGTACACGATATCATCACAACCTTCACCTCCAGCGGCCTACATATCTCCTGGCGCACTGCACTCGCCTATGTATCACTTCATCTTACAAACAACATTCAAACCATCTTTCATGTACAATCAATGTTTTTCAAGGATTATAATTATAATTGCCTACTTATTTACCTGTAATTATGATCAATTTCATGTACAAATTTCAAGATTTTAAGCAATTATAGCTGTCTGCTACCACCATTTTCGGTGTTTTCGTTTTATCTGTAATAATACCACAAGATGGTTTCATATGACGACCATTCCATTCATGCTGGATCATCACTTCTTGGTCATGTTATTACCTCTTTGGTTATATCACCTCCTTGCGGTTCCGCCAACGTAAACCTTTTCTTATGTTTGTGAACATCTGAATTATCTATCCGCAGTAAAAACAATTAGCGAGCCATTAAAAATGGCAGACAAAAGATTTGACGAATATTCTAGTGAGAACATTGATGTTTTAATTGAAGAGGCGAAGTCAAAAAATATGTTTAAGAACTATAATTTTAAATAGAACAAACCTTTTTTTTTAATGAATAGCTTACTAACGCAAATTCGTTCATTTATGTGCATCATATGTCTAATTCCTCATTTCCATGGATTAAACACTAAAATTATTGTTATTGTTGTTGTTCTCACTGGATTAGTTGTAGTGCCAACTGTGAAAATAAATCTTAATTAAAATGTATGAATGTTATTGTAAGTTATTCACTTTGATCAAATTGCGCTATACAAAGCAGGCAAAAAATCGGAGACAAATACAAAATCATACGCCAGTTTGAGCTACAATAAATGTCAGCCCAATTGACAATAGGAACAGCCTCCACTTTAAACCACCCCACGCAGCAGCCAAGCCAATAAACAAAGAGAAGAGCAACCGTCATATCCCCACACATGCTCAGCGTATAAAACCTGTGAAACCAAACCGCTCCGAACAGGTCACCGAAAGTAGCAGAGAACTACGGTCACACCCCTGAGGATGTTCGACGCAGCTTCGGACGAAACATCTGGAAGAAGAATTTCCACTAGACCATAGACCACAAGCCGGGATAATCATTTTGTATGTTACTACTAATATAAAATAGTATTCGCTCTCACGGTATTTTTGCACATAATTTTGCCAGCGCGAAGCGCGAGAAGAATTATCCCAAATACGAAAACCTCGAATGGTATTTGCTTAGAGTATTCCGCGAAATAATTAGCAATTAATTTATTTAATATTAATAGAGTTAATAGTTAATACTTAGGAATTAGACATATGGGGAATATAAATGAACGAATTTGATTAGTAGGCTATTCATTAAAGATAGGTTTAATCTATTTAAAATTACAATTGTTGAAGGTACAATTTCCAAAAGCTGCTATGTTTGCTCCGTGACATTCACGAATGTGCAGATTCTTCTTCTTGTTGTTCTTCTTGTTCTTGTTCTTCTTGTTCTTGGCGGCGCCGTGGCCGAGCGGTTAGCGCGCTCGCCTACCACCTAGGCGGCCCGGGTTCGATCCCAGGGACCCGCATGTGGTATTCGTGGTGGACGAAGCGGCGTCAGGGCGGGTTTTCTCCGGGTACTCCGGTTTCCCCCGCCATATCATTCCACCGGTGCTCCATCTTCATGTATCATCAGCGTCACCGCCTGCGGTGCCGTAGTAGTAAAAGCGGGCGTTAAACACTACAACAACAATTCTTCTTCTTCTTCTTCTTCTTCTTCTTCTTCTTCTTATTATTATTATTATTATTATTATTATTATTATTATTATTATTATTATTATTATTATTATTATTATTATTATTATTATTATTATTATTATTATTATTATTATTATTATTATTATTATTATTATTATTATTATAACAACAATACTTGGTTGATCTTTGACTCTAAAGGAATATGTTTAGGAATGTTTTCGTTGTGCGAGGACTGGTGGGTGGTCACTAGTAGATCAAGTTTATCACGGTGTTATTGTTTGACTTGATTATGGACGGTAGTTGTTGTAAAGCAGAAGTTGTGTAGAGTCAACATGGCCCGCAGCGCTGTGGGTGGCCGCATCGGAAAACAAACTTCTCCGTGTTAAACAAGCAGCGTGTCTGTGCATGACAATGCTCTATACAAGAACAGTCTTCGTGATGAGAAATGGATTCTTGTATTTTTCTCTGCGTAAAGGAACGAGACACCAGAATCAATAGCAGCCTTGACTTGTGCCTGCCGAGATTCACCTGCCGAGGTTAGTTATACTTTTGCATATGCAGGACCCAGTTAACTGGTCTAAACCGGATCGTGCAGCAACAAATTCAAAATAGCAAGCGTCAATACTGGCTCGCGGCAAGGGGGTCCCTTTAAATAATCAAAATAATCATACCTACAGTGCATTCCACATATTACCTGCCACAGCTAAATGGAAAACCGTTTCAAAAACGTCCGTGTAATTCAAATTGTATATTTTAAAACAAAGATTTGCACAGAAACAACTTTAATATAATTGTTGTGGAGGTTGTGACATCACCAGGAACATTTTTAGATGTCGCTCTCTAGTTATGTACTATTTAGTAATATAGTAACCGAGTGAGGTGGCGCAGATAGTGCCGCATGTGACTCGCATTCGGAAGGATTCGATCTACCTTCCTGACCTTTGATTTTTTTCGGGGGTTTTCCGAGGTCGGTAGCCGAATGCTGGGTAGGATACTTTCACTCTCCGAATATCCTCTCCCTCCATTTCACTTCATTGATAATTTTATTTCCATTTGGTCAGTTTCATGGTAGTAAGTGCCAGCGGGAGTTTGGATGCCGCATGGTGGGGAAGATGCTCTGAACAACTCCGTCCTCTGTCAAGAAACCCGGGCTCCGGATCGTGTCCCCGATGATGACCTTGAACCACAAAGGAGTCCTTGCAGGCGTGAACGGACGAGGGATCGGTGCACTGAGGAGTTTACAGCTGGGAAATTATAGGGACCCTACCCTCTACTGTGCTGGGCCACCATCTGTCTCCACTCACCTCACCCCTCCCTCCAGAGGACGCCCCTTCGGTGCACAGGCACAAAATATCTCTAAGGTTGAAGTACCGCGGTACCCCCTCTCCCTCCCGCGTGTCCTACTTCTACTCCACTCCTAACAATATAATAAAAAGTTGTGGAGTTTATATGGGTCAACATTTAAACTGCAACACGGAAGTTAGACGAGTTTGTAAAAAATCTTTCCACTCACATAAATGTTTTCTCATTCTTAAACTATTGTTAAAAAACCTTATTCTTCAATATAGATACCATTTTAATCGAGATAAATATTTGATGGTTTTATTATATACTTCCTTGTGAGTACAATAAGAGTAGGCGAATAGAGTAGACTTCAATGATAACCAAATCTTTTAACGCTGGTCTCTATGTGATTGACTTTGAAATTCAATTCTCTTTGCTTGGATGAATGACTTTCTGTTTGAGAAAACAATTATTTACTGTACAACACGCGACAATGGTGGCTAAGGACAAATACCGTTTCCTGACAGTGAAACTTCGAGTGCAGGAGTTAGGAGAAACTTCGCGAAACGTCGATTTCCAGAAAAATCGCCGGTACCTAATACTCGACTATATAAGTAAGTTGATACGAGTAGGGTCGGTGAGTTTAAGAGTGAGTTAGTAGAATTGTCAGAGCGAACTGTGAACAGTGATTGTGATTGTCCAGTGTTTGCTACGATAGAACATAACAGCTGTGAGGTCACGAGTTGTGAATTGTGATTCGATTTTAGAGGAACTAAAGTGACACAAAAAGGAACTACACCTGTCATTTGTATTTGTATTTCCTGAACATTTTGGAGTATTACCGTTAACAGTCGACAAAGTAAACGCACTACAAATACGAGTATCTTATAAATAAGATAACTGTCTTCAAATTCACAGGTAACACACATCGGTTGCTTATCTTTCTCATTGTTATCAGTACGGCTTGGCTAAGAAGACCTTTATAACTACTGAAAACACCCAGAAAAGGGCCTAAAAGCTGCAAAATACAGGATTTTAATGGTACCTGGGCAACATACAGTGACAAAAATTACACAAAAGAAATACTTCTTATTATTCGAGAACCAGTATTGGACATTCTGGAGAAAGAAATTGGAATAGCCATTCTTTGCAAACGGAATATTCACACAAAGGCATCTGTAAAATGGAGACAAGTTAGAACATTTACCAGTACTTCATGATTTTCTCTTCCCCGCGGCCCGGGAGGCTCGTTCTCGCGTGTTTCTCAAGTTCAATATTCTTCTACACTTGGAACCACTTTTCTGCCTTAAATTTCACCTTGCAATATGTGCAGAAAAGAATACTTCCATCAGTAGAAAATATCTCCGCTCCAAGTTCAGATACAAGTTGTAAAAGAAGTTTTTCTAGGCTTAGTTTTATTTACGATCACGATTTCTCCCAGAAACTGTGAAATTGCAGTCACACACAAGGTGAACATAACCCACCCACTCCTACCCTCTGATTAAGGTCACTGTCACGATGCTGTAACAAATAATGGGATATTTAGAGAAGGTTCGGCAGTCGTGTACATTCTCTCTGCTGGTGCTTATGTCATGAATACAATAGAGAGGGTGCTCTCAACTACCGGTTGCACACAGTCTTAGCAGTGCGTATTAGTTAAATGAAATTGGAATTGCGATTAGACCCTGTTGGACAGGACAAAGATAGTAAAAAGAAGGTAAAGTTGAAAAAAAGGCTGTTTGATCAAATAAAAAGGCTGAACAGAACATTTAAACCAAAAATGCCGAAAAGTCAGGAAAATGAAACTAAAATTCACTATTTTCTGGCCTGTAATTGCCCATAATGAACATATATTGTGACGCCGACCACGGCAAACAACTTCACAGTACATACCAGGCGCAGCACGTATCAAAGGTACTTAAGGACAAGCTTTCCCACACCAGTCACGCGAGCAAACACGTGAAAACAATGAGCGCAGCACTTCAACAAAGGGTTTTCCGGGTCATTTGATAAATATCCGGCGGCCGGCTTGTTTGTAGACATTCGAGAAAGATCCGGCTACTTTACTGCAGGTATAAAAGTTTGCGGAGCGCGTTAAGGCAGCAGTTTTTGAGTAGGTCAGTATGTCAGTGAGTGCGAGACAGCCGTGAAAGATACGCTGCGTCGAACAGAAGAAGTTTTAACGAGTGTCGAGTGTATCGTTTGAGTTAGTGTTTGAGAGACAGTGAAAGTGAAATGAGACAGTAAGAGGACTGAGTCAAGACTACCAAAAGAAAACAGTTGGTAGTTGTAATGTCATGAAATACTGCAGACTGTGTTAACGTCAATAGAACAGAACTGTGTTTTTGTCCAAAAGTTTAGAAAAGTAACTGGGCTGGACTTTTGCCGTTTTTGTCACAATATTATGTTGGGCTTTGTCTTCAAACCCTACAGAGAAACATATGTACTCAAGTTCCTAGCCCTAGTTATCAGTTTCCACTGATAGCGCCACATGCACGCATTGTTGCCACTACTTATTGAATGACCCATATATTTCCGGTGAAATCTGAGCACTTATCGTATTTTTGGTGGAATACAACACCTCCTCTACTAACTGTACATAGCAAGAAAGTCGAGAACAAGAGCTGCATTAATGATTCAGGAAATGTCTGGAAGTTTATTGCCGTTCGCCGAACTCCAATAAAACAGACATCCTTGTTTTATAATTCGGAAAGTACTTGTTGAACAGAGTGTGCTGTCTTGGAACTGAACACGCGACCTCAGCAACAAGTGATTCTCAAACTTTGTACTCGCCAAATTTAACTGTATCAGTACAGAGACACTTGCAGTTAAACTTTAGAAATAAACTTGGCACAATAAACAGACACTAAATTTCTTAAACGAATGTCAGGAAAATCTATATATCTCACGAATTGCGACATTACTGTAACTGTTGTCTGTACTCTTTCTTAATTTTACGTATATACTTTTGGTATATTCGTTTGAATTGTAGGCATTGAAAAATGTTTTTTTCTGCTATGGACCTGTGGTAAATAGAGGAAGTATTGTATTCCACCCAAAAATACATCATGATTTGACACGAAATACATGTTTTGAAATTCCCTGAGAATGAAGCAGAGAAACCTTGGAGAAAATTGAGAACTTTGAATAAATAACTAGAAATAGGACAAAATATAGGAAATGGATCATGACTGGCTGAGGAAACCCGACGCTCTAAAGGGCATAAGGGAGAGGAAAAGAAGAATACATTCCCTCAATTTTAAAAAAATGATAAAGCTCCCTGTGTGTGTGTGTGTGTGTGTGTGTGTGTGTGTGTGTGTGTGTGTGTGTGTGTGCGTGTGTGTGTGTGTGTCTGAATAGCATAGCTCCAAAACGAAAATGTTGCTAAATACCACATTTGGCATTGTGACGCCCGTCGTAAGAAGCAGCACATCGAAGAAGCCAATGCCAAGCTAACTTGCAGTACTACGTATGAACACGTGACTAGCAATACGTAACGGCAGAACAAAGCGTTTCGAGAACGTTCGGATGCTTCTGGTTGCCGGTTCATTTTTCAACAGCTTCGAGAAAAATATCACTTTCGAGAAAGATCCGTGCTACGTCATTCTCAACTATAAGAGAAGGTGAGACGACGAGAGAAGCGAGTAGTTCTTGTTTTTAGAGGAGTAGTGGTTGATTCATAAACGGGACAGCTGTTAGAAGTGCATGTATGCGTACAGTTGTGCGAGAACTGAATGCGAGATAGTTTGGACATTTAAGGTCACTTTAGAGTTAGATTTGAAGTGAAACAGTTGTAGTGAGTGTTGAGTAATTGTGTCGTGAAGTCGGCTGTTTGTGAGACAGAGAGAACAAAGAAAGATAGAAACGTGTGTGTCAAGGTTACGAGAAGGTGAGTTGCAAGTTCACCAACGACGGTAAAAGAAAACTGTTATTTTGTGTTTCAGTTTTACAAGAGAAATAAAGTGACAGAAGAAGTAACTGGACTTTGTTGTCATTTTGTCAAACTGGTTTCAGGGGTGGGATTTATCAGATTGGCATTTTGTCATAGTATTTAAGTTGAAAATATTCCAAGGTGGCGACGCAAAAATTTTCAAGGAAATACTTGCACCACAAACCACTCTTTATCAGAAACAATTTTCGAATATTTTGGTTTTCTAAAAAGTGGCTCTAACGATTTTGTTTATGTTTATGTTTTCATGATAAATGGAATAAATATTTCTGGGAACAGCTTCTGAAGTCCTCTTGATTCTGAATGACTTTTGCATTCCCAGAACATTCAAGATGTAAATCTAATTTGTCATGGAATTATTGTAGTAATACCATGAGAGGGATTCATATGGCGATAATCTTGCGAGTGCGAAGCGCCTGAAACGTTATTGCAAATATGAAAACCTTGAGTGGTATTTGTTTAGTGTACCTATTCCGCGAAATAATTAGTAATTCACTTATTGATACTATTTAACATTAATAGTGATTTAAAAGTAAACAACTTACAATAACATTCATACATTTTAATTAAGATTTACTTTCAGAGCTGGCACTACAGCTAATGTAGGCTGTAAGCTCCACAATACTAATGTTAGTGTTTATTCCAGGTAAATGAAGAATTAAAGGTGTGGAGAATATAAATGAACTAATTAGCGTAGTTGGGAACCTCTTTCGTTGCAAAACATCTGAAACTGATTCCATATACATGACCTGCTAAAAGCTATAGTTTAACACTTTTTTTCTTAAGTTTACTTGCCTCCATTTATGATGCATATTATATTGTAGACGACAGATTAAGTAAGTTTAAAATTAATTACAGTCATTTTCAAAGAAAGATAATTCATATAACCTCACCACATTACAGAGTAACTTCCCGGACAATTGATTTCTTATTATCAGTCCTTCGTGTCTGTTTCCTTCATCTGTTTCCGCAGCATTTTCTTTCTTTGCCCCGCCTCTTTCTATCGTAAATGGCATCGGCCGCTTCGAGGAAACTCGTTAAATATTCAAATATGCGCGGTTAAAAGCAGAATTGCTCTACAAGTCTAGATACCGGAAGCAGTAAAAATAGTTCAATCGAACCTTATCCTTATTTCTAGCGAAGAGTTAGAAATAGGATAGAGTTGGCAGTACTGTAACAACTTCATTAGAATTGGCTGTTTATAATCTCAGCCAAGGAAGTAGGAAAAAAGGAAGTATTGCATTCAATCTAAAAACTTCTCGCCGAATTTTGATGGGAATGCAGGTTTTGAGGTTCTTTGAATGGAAAAAAAATCTGATGTGTTGCACTTACATGGCTTTCTCTACAGACTCTTGTACAAAGCATTCTTATAAATGCTTTTTTCTCTATATACTTCATGTTTAATAGAGATAAAAATATACAGAAATTATCTAATTGGTAATTTTCTTGTAGGTACAGGGGGAATATGGAAATACAGTAGACTTTAAGTGATAGTCAAATCTTTTATGAGTTGGTTGTTAAAAAAACGAATAACGTCTTCCTATTTGAGAAAAGCATAAGTATTGGAAATGTAAAACAGATGACAGGGAATATCTCGGGAATGGTTCACTTCATAAGAAATTCTATTGGGTATAAATTGTTGTAACGCGACTTACATATTTTGGTTAAGATTTTGTCTCTCTTATGGTTTACCAGTTTTGAAGAAGCCATTCAAAATGAAGGATATTCTTAAAAAGTTCAAGATATAAATTTCATTTTCTATGAAAATATTTCAAACATATGGTATTTTAATCAAAATCATTATAGCCATTTTTTTAGAAAATCAAAATTTTCCAAACGTTTTTCATGTGAAGGACTAGTCTGGGGTGGGGGGGATTTTCTTGAAAATCTTAGTGGAAGATGTTAAACTTAAATACCAAGCTTGGCATTTAACTGACTTTTCGTTTTTGAGTTATACTGTTCACAGAGAAACACACAGACCTCTTTCTAAAAATGATTTTTTCCCTTTTCTGCAGTCAGAGTGTCTCAAAATATGTATGTTCAATAACATGTTAATACATTTTGTTCAGAGGCCTCATTATCAGGCTTGAGGTTCTCTTACGTGCCATAAGTGTACGACAAGCAATCGAGGGCTTCATTGCCCTTCCGAAGGGAGCAATGCTCAGTATTTTCACGTCCAAAAAACGTGCATCGCCCTTCGCAGTGTTTGTATCTGTGGCCTTGGAAGCTAGAGGGTACCATGTTATCCATAGGCACATGAAGGATGACCTTAAAGAAACTATATTTTAACCTAAACCTTTAGAGCACTTTTTGAAAAAGTAGTAACGAAAATTCTTCCATGTAAAGTCAAGTTTGTGGTGGTGGGATTTCCTTGAAAACCTTTGTCTCGTATTCTCTGTAAAACGCTGAATTGAAATAAGTTTGTAGTATAACCGATTTTTTTTTTCTTTTAGCCGTCTTGTTTGCACACACAAAATTTTCTAAAAAATTATTTTTGTTTTGATACAGAGGGCTCCAAACATTGTTTCCGCCTTTGAACTTTTGCGTGCTACAGAAACTAGTGAAACAGTACAAAAGAGAAGGTAAAGAAATAAACATGAAAGCAAAAGCGAAACCGAAAGAAGAATAGGCTGACGGAAAGAGAGGAGAATTTATGTGAAAGGTTAAGGATGGGATAATTTATTTCCTTGTCATGTTTATGCATTCTCTATACATAAAAAAATAAGCATAAAAAGGCATGGCTGGAAGTGTTTTCAAGATTATAATTCAACTTGGAGCTCGGGGAATGTGCGTCCCAGGACATACAATGGTTGTTGAACTTGTAATGATATAAAATCAAGGAATAAATGCGTTAGTGCGCGTGCGCAGGTTGGCCCTGGTAACCTTCAGCGACGACCCAAATAACAGTTTGCTCTATTTTAGCACTGTCCCTACCGATCGATGGATTGTGTGCAATTTCCTTGCATGGGCCGCCTTGGGCAGGTTCGAACACTGTTGCTTTTGTTGTGGATGACAACTCTCTCCCCGCGCATGCGCCGGAGTCTCAACTTCACTTACTTTCTCTGTCCTTCCTGCACAAGCTTCCCGGATTTATAAGAGAAAAAAAGAATTTTTTTTTTCGGACTGAATCAAAGTTTATGATGTCATGCTGAACGTAATGAAGAAATTATTGTTATGAACAAGCATCGAAACTTGGACACCCATGGAAGAGAGACAGATGATCCTGGTGAACTGTGTTCTAGGGCAGGTAGTGCCGATGTGACGTCAGCTCACACGCTGAACATGCTCGCACTAAAGACGAGTTCGGCGTGAGACGTCACGTGCTCTGTACTGATGCCCCGGGGTGATGCAACAATGTGGGAGAAATATCTGCTGTTAATAACCGAACCAAAGTCTTGGATGTTGTAATGTTAATGTTGACCGTTTTAATTACACAATTGGCCACAAATAATAAATAGTTACATTTCGTCTCTATGCAATGAGAAAATATATAACTATTCTAGTTTATGTGAAGGACAGTAATATTATAAAGTAAATAGAACAGAGCATAATGTCATTTTCTGCGTCAATTAGAAGAGAACAATGTGGAACACAATTACGTGGACATTTTCCCATACTTTCTGTTTCGTTCTTTTTAAAGTGGTTTAGTAATTTTAGGACCTATGTTTGATAAATGTGTAATCGAGGGCTGCATGTTATGTTGTTATCTAACAAGGTACTCAGTCATTTGAACCTAGCTAATTTCATAACAGAACCATACAGAAACACTGGTGTACTGGTGTTTGTACTAGCCATGTTATTGTCATCGACAGACTGGACCCTGCGCTTCTTGAAATATTTTGGTACTTTTCTCTCATACTAACGCACAGATCTTATCAGATTTGTGCTGCAAATTTCACTAACTCGAGCATTTTGCTGCTCAAGCCTCATTAGCGTATTGCTAATCATGCTAGTGTAACCGTCGGTGAAAGTACTTCCAAAAGCTTCCGCGTCATATTATACAGATACCTGTTTTAGACACGTAATTAGAGGTACGAGCTGGCATGAAGGATATTAGTCCCATTTTAAAATGGGCGTAATAAAAAGTTGATGTGTTGCACTCACATGACTTGCTCTACTCTTGTACTAACCATTCTTAAAACTCTTATTCCTATATCTTTTTCGTGTTAGTTGAGATACACATTTGTACAAATTATCTTATTGCTTATTTCCTTGTAGGTGCAAGGGGAATATGAGAATACAGTAGACTTTGAACGATAGTCAAATCTTTTAAAGCTTTTAAATTCCATTCTTTCTTTAATATAAAAATGAATAACGATGTTCTATTTGACGAAAGTTTAAACTTTTAAAAACTCATACAAATACAAATAGTAAGGAATATTTCCGAAATGGTTCACTCTACCAAAAAAAAAAAAAAAATGTATAGTACGATTTTGTCTATCTCTTATGGTTTACCAATTACATAAAAGTCACCCAGAGTAAACAAGACTACATAGGCTATAGCCAGAAAATTCAAAATATAAATTTCATTTGTCATTAAAATGTCTTAAATATATATATATATATTAATCAAAATCGTTAGAGCCATTTTCGGGAAAACCAAAGTTTTCGAGAACATTTCCATTTAAAGGGTAGTTTAAGGTGCAGCAACTTTCTTCAAAATATTCGTGTCGCATTATTGAAATACATTAAACTTAATATCAACTTTGGCTTTTAATCGACTCTTCGTTTTTGAGTTATCCTGTTAGACTGACAGACACACCTCTTTCTGGAATGCTTTTTTATTCAGGGGCAAAAAACACAGATTTTGGGTGGAATGCAATACTTACTATACGTATCTAGTACAGAAAGTAAAAATTAAATAGAATGGTAGACTTTCCGGTTGGCCAAACCTGTAAACAATTGCACACAGATTTTGTTTATGCATACTGCAGTGGAGTGTAAATTCATATGAAAATTATGACTTCTGTAAGGTTTAGGTATTATTAGTACCACATTGTTATATTCAACACAGAATAACGGTATTAATAACGTAAGAGATGTTTCACACAAGCAACAAAACCTTTGGAATACTTGTTTTCATTTCAAGCTTTGCATTGTCGCATAAATATCACTGCAGTATGGCATAGCGTCATAATTAAAACTTAGCTTTTACACTATATACATATTGATAGTACACAAACCTTAAAACTCTTTGATGTCGGTAACAATTGCACGTGAATGCGTTATCCTATCAGTGCATAAGCTTCTCAAATAGAACAGGCCGATATTCAGGGCTTTAAATACATCAAATAAAATCTGTAATTACGCAGGAAAATAGAATTCCAGGTAATGTTTGCATATGGTGCGGTGAACAATAACCTCACTTTTACGCGGAATTTTGTGGTGTTTCGCACGCCAGAAACAAACATCACAGTTCGATACATGGTCAACGTTACTGAACTGGCTTTTATTTAGCATTAAAGCAGTTAATTGCGTCAGCAGTAGAAGCAAGCTACTCTATCATTGCACCACACTCTTACTTTTAAGTGCGATTACTTAGTTTAGCATTTAAGGGGTTTATCCAGCAAAACGTATCAGCATTTTCAAAATTGTTTTATTTATCTTTGGAGTCTCGCGATTAAAATTATATAATAATAATAATAATAATAATAATAATAATAATAATAATAATAATAATAATAATAATAATAATAATAATAATAATAATAATAATAATAATAATAATAATAATAATAATAATAATAATAATAATAATAATAATAATAATAATAATAATAATAATAATAATAATAATAATAATAATAATAATAATAATAATAATAATAATAATAATAATAATAATAATAATAATAATAATAATAATAATAATAATAATAATAATAATAATAATAATAATAATAATAACAACAACAACAACAACAACAACAACAACAACAACAATAATAATAATAATAATAATAATAATAATAATAATAATAATAATAATAATAATAATAATAATAATAATATATCAATAAAATCTCCACCCCAAAGTACCCTTTATATGGAACAATTTTCGAAAATTTTTATCCTGTCAAAAATTACCCTAACAATTTTTATTAAAAGAACATGTTGCTATATTTGCAGGACAAAAGGAACATGTTATCCTTAATTTTCTACAAATATCCTCTGAAGTGCTCTTCATGCTGGGTGAGTTTCGCATAACTGGTAAACCGTAAGAGATAGTTAAAATCTTACAGCAGTAAAAGGTAGATCTCGTCAAAGCACACAAGTTATTCCAAATACTTTTTTTGTTGTAGAGCCAACCATTTCCTAAATACTTTTTCTTCTTGTTTTCTACTGGTCATGCAAGCAATGGAATTTCAAAGCCCTCAAATAACGACTAGCTCTTAAAAGATTGACTATCGCTTAAAGCAGGGGAGCACAGGTAGCGCTGGGTTGATGTCAACTCACACCGCTTAATATGCTCGGGAAAGAAAGGAAACATACTTGCTGTCAATATTGCAACTAACGTCTTGGATGTTGTTGCTTTGACTGTCTTAGTTACACAGTTGGTCACACATTATAAGCAATGACATTTCGGCTCTGCCTATGAGAGAATATATAACAATTCTACTTTATGTGGCAAAGTCATGTTATAAAATAAATAGCACAAAACATAATGTTATTTCCTCTGCAAATCAGAAGAGAACCATAGATAACAAAAGTACGTGAACATTTTCTAACACTTTCTGTTTCGTGTTTCTTTAACTATAGTTTAACTAGTTTACGAATATTAGCACATAATGTCTGAGTAGTTAGCCATCGCAGACGTATGTCACAGTTTGTTCCAGATCGTGGTGACACTCCATATGCGCACGAGAGGGGAAATTAAGAAGAAGTAACTAAATGGTGGGGGACAAGCGAGTCATGAACTCAGGCAATCATACAATTATTAAGAGCGAGCGATACACTGATCCCCACCTCTCCTATTAGGCAAGTAGGCATGCCTCTTCTATTGAGCATCTATGCCTCAGTAGTGCGGGAGTGTCTCGACAATCTGGACAAACTGTAGGTTGTGGTCTGGTATGGACTGAGGTAATTTCATAGCAGAAGCACTGGCTGGTCCATTTTACTTGTACTGGCCACGTTATTGTCATCGAGAACGCTACACTTGGCTGAGCCGTTCAGTTCCGCACTTACAGCGCCTTTTATGTAGGCAACACGGCTCTTGTATGACGTCACACGAACAAACAAGCTTGCTCTTCGTTCCAAGTCACTTCACTTGCTACCTGCGTCTGGTTTAAGCGCACTATCTTCCCATTGTACTTACAAGAAAATATGTAATAAAACCGTTTCTACAAATGTTTATTCATATTAATATGGAATAGGTAGAAGAAGATGGATTTTTAAGTATAGTTTGTTGAATTGGAAGAGAAAGTCACGTGAACGTATTACACCTCAGAACATATATACCCTTTGAAATCGTGTTTTGTGTGGAATTCAATACGTTCCATAGTTTATATGAGGTGCGAGTTTAAAACAAGTTTCACGCAGGAGAAAGGGCTAAGCCTGCTCGTTAAAGAGAACAGGGAGAAAAGAAAACATTTTAATGGCGTCATTTTGTGAGAGCGAGAGAGAGAGAAAGACACTTTAGAACATGCTTTATAAAAAGTTGGTGGGGAACAGTTTAGCCTGGAGAGAGCACTCCTGGCTTGAGTGGATATTGTCTCCCTTCTACGAAAATGAATTATAAAGTTTGTCTTCTGGTACAATGTAGCTCATCCGGAATACGGATTAATGTGTAGTTGGTATACAGATTGCTCTCAAAGTCACCTCGCACGTTTTATACGTTAAATGTATGCAGACTTTTGTGTGGCGCTACAGAACATCCGTTACAGGGTTTTGACACAGGCAACCTTAACCAGAAATACACTATTAGGGACTTAGGTGATGTAGCCAATGAAATGGTATTTGAATGTAGTATTGTAATTATTAACCTCGGCGTCCATTGGTACGACCTACTAGATTATCATATTGAGGCTCCAAATTTTTAACATGTTGGCAATGTCAGAAGTTGGAGTATCTGCTGTTAATGTATAATTTCGTTCAATACAAAGTTTGTCAAACTGATTCCAAACATATTTCCTGTTGTATTCCGTGTTCTGAGTTTTCTTTCTTCCAATTATTTCATCTATTTCACCACCGAAGCGAGAGTCAGCCATATTTGACACTTGAACAACGGCTGTATTGCGTCAAATTACGTCAGCTATTGCGCATCTGTTATCACAGTGCAGTTAGATTATCTAACCTGCTCATAACATAAGAAAGCAGACGAGATGATAATTAAATGTGATACTTTTTTCACGAAGGAGGTCTCTCATTGGTTGACATTTGAAATTGTTATGCATATGATTGGTTGATTGGAATAGTGGCGTCATATTATTGTATATGAATTACTACGTGTTCGTTCTTTTGTTTTGTACAAATTATCACTGGGTAACTTTTGTTTAGTCAGTGTCGCCAACTGTATCCCATAAGTCGCTAAAATAATTTATTACACATTACAATCGATTAAAAAACAAAATAGCACTCCTTTTCAATGTGACAACTGTTTCTAACAATTATTTTTCTAAGAATTAATGTATTTTTACAAAAGAAAGTTTAATTATAAAAACAGGGTGAGATTTATTTGAGATTATAAACTGATTTTCTGCTGTAACAAAACACAGATCGAAATACTGTAATTTTTGGGTTTCGTTTTGCTTGGTTGGCAGTGCTGTAACCTGAAATGTGCTAATAGAAATAAATATATTTTAGGTTATTTTTTATAGAATTTAACATTTTCTGGTCACATCGTTGCGATATAGTATCTAAATTCATATTTTAGTGATGAAATAGATCAGATAAATATCCCTCGAAGGTCTGACTCTCGCTCTACACGAGTATTTATCGGTTAGGTCAAATTCTTATGGTATTGTGATAATTTTCTTGTAGGTGCAACAGAAATATGGGAATACAGCGAGCTTTAAGGCATAGTCATTTTATTTGTAATAACACATCTTAAACATTTGATGTTTTAATAAACATTGTTAAAGGCATTTTTGATAAAAATCAAACATTTGGAAAAATTTCCATATAAAGGATAGTTTGGCTTGGGGGATTTTCTTGAAAATCTTTGTGTCGTATCCTTGAAACATATTGAACTTAAATAGCAGCTTTGGTTTTTAACCAACTTTTAGTTTTTGAGTTATGTTGTTCACACTGACAGACACAGACATTTTCGGAGAAATATCTATAAAGAGCTTTTAAATGAAATAAAATAGTTCTCTTAAGTGTTAAAAATCTACAGTGCTAAAAAACAGTATTTATGACTATTTTGGTCAATCTATCTAAAAGTTATACTGATGATATAATTTCAATTGAAAGGCCGCCCCTTCGTGTACAGGCTGTTGCAGGATGTAATTTGTACGGTGAATAAATAATAATGAATGTGGGCTGTTCACATTGAACATTCTGTTTGGTTTACCGCTTCCGTGCGTGGTCAGGTCCATTGCGGTTTTCATCACTCTGCAAATCTCTCGCTACTAATTTAGTTAATTAAAGATAACCTACAGAAAAAAACTTAAATTTTAAAGCTATGTACTTTAGGCCACTGTATGCTATATTGCAATAGTAGCCGACCACCAATTGATATTCATTTAATTTGTGATGAACACTGTGACAGTTCGGATACAGTAGCACCACGCATGCGAGTGAAGCATGTGCTAGTTCATTCCACTGGGATCCCATACCACAGAAATACGATACGATAGTAGTATATATTCCCTGTTGTCGAAGTTTTAGCGGCTTTCTTAATACTGGACTTATGTTGGCAGCACTATCAAATAGCTAGTAACTTGGTAAAACATTAGGTATTTAAAAATCTGACGTGTTGCACTCACGTGACTTTCTCTACTCTTGTACTAACCATTCTTAGAAACACTTATTCCTCTATCTTCATGTTAGTTGAGATAAACATCTATAGAAATTGTCTTATTATTTCCTTGTAGGTGCAATGGGAATACAAATCAACTATATTTTAGCGAGATTATAAGACGTCGGTTCCCGGATTCTTTTACACAATCACTGCGTGGGTAATAACATTTTATTCTGCAAGGAAAACTTTCGTAGAATGTACTAATTATTTATTCTTGCGTCTTCTTTCTTGTAAGTTATCCTAACCTAAACATCCATTAAAGGTGGAAAACAAACTCCGAGTGTCTTGTTTGAAAAACAGTGAAAAAAGAATCTTGTTATTTCTGAACTAACTAAATATTATCAAGGAACAAATGATATATGTTTATTCGTTGTTATTGAATTTGACTATCGAAAAAGGTTGCCCTTCGTGAATTTGAGAACGGTTGGCATTTATTTGTGCGGAGTAACTTCTAATTTCGAAGTGATGTATCGAAACGACTATTTAGGTTATGCAATGCATTAGCTTTTTATAGTACATACACCCATGGTACTTCAGATACCGGAGAGCTGTCCTCACTTTAAATAAATGTGACATTTTTATAACGTTGAATTACAAACAAAAACAAATATTTCATAAAGTATTACATAAACAATAACGCTAACGATCTTTATGTGAACATTTAAAGAATTTAATCACGTTATAAACAACATAAATAAATTAATATATTCAATAAGGTTAATATTTACTACGTTTCCATGCGGAATTGAACTTGAATTCGGTCCGTTCCGCTCTCCGCGTTTCCATGTGGAGTTCAATCCGGAAAGAGATCGCTTTGGATATGCAAGGCTCAAACAGAAATAATTCAGGCTTTTATATTGGTCACTTGGTTTATGTTGGCGAACCTACAAAATATGTTTTCTGCGTATTTTAACAAGGTTTTGAGGTTAGTGAACGTTTTTGAGGAGCTTATAGAAACAATAAAAGTAAGTGACTTTGTTGTGCTTTATTACACGCTTTCACGAAGAAAACAAAATCACAGGCGTGCAGCGTGTTACAACGAGCACAGTAGAAGTTAGCATCTTTGGTGGAATCAAATCGATCGGTATTTCCATGCAACACAATTTGGATCCGATCCCACGAAATGAGCGGATTGGATTCAGTGGTTGAGCTTTGTTTGAATCCACATTTCCATGCGATATTCAAACTGCAAAAAGAACTCAATACGTATTGAATTCGCCATGGAAACGTAGTAATTATATTTAGGGTTCTGACATTTAATTGTTGCCATAAAACGTAATGCCATTATTTGTTTTCTGTGCCACGTACGTATACTTCGTAAGTGATGTACTGTATTCCACCATTAAATTAATATTAAGTTTTCACCATTATAGGTATAATGGGAATAGGGGAATACAGTAAACGAGTTTAGTGACAATACTTAAAGAGCCTGTTGCTGTGTGATACCTATCTTTGGATGCTCAAAGAGAGGAAAAAGAATAAGTACTTTCCACTTGGTAAAGTATGATTAATGGAAAATTTAAAACGATAACAAGGAATATCTCAACATATTTAACTATATATTTGTCTATCTCTTATGGTTTAGCAGTTATACAAAAATCATCCAGAATGAAGAACAATCCAGAATCTATTTGCAGAAAATTCTATATATTTTTTTCCTTCATTCCTCACCAACGTATTTTATACATACAATACTTTGATTAAAACGTTAGAGCCATTTTTGAGAAAAAACAAATTTTCGACAAATGTTATAGGTAAAGGGTAGTCTGGAGGGGCGGGTTTTCTTCAAAATTCTATGTCGCATCCCTAGAAGATGCTGAATTTAAATACCAAGTTTGGTATATAACCAATCTTTTGATTTTGAGTTATGCTGTTCCGATACACTGACGCGTAACTTCGCGGTCATACCCACGGAGATTTTTCTAAAAAGGCCTCTTTTGTATTTAGAGGGCCTCAAAACATGTATTTTCAATGAAATCTCTGTATCGAATTTTGGAGTTAAATACAATATCTACTCTGCCAACTACGTCCCTTGCAATAGAGGTTTCATAATTTTTAAACTAAATTTCTGAGTTTTGCTTCATATTGGGCTAGAAAATCAGTTTTCTAAAAAAATATGGGTTTAAATTAATTGTTTTTAAGTATTATAATTTTTGATCAGGTACGACTTTCGGCTTTTGCAAACATATATAGGTACCTCGTATCAAACTTGGGTGAAGTTGGTGACTTAACAGGTACAGGAAGTTTTAAGGTTCATAGGAAGAAATAAGGTTATGTTAGCATTACCTAAACTGCTAATATTTCTTCCCAGGAGATTTTCTCTATAAATTCGGACGAGGTAGTCGTTTGCAACTGAAAGGAAGCCGCTCAGCTGATTAACGAGAAATATCATCACAAATTGTGGTATTTGCGGTTGTTCAACATGCTTTTGCATAGTATTTTGTCGATATTTTTAGTATACATTTTTATACTGTCCAGAGAGTTTTAATTAACACCTTAAGCGTCTTGTGTGATGTTTTAAAATATCTCCAAAGAAACACAAGGCTATTAGGCAAGCGCAACCCATCTCAAAATGTTGTGGGGATAAAACGTCAAACCACGGGCAATGCCAGGTAGTTCAACTAGAAGTTAAAAAGCTTAAATTGCAATGCTTTGAACCCTCACTTATAAACGTTCACCAATTGGTCCTAAGTGAGGTTAAAGGTGTTCGTTCCGAGATCTGCGCTTGGACAAAAGTCGAGGAATTCTGTAATGCACAAATGAGTGAAATGGCCCGCAGTGTTTGAAATATGTTCTCAAAATTCCTGAATTTAGTGGCACTAACGATGATTGCCACTTTGCACTTAGAGATTTATTAGTGTTAAATGAGATGGCAAAGCAATTTGTTAGATTGATGTGACCATCATACGACTGGGTAAACACTTGAATGGTGTATCGATCAGCTGATGGGGCTTTTATGAAAAGTGTTTCTGCGCGTGCGTCAACAGAGTATAAACTAAGTTTAATAACTTGTTTCTAGGAACAGTTAAAAGATCCGTCCATCATCTACTTTTCTCTTTTCTTGCGAAGAGGAAGTATTGTATTGCATCGGAAAATTCCGTGTCGAAATTAGGTCGCAAATGCATGTTTTGAGAACATGTGAATAAAACCTGTTAAAAAGATCTCATGTCCTGCACTCACATGACTTTCTCTACTCTTGTACTAACCATTCTTACAAACTCTTATTCCTATGTCTTCTTCATAATTTGTACAAATTATCTTATTTTTCTTCTTGTAGGTACCAGAAGGATATGGGAATACAGTAGTCTTTTAAAGCTTTGAGATCCCATTCTCTTTGCACAGTTAACATATAGGGATCCCCAGCGACACTTAGAGACCGGCCAGATGAAGGGTGTAAGAAAATGAGAAGTGAAATGAAGTGGATGGATGGGGAATTCTACTGAACCTAACCAGCATTCGACCTGGGGAAAGCCTCGAAAAAGCCCATGGGTCACGTGAGCCGGCTGTTGGGATGGAACTCGCGACCTCCCGATCTCCTGAATGCGAGCCTTACATGGTACCACGGACACATCTCTCTCGGTATAGCCCTGATAGACTTTCCCCTCACTTGTTTCCTCCTGTATGTTATGCTTAACCTCATAGCAATGGTGTCGAAGTAGTTGCCGCACAAGCAAGGGGCACTTTAAAAGCTGTCCCATAAGCATACATTAGTGATTAGTTGCTTGGCAGCCATGCAGTAGCAGTTCCAGAAATACGTTTTCTAGAACTGTGGGAGCCTCGGATTCAGATATAACATTATCTTTTTTACTGGTATTTAGTAAATAGAGAAGTATTACATTTCATCCAAAACTTTAATATCAAGATTTCACCAGCAATACATGTTTTGAGATACCCTGTATGAAGAAAAACAGAACTTCTTTTTTAGAAAAAAGATCTGTATGTGTTTATGTATTAGTGAAAAGCATAAGTAAAAAATGATAAGGCAGTTAAATACCAAACCAGGTGCTGAAGTTCTCCATTTTCAAAAGATGTGACACGAATATTTTCAAGAAAATGTTCCACCTAAAATTACTCTATACATGGCAAATTTTCCGAAAATTTTGATTCTCTCAAAAACAGCTGCGGCACTTTTGATAAAAATACCAAATGTTTAAGATATTTTTATGGAAAATGAAACGTGTATCCTGAATTTCTGGAAATAGCTTCTGAAGTCCTCTTTATTCCGAATTAATTTATCATAAATGGTAAACCGCTATGTGATGCCTTTGAAATTCCGTTCTCGTTGCACGGCTATCAAATAAAAGTGCTTATAAGGCATTCCTGTTTGAGAAAACAAAATTTTTGAAAAATTCAAAGTAGTATGTCGAATATGGTTTACTCCACCGAAAGAACTAAATTAAACACATTTGACAGAAATTGTAAGTTTTAAAGGTGTCTACATTTTTTGCTCTGTAAGATTTTGTCTATCTCTTACAGTTTACCAGCTATGCAAGGTCAACGAGAATAAAGAGGCCTTCAGAGGCTATTCCCTGAAAATCAAGATATAAAATTTATTTGTGGTGAAAATATGTTAAACACATGGTATTTTATTCAAAACCCTTAAAGCTATTTTTGAGAAAGTGAAACGTTTCGAAAATTGTTTCATGTAAAGGTTAGGCTGGAAAGGTGATTCGTGTCGTATTCTTGGAAGATGCTAGAATACTATGTTTCGTATTTTAACCATCTTTTCCTTTTAGTTATGGTGTTTGCAGATATACACATAGGCCTATTACTAAAAATATTTCACCAAAAAATTTAAACTTTATAAAAACTATTCTAAAATACATATATTCTCTATTGTTAGTGTACTTTGACTTACGAAAAACGAAACCCAGGAATTACAGGTATTTTTATGTTCTCTTGTTATAACAAAAAACATAATCTCAAATAAATCTCACTTTATTTTTAACGCTAACAAATAACATTTGTTCTGGAAAAACACAATTACTAAAAGAATATTTATTAAAAACACAGTTGACAAGTTGAAATGGAGCACTATTTTAATTGTTGATCGATTGCAATGTGTAATAAATTGTTTTTCAGCGATTTGTGGGAAACAGTTGGCGACACTGGCTAAACAAAAGAATGACCAGATCTTAATTAGTACATGACAGTTTAAGGCCTCTGTGCCTGAATTGGTCATATGAATGTCGGAGGAGGAAGGTGTAGTCGTGTGCTCTCTCTGAATGTGCTTTTGCTCAGAAATACTTGGGATGTGTGGTTGCTTGCGTGTCAGAGTGTAGCGCACCTGCAAATAAATAGCGTTTCAGTAGACAGTCGCGCTAATGTAACGAGTTTAAACTGTTGCTCTGGGACTCATCAACTTCCCGCCCGCTGCATGACATTCCCATAGATAAGTCCCACCAGGACAATTTAACCACTGCAAATATATATGTGGAAGACTTTGCAGAGCCACATGTTTTAAAAATGTGATTTTAGGTGTGTTTATATATAAAGATCTTAGGTATGCTATCTCTTCTGTTGTACTAACCATTCTTAGAAACTCTTATTCCCCTATCTACTTCATCTTAATGAGATAAACAAGTGTAGAAATTATATTATTGCTAATTCTCTTGTAGGTATAAGGGAAATATGGGAGTACAGTAGACTTAAGTGATAGTCACAGAGCTGGTCACTATATGATACATTTCCTGTTCCGTTCGCATTGCATTGCCAAGAGATAAAAATAACTAACCTCTCACTTGACAAAAGTATAGCAATTGCAAAATTCAGACAAATGCGTCACTCCTCAAAATGCATTTGTTATAAATTATGTCTTAGACGTACAGTTTTAGTGTAATAAGATTTTGTCTATATCTTACGGTTTACCAGATATGCAAAAGTCGCACACACTGCAGATGGTTTCTGAGGACATTTCCAGAAAATTCAAGTTGTACAGGGTTCTTCATTTAAAACAAATGTAAATATCCTAAATGCATGGTATTTTAATCAAAATTGTGTCATTTTGAAGATAAGCAAAATTTTTAAAAGAGGCTCCCATGTATAGGGTGGTCTGCGGTGTGGGGATTTTTTGTTGCTGAAAATCTTCGTGTTGCATCCTTGAAAGATACTGAAGTTATGTCTCAAGTTTCGTATTTAAACCAATTTTTGTTTTTTAGCTATACTGTTCACAAACGGACAGACGGGTACGCACTTGGGCCTATTTTTAAGGGGTGTTTTTCAGATTCTGGAGGTCCCGTAGCATCTTTTCTCTGTGAAATGTCAATAGAGAACTTTCCCTCCCGGCTGGTATGCAACCAGGGGATCCTACTAAAAAAAGTAGCTCTTCAGTAGATCACTATACTACATCCAACCTTAGATCCGCACCTTGTATCCCTCCCCGATAACCTGATGTTGTTACCTGGGATTAACACCAAAAAAAAAAAAAAAAAAAAAAAAAAAAAAAAAAAAAAAAACACCACGTGGACTCATACCTCGTATTTATGTTGCAACAGAACACTATTTACTCAGGAATTTTAGAAATATCGTGTTACATTTAAGTAGTCTTTACCAAGTGCGGATCTAACGGTGGAGCAATTATAACGGACCTAACGAGGCTGAGTACACCCCGGATAAGGTTTCGCTGTATGAGAAAATCCTCCACGCCTGTGCCGGGAATTGAACCCGGGTCTCCCTTTGGTAAGCAACAGCGCTACCACCGCGCTAAGGAGACGGCTATGTTAGCAGTACTCACCGTACAAGAGTGAGTAGAGAAAGTCATGTGAATGCTGTAGATAGCTTTTCTTAAACACGAGCCACTGTATAGTATAAAGGTCCATTAAAGCAGAGTGAATGTGGTACGTTGTGGAGAGAGGCAAGGAATGCAGAGATTGTAGTGAAGTTTCACAATTTCACGTCCTCCGTTATGACTCACTAAATGTGCTTTGTTCCTTTTGGGATCCTTTGTTTTTAACATATACAATTTATTATTTTTTTCTTTTGTTTCCACACGAGGCAATGTGGTGGCTTTTTAATGTCTCTGCAGCACGCCACTCTGCAGAATAGGGTGCCATATCTGGACACCAACATCTCTTACAGCTGTGCTGCCATTTTAAACCTTCTATACTCACTTGTTTTTCGCGTACCTTGTTGCTTTTGGAATTTCTCTCTTACAGGAAATATGCTTTCGTGACAAATGAAATATATATCTTGAATTTTCTGAAAATAGCCTCTGAAGCCCTCTTTATTCTGAATGACTTTTGCACAACTGGTAAACCGTAAAACCGGTGTCCCATGGTCCAAATTGTTTGACCAAAATTTTTGCATCCATTGGAATTTCTGTCACGCTATGATTCATTTTGGTCCAATACAAATGACAGTTCACGTAGCAAGCTTGAGAAATAAACATGGCGGACGCAAATATTAATTTAGCGATTGCTATATTAAGTATAGGTTTGTGAAATATTTCAATGAGCCTCAGTACAAGAAAAGATGTATTAGAAGTAAAAGATGGTGGACACGGTCATGTTCATGGTTCATGTCATTGTCTAAACTTATAACTGCTTTAAAGTAGAGGACTAAGTGATTGTAAGATAGTTGGTAGAAGAACAGAGAAAGTTATGTGAGTGTAACACATCAAAAGCCGCAGTAGGAATTTCGAAATCTATCATCCCATCTGCGCGTTCACATGAGCTCATATCAAGCTATTTATTTTTTCTAAGGTGTTGATATCTCCATAGCTGATTTATATTCTATACGTTAAACATGGGAATGCTTTGACTTCATACAACTGTTTTAAGGACACTAGAATCGGACTGTATCATACAACGCAGGTTCAGCGTTTAGCCTTCCTTTTAAGCCACGAGCTCAGAAGCGAAGAGAAAATCGTGGAGATTCTACCGCGTCCCGATAGGAGTTCATAAGAAGGTAGTTCCACCTTCCACTCGCTAATCAACCAATCGTGGGCTGGCGCCGACACCATCCCCTGGCAAGCACAACACGACAGAATACTTTAAAAATGTGTATTTATAAAGTATCTTTCATAATAATGTGGCGCCGGCCCTGCGACAATGCAGCGGCCCGCACAAAGCGTTTCTAGACCAAATCTTACGTCGTTAAAACACACAAGTGATGTATAGATGCTTTTTTGTGCAGTGAACCATTTCTGAGATATTCCTCGTCATTTGTGTGAGTTTTGGAATACTTAAATTTTCTGAAATGGAACGTCGTTATTCGTTTCTTTGTTACACGTGCAAAGAGAACGGGGTATCAAAGCTTTAAAATATTTAACTATCGCTCAAAACCTACTGTATTCCCATATGTCCTTTGCACCTTACCAGGAAATAAGTAATAACATAATTTTTGCAAATATTTATCTCAACTAACACGAAGAAGATATAGGAATAAGAGTTTGTAAGAATGGTTAGTACAAGAGTAGAGAAAGTCATGTGAATGCAACACGATTTTTTGACAGAGTGGTGCATATATTTGGCTCTCTGTAATATGTACGTTCTATATAAAATTTCCTCCCTGTTGAAATAGAGAATCTCGTGACCCGGTTTTACTTTCGGGTCAAACCGCAATTTGCCACCACACAGATTAGCTGGAGAGCTGTGTTCATATCCCAAGTTCAGTGAGCTGGAAATAGAACAAGGTGTGTTGTTAACTGTGTACAGGAAGCTTGACTATAATGATCCAACAGGGAATTGCGGGAAGCAATAACTCTCCATGCAACGGCTGTTTATACGTGACGCACTTCCGGAACAAAGTAGTGACGACATGCGACGCCGCTGTTTTGTTAATTACATCTCGTTTCTTTGTGTCAACAGCTTGCATGACATACAAGCCCCTGACGTGATTTTATACGTTTGGTGCAAATTGCTGCTATTTGCGTATGAGTGGAAGGAGAAAGTATATATTTTTTTTTAATTTGAGAAAATCTCTGAGTTTCCAGTTATATTTAGGCAACATATTCTTAAGTCTAGTTGTGCAATTTTCATTAAGTTTATAAAATTAACCAAATGAGAAATGTTGAAAAACTTAAACACAATTTTGTTCTTTCAGCATTGGCATTAAAAATTGTGAAGTGTTACATTCACTTGATTTTCTCTCCATATTCTTCTATCTAGTTTATATAATCAACACAAACATTTGAGAAATTGCTTTATGAAATGTTTTTTGTAGGTACAATGGGAATAAGAGAATACAGCAGTTTCAAACGACAGTGAAATTTTTTAAGATTGGTGGCTATGTAATGTCTTTGAAATTACGCTCTCTTTGCGTTGTTGTTGTAGTGTTTAACGCCCGCTTTTACTACTACGGCACCGCAGGCGGTGACACTGATGATACATGGAATGAAGATGGAGCACCGGTGGAATGAGATGGCGGGGGAAACCGGAGCACCCGGAGAAAACCCGCCCTGACGCCGCTTCGTCCACCACGAATACCACATGCGGGCCCCTGGGATCGAACCCGGGCCGCCTAGGTGGTAGGCGAGCGCGCTAACCGCTCGGCCACGGCGCCGCCTCTCTTTGCGTGCCCCTGTTTTTTCAAACAGGTGTATGTTATTGGTTTTTTATCTACTGGTCATCATCCAAAGCGACATAGGGACCAGCTTTAAAAGAATTGACTATCGCTCAAAACCTTCTGCATTCCCATATTCAACTTGTACCTACAAGAAAATTAGCAATGAGATAATTTCTGCTAATGTTTATATCAACATGAACTAGATAGAGGAATAAGCGTATTTGAGAATAGTTTATATAGGAGTGAATAGAGAAGGTCATGTGAGTGCAACACAGATTTTCTCTTGACAGTCCAGGCTTCGCTCCCATAATATAATTGTCAACACCACAACTGTATAAAATGCATTATTCTCTTATAGCTGTTTGTAACCACGACCTCCTGAAATGAAGTTACAAGGACAAGGGCACTAGCTTCTCCATCTAGTTAATGAAAATATTGATTAGGTTTGCAAGAAAATCACAACATGGTAAAGAATGTCAGTCTGCCGCGACCTTGACTCAACTCTGCTAATGGTTACGAAGCGCTACGTTTTGGCTAGCACGCGAACGAGATATTATAACGTGAAACAGATTAACCAAAAGCTACAGGAATACTGTATTACTCATATTGAAGATGAAAGCTTCAATAAAAATTGTTATAGGACTGTATAGTGCAACTTGTAAATAAATATTTTCGGAGAATCGGCTAAATACCAAATTTAGTTTTGAAGTTGGTTGTTGAAGGATACGACAAGAAGATTTCCAAAAAAATTCCCGCACTCCAAAGTAACCTTTACCTGGAAAATTTTTTGTCGTTTTATGACTCTCAAAATTGTTTGTAACGATTTTTATTACAGTAGACTATATTTTAAGGTATTTTCATAACAATACAATGTCTTGAATCATCTGTAGACAGTCCGTTAAGTCCTCTTTATTGTCAACTAGTTTTGAATAATTAGTAAACCGTAAGATATAGAGAAAATGTTAATACAAAAATATGTAAAACGCACCGAAGTGTGAGATGGGTGTACCTTCACATTTCGTCAATTAACCCAACATCGAGCTGTCTACGTTACCAACGGGCTTCGAACTGTGTACCTTCTACGTAGACCATTCTCCTAGACAGACCATTATCATGAAACCAAAACCTTACTGCTAATAATGGAAAAGGAAACAGGGACGTTCCCACATCTCCAATGTTCATGTCACTCGCGCAGATCCTAGCAAGGTCATTCGCCACGTCCAAAAATACACCTGTGTACGTGGTAAGCTAAACTTTCAGTTACATATTTCTCGTTACAGTGCAGCTTCCAAGATTTTAGGCTTACTATTAGATGACAGATGACTTTCAGTGTATTCCGATAGCTTCAGTTCTCTATAATACTCAAATTATGAGCTAAATAACTATAATATTTGCATAATTGTTTTAATTATTCCTTATAGTACTAGCTCTATACTTGAGCATCATTTAAAATCTTAAAAATGGTGATACATTTAATACAGTATGTATCTTTGTTGATGTAAATACTTCGAGAATGCTCTCCCAAAATGAAAACAGTAAAAAAGGTACATATGAATATGGGTCTGAAAACAAGTTATTCTTGATTTACAAGACAACATTGAAGTTACAGAAATTGCTCGAAGTATCTTCGTCCTGTTTGGATGAATGCCCTAAACCTGTATTCCGTGCTATCGGGTAGTCTGTTTCAAATTTCTGGAATATTTCGTATTTGATCCAATTCATTGTGGATACAATCTTTCAGAGTGTCAGTGCCCGGCAAATAAGCCACATAAACCAAACACTTCAAATGTTCTTGGGGGAAAAAAGAAAAAAAGAAAAAAATACTTGGTTTAAATCAGGAGATTAAGCTAGCCATTCAGTGAATCCCATTTAACTAATCTATTTAAGCGGAACATTAGTATTTAAGAAATGACGTACTATGCCACTAAAATGAGGTAGCGCATCATCGTGTGAAAGTACCTAATTAGATGACGTAGAGAAGAACATCACTTAAATGATCCAAATCGTTTCTGAGAAACTATAGATACGTCTCTGCATTTACACCCAGAGGAACGAAATGGAAACCAATAAACTGACCATGAATAATTCCAGCCCAAACGAACATCTGTTGGTGTCTGTCCTGTCCTACCTTATAAGGGTTTTCATTTGCCCTGTTATGAAAATTGAGTTTATGATTGCGAGTAAACCCAGCCTCGTCGGTGAACAAGATGCATGTAAGAAATTCATGAACATAACACAGTTCTATAACATGCAATGCCACAATATTTTTCTTGACTCAAAGACTGCAATATTTAATTATTACACCTGGTAAAGGTAATGAAATTAGAGATTTTCTTGTAAACTTCTGCGTGAAAGCCTTCCCTTACTGCACTACCTGATGGTTTTACCTTCACATTATGAACAACCGGTCCTTCACGGTCAATACTTCGTACCTCTCTTGATCTCACAACATCGAAAGCACCCTTTCTGTCAAACGTTAGTAAATTCGTGAATAAAGCAACGGCCTATCCGAGTAGTTTTCTGCATAAAGATCACGTGCTCGTAAAGGATTCCCATCTGCAAAAATAAATAGTTGCTTTGTTATCATGCTATCAATTACCAGGATCATATCAGCGCCGCCAGTATACCAGAAATTCGTCCCGCAGGAGTTTTTGTCATATATCTACTGACATGGGGCTCACTTTTAAGAACACTTAAAAACTAGTCTGGGGCGGGTTTGAACCTGGATTTTAGTTCAGTGCGCCAAATGGGGCACCCAGAATGATTGAGAATGCGATTGGGATTTTTGTTTCCATACATACGTCTGTAATTTAACTCTGTTAATTATTATCAACGGGCCGCCTCCGTAGCGCAGCTGGCAGCGCGCTTGCCTGTGGCGCGGAGGACCCGGGTTCGATCCCCGGTACCAGCATGGGGATTTTATCCCCTCTGGGAGGTCTGGCACGGGGTGCACTCAGCCTCGTTAGGTCCCAGGGGGACCAATTGAGGAGCTACTTGATGGAGAAGTAGCGGCCCCAGGTCGAGAAGACCGCATAACTGGCCGGGAGGGCTCGGGGCGCTGACCACGTCCCACCCTCCAGTACTGCACCTCACCAATGACGCCTGTAGTGGGCAGAGGTGGGGGACGCAGCGGCTGGGCGGTAGGCGGTAGGCCTTGGCCCTTCGTGGGCTGTCGCGCGGGGTTTACATTTACAATTATTATCAACGAAGGGGTGTCAACAAAGCGGTAAATCGTGTAATAAAATGTCTAACAAATAATTTTTAGAACCATATCAATGTTAATGTTATTAATTTTGATGTGAAAGCGAACACGAAATGTTTTGACACCAACAAAGATACCCACGCGTTTGTCTGTTGCCATATGGACAGTAATGTGTTGGTATGTAACGCCAAGTTGGAATAAAGTTGTGCTGAATACAAAGGGAAGTTGAAGGGCACGACGGTATTAATTATTCCAGAGGTTATCACAGCGTGAATCTGTACAACGCTACTCGCACGACAACAATCCATAAACGTCACTACTTCGACCCTTTGATTGGTGCACATGCGATAAGTGAGCTTGTCATTTGATACGCAGCAATACGCTATACATACATACGTACTAAACAAATAATTTTTACTTTTACTATCACGAATATAGTCGGTAGAGAAAATATTGTGTTCCACACAAAAATTCAATATCGAGATTTCACTAGAAATACACATTTTGAGGTTCCCTGAATTTTTTTAAATGGTATACATGTTTGCGTGATTATAAAAGCAAAGAAACAAAAAAATAGGTGAAATGTCAAATTTCGTATTTAAGTTCAGCGTCGTCTAAGATAATGCTACGAAGATTTTCAGAAAATACCCCCAATGCAAACTACCCTTTATATGTAAGTTTTTCCAAAAATTTTGCATTTCTCAAAACGGCTGTTAACTAGTCGCTAAGGGCTACGTTAATTTAAATGTTCTAGTTATCGAACAAACGCATCTATGCGAACGCCTGACTAGGACACTCAATAGTATGCCGTACTTGTCTGTTTGGTGAAGCGACAACCTTATCTGTTATTTCTTGAGCTCCAAGAATGACTAATCAGGTCAACCAAATCTGCGCGCCTACTCTCATTACATACTACTGACGTGTTTTTTCGTCGTTAGTTGTGCAATATTGCTCTGCCACTGCAAGCAGTATGTTACTACTTCTCACAAACAGGAGTAAAAGGCATGATCTACAAATTCCTAAGAATTTGGATGAACTGGATCATTGTGATGTCTTATCCGTGTATGACGACTTATATGAATAAGATAAATCCAATTTTTAAGATAAACTGAAAATGAGATATTTAAATTCAGAAACTGGTCATGCAAAAATCATACAGAGTAAACAAGACTACATGGGCTATAGCCAGAAAATTGAAAATATACATTTCATTTGTCATAAACATATCTTAAACATAGGTATGGCATTTTAATCAAAATCATTGGAGCTATTTTCGAGAAAATCAAAATTTTCCAAACATTTTCCATCCAAAGGTTAGTTTAGGGTGGAGGAATTTTCTTGAAGATCTTCGTGTTGCCCCTTCAAAGACATTAAACTTAAATACCAAATTTGGTTTTTTTAACCGACTTTCGGTTTTTGAGTTATGCTGTCCACACACTGACACACATGACAGAAATACACATACACACGGACCTTTTTCTAAATTTTTTTTTTTTTTTTTAAAGATTCGAGGAGCCTCAAAACATATATTTTCGGTGAAATCTCGACATCCAATTTTGGGTGGAATAACAACATACTTTCTATACTAAGTAGAGTAAGTAAAAATAGATGTGTGTGTGTGTTTTACGGTTTACCAGATGCAAAAGTCATTTAGAATGAAGAGCACTTCAGAGGCCCTTTCCAGAAAATTCAAGGTATACATTTCTTTTGTCATAAAAATATTTTAGATATGGTATTTTAATCAAAATTGTTAACAACCTTTTTGAGAAAATCAAAATTGTAGCAAAATGTAAAGGGTGGTCTGGTGTGTGGAGATTTTCTTGATGATCTTCGAGTCACATTCTTGGAAGATGCTGACTTAAATACCAACTTTGGCATTTGACACAGTGGACGATTCAAGGGCCTCAAAACGAGTATTTTCAGTGAAATGTTGAACTTTTCGTTGGAATGTACTATGTATACGGTGGAGAAATTAATTTTTTCCTTGGTCTAACGTTTATTTCAGTACTCCATTAGCAGCTGATTTGAATACGAAATCATAAAATACTTGTAAACACACTGTTTAAGTTTGTTCGTTGAAAATGCCACGGTGTGTATTTTCTAATGCTCTTGTTTATTTTACTGGTACCGTGCTGTGTGTTCAACTGTTTCGGAAAGGCTCAGCTGCTACTGATTAGAATAGATAGTTTGTAGCCCTTTAGTGTTTACTTCTCAAATGAGGTGCAAATTCCGGAGGTAAATAATTAGCAGTACGATTTGTCCATTCGAGTCAGGCGAATAGTACCTATACTTTTATTTATTACCAGGTGTTTTAACTCGCTTTCTTGTTTGTCTGTTCGATATAAAATCTGTAATCCATTTTCAACTATCTTACCCTGAGCTTTGAAACTTTAAACATTACTCAGAACAAGATGATGCATAGATAGGCAAGAATGTGAGTTAATATGCACACACACACACACACACACACACACACACACACACACACACACACACACACACACACACACACACACACATATATATATATATATATATATATATATATATATATATATATATAAAACATAAAAATTATATAACTTATTTAAATACATATTTTAATATACCACGCATTTAAAACGGACTAAAAAGTGTAAAATAATGTTGACAATTTGTGAATATGAATTTTTAATGGCTGTGAAAATGCTTGTAAGATTGAAAACGAAACGCATGGGGCGCAATAGAGAAATGATGCATAAATAGTTCACTAAGTCACAAATATTTTTATTGACCTACAAATGATATGAACTGTTGTGCTAGTTTTCTCAACGACAGCTGCTCCTTGCAGTCCTTGCTATTATCTATGACATGCACCTCATGTTTTTTGTTTTAAAAATTACAGTGACATTGTTATGGTTTTAGCTTATTGTTTATCCTTAATCATAAGAACTTTCTCTTTAAATTTATATAGTTATTGCAAACCACTGTGGGTAGAGATTCGTGTGAACTTAGCAGATTTTTTACTTTCTCCACTAGTAAGTAGAGGAAGTATTGTGTTACACCCAAAAATTCGATGTAGAGATTTCACCGGAAATATGTTTTTAGACCCCCTGAATCCAAGAAAAGCATTTTTAGAAAAAGGTACGTGTATTTGTGTGTGTCTGTATGTGTGAGTGTCCGTCTGTCAGTCTGTCGACAGCATAACTCAAAAACGAAAAGTCGGTTAAAACCAAAGTTGGTATTTAAGTTTAATGCCTTTTAAGGATGCGACACGAAGATTTTGAAGAAAATTCCTCCACCCTTAACCACACTTTACATGGAAAATTCTTCGAAAATTTTTATTTTCTTGAAAATGTCTAATGATTTTGATTAAAAGACAATGTTTAAGATATTTTTATCACAAATGAAATGTACATTTTTAATTTTCTGGCTATAGCCTATGTAGTCCCGTTTACTCCGGATGACTTCTGAATAACTCGTATACTATAAGAGATAGACACAGTCTTACTATACAAAAATGCAGATCTCGCTGAAACACACAATTTATGTCCAAATAATTTTTGTTGTTGTTGTTGAGTGAACCATTTTGGAGATATTATTATTTGTGTCAGTGTCGGAAAACTTAAAAGCTCTCGTCAAATGCCATATCGTTGTTCATTTTGTTGTTTAAGCGTGCAAAGAGAACGGGATCTCAAAGCTTTAAAAGATTCGACTCTCACTCAAAGCCTATTGTATTCCTATATTCCTCTTGCGGCTACAAGGAAATAAGCAATAAAATAATTTGTACAGATGTTTATCTTAACTAACACGAGGAAGATATAGGAATAAGTTTGTGAGAATGATTAGTACAAAAGCAGAGAAAGTCATGTGAGTGCATCACAGATTTTTTCTCAAGTTTCCAGGCTCTCGTTTGTCATAGAAAGTACGACCTTGCAGATCTTTTGTTCCTCGATTGCGCAGTGACAAGCTACTTGGGGTTTCAACTTTTTCCTGGTTGCAATTCGATCTTCACCTGTTTTAAATGGTCGTTGACACGTCACGCGTTTATTGTCTCACTGTAATGAACAGGAGCAATATTTTGTGAATTTTTAAGTGAAATAGAAGCGATAAAATCGTTGTGTGGTGTTCAGAGGTTATCAGCTTGAAGTGTAGAAGAACCTTATGGACAGCTTCTCATTACTAAGCAACCGTTGTTTCTAAGAGGTGAGTTGAAATACTTAAACTTTCCTCAGGGTTAATACATTAAAGTATCTGATGCATTCTTTGCTTTTATATGCCATATTTGACGGCCTGTCATTGGATCATGTTACACTCATCCAATAAAGATGAACCTCAGTTTCCGACAGCTTTTAGTACTGTGAAACCAATGTCATCTAGCTTCCCAGCAGATAGCATTTCCTACCTCCAGCTGTATTGTAAATGCAAATTGCTGCCAACATAAGAATAACAAACACCGCCAAACTTTTATAGATGTTAATAAGATAGCAAAGCGTAGCCGTAGGATCTTTGAAGCTATACACCAGAGATACACGTTCGAAATTGGACATTTGCATGACTGATAAACCGTAAGAGATAGACAAAATCTTATTACACAAACATTGCCTGGTGGTTATCTGGAATTATTTTGAGCCAGAATTATTACCCATCCTCCTTGGAGACTGGAAGTATGGGTGAGAGTGTGTGTTTAATGTTTATAAATTACAGATTAATACTAAAAACTAAAAAACCCCTAGCGTAACAGCCCATGAAGGGCCAAGGCTTGCCGCCCATCTACTGCAGATTAATACTACTATTACTAATTAATAGTAAACAACTGAACATCATTGCTGTTAGGCAATTGTTCCAAAGGAAAAGCCACCGACACTGCCTTGGATACTAAAGGCGACATTCAAATGGGGCAAAAATTGTAGATCGCGTTATAACAAACAATTTAAGTCACATTGTTTTTGTAGAGTGAATGACTTCCGAGATATTCCTTTTATTTGCCTGCATTTTGTCTACACTTTTCTCAAATGGCAAGTCGTTATTCGCTTTTTTATTTCTTGGCTACGTAAAGAGAATGGAACTTCAAAGCCATCACAGAGCCACCAGCTCTTAAAAGATTTGAGTATCATTTAAAAGCCTACTGTATTTCCATATGCCCTTTTACCTCCAAGAAAATTAGAAATAAGATAATTTCTGCAAATGAACTACTTTTAATTCTTAAATGAATTTTTTATTTCTCTACTACTTACAGCAATAATTACGGGTATCATTGCATTTTACCCAAAAATTTGATACCGAGGTTTCACCGTAGACGCATATTTTGAGGTCCCCTATACCGAGAAAACCAAAAACAAAAAGTCCGTGTGTGCCTCTGTGTGAACAGTATAAGTCAAAAAAGTGAAATCGGTTGAATACAAATCTTCATGTTTCAAGAATGCAACACCAATATTTTCAAGAAAGTTTCTCACCTCACACTACTAAACTACTAAAAACTGATTTTTTTTTCAAAAAGGTCGTAAAGTTTTGAGTAAAACCACGTGTTATAGATATTTCCATGACAAATGAAACGTATATCTTGAATTTTCTGGAAATGGCGTCTGAAGTGCTCTTCATTCTAAATAACTTTTGCATAACTCGTAAACCGTAAGAGATAAAGAAAATTTTACTTACACAAAAAATGTAGATTTCCTTAGTGCACACAATGTGTGTCAAATATATTTTATTATGGAGTTAACCATTTCCGATATATTCTCAAATTGGCAGTTGTTATTCGTTTTTCACCTCCGGTTCATGCGAATAGAGAATTTCAAGTCATATAGCAACCAGGTCTTAAAATGTTTGAAATGTCGCTACGCTTCCCCTATTCGTATTGTATATACAAGGAATATGTGATAAAGCAGTTCTACAAATGTTTGCCTTGATTCAAGCAAGTAGAAGAGTAAGCGTTTGTAAAAATAGTCTGTACAAGAGTGAGTAGAAAAATTCATGTGAGTGCGAACCAGAATTCTTGTAACTGATAAACCATAACATAGGCTAGAGAAAATGTGGGATATTAAGCACATTCGTAGCATTTATCTTTTCCGAAGTGTTTGCTAATGCTCGTTAAATTTTCCCACATTTATAGCAGTACACTTCAAAATACTTAAGTTCATATTGTTTTATTTCTTGTAGCTAACATATATAGACTTCTATTCTTTGATCCTTCTTCTATTAAACGTGTACTCAGCAACATTAAACAGGTAGCAAAGATAAAAATATGCTTTTTAGAATATATATAAAAGAGCAATGGGTGGTGAAAATCCCGTAATTGTTGCATATACAATATTTGTTTAAAAATGAATAATTTCCAAGATTTAAACAAATTATTTGTATTTTTAGAACTTCTATTGGACTCTTATGAGCATTATCATATAATAAAATTAACACACGAAGAATATCAGCAACCTGGGTTGAAATAAATACCATTATTGAAATATTGTAGAAGTGTTATAATTTACAAAATATGTTTTTATTTGAGTTGCCCACGCTAGGCGTATAGTGACGTAGACGTTTGAACGATAAGCAGATGAATCTGTTGTAGTGCAAGGCTCGGAGCGTCGAGGCAGGCCAGGCGTGTGCAGTGCAGTGCCAAACAAAGCGAGTGTGTGACAGTATGTTGTACCTTGTCGTGACCAGGAGCAGTTGGAACGCAGACCTCATGCTATGGTAACACTGGGTCTTGTGTCGAGCGTGGCGTCCCGGCGCTGACTGGCTCACTGTAGCGTCGCGGTGCCGCTCTGCGCCATGCGCCGCTCGCTACGTCAGAAGGTCGCGCGGGAAACGGAAGTTGTTCATGCTGTAGGTCAGGGGTCACCAACCGGACCTCTTCCTCGCCAAAAATACTTGGGCTCCATTCTTATTCCTGGCTTCAACAGTCAAAACTTGTGGCCCCATTCTTATATCTGGCGTTGCAATCAAAACCTCCTATTTGCAGTTCCATTCTTGCTTCTGCCTTCAACAATCAAAACCGGCTGCTAATGGCTCCATTGTATTTCTATCCTCAACAATCAAAACCTCCTATTTGCAGTTCCATTCTTGCTTCTGCCTTCAACAATCAAAACCGGCTGCTAATGGCTCCATTGTATTTTACCCTCAACAATCAAAACCTCCTATTTGCAGTTCCATTCTTGCTTCTGCCTTCAACAATCAAAACCGGCTGCTAATGGCTCCATTGTATTTTATCCTCAACCATCAAAACCTCCTATTTGCAGTTCCATTCTTGCTTCTGCCTTCAACAATCAAAACCGGCTGCTAATGACTCTATTTGTATTTCTATCCTCAACAATCAAAACCTCCTATTTGCAGTTCCATTCTTGCTTCTGCCTTCAACAATCAAAACCGGCTGCTAATGGCTCCATTGTATTTTACCCTCAACAATCAAAACCTCCTATTTGGAGTTCCATTCTTGCTTCTGCCTTCAATAATCAAAACCGGCTTCTAATGGCTCCATTGTATTTTACCCTCAACAATCAAAATCTCCTATTTGCAGTTCCATTCTTGCTTCTGCCTTCAACAATCAAAACCGGCTGCTAATGGCTCCATTGTATTTTACCCTCAACAATCAAAACCTCCTATTTGCAGTTCCATTCTTGCTTCTGCCTTCAACAATCAAAACCGGCTGCTAATGGCTCCATTGTATTTTACCCTCAACAATCAAAATCTCCTATTTGCAGTTCCATTCTTGCTTCTGCCTTCAATAATCAAAACCGGCTTCTAATGGCTCCATTGTATTTTACCCTCAACAATCAAAATCTCCTATTTGCAGTTCCATTCTTGCTTCTGCCTTCAACAATCAAAACCGGCTGCTAATGGCTCCATTGTATTTTACCCTCAACAATCAAAATCTCCTATTTGCAGTTCCATTCTTGCTTCTGCCTTCAACAATCAAAACCGGCTGCTAATGGCTCCATTGTATTTTACCCTCAACAATCAAAACCTCCTATTTGCAGTTCCATTCTTGCTTCTGCCTTCAATAATCAAAACCGGCTTCTAATGGCTCCATTGTATTTTACCCTCAACAATCAAAATCTCCTATTTGCAGTTCCATTCTTGCTTCTGCCTTCAACGATCAAAACCGGCTTCTAATGGCTCTATTTGTATTTCTACCTTCAACAATCAAAACCTCCTATTTGCAGTTCCATTCTTGCTTCTGCCTTCAATAATCAAAACCGGCTGCTAATGGCTCCATTGTATTTTACCCTCAACAATCAAAATCTCCTATTTGCAGTTCCATTCTTGCTTCTGCCTTCAATAATCAAAACCGGCTTCTAATGGCTCCATTGTATTTTACCCTCAACAATCAAAATCTCCTATTTGCAGTTCCATTCTTGCTTCTGCCTTCAACGATCAAAACCGGCTTCTAATGACTCTATTTGTATTTCTACCTTCAACAATCAAAACCTCCTATTTGCAGTTCCATTCTTGCTTCTGCCTTCAATAATCAAAACCGGCTGCTAATGGCTCCATTGTATTTTACCCTCAACAATCAAAATCTCCAATTTGCAGTTCCATTCTTGCTTCTGCCTTCAATAATCAAAACCGGCTTCTAATGGCTCCATTGTATTTTACCCTCAACAATCAAAATCTCCTATTTGCAGTTCCATTCTTGCTTCTGCCTTCAACGATCAAAACCGGCTTCTAGTGGCTCTATTTGTATTTCTACCTTCAACAATCAAAACCTCCTATTTGCAGTTCCATTCTTGCTTCTGCCTTCAATAATCAAAACCGGCTGCTAATGGCTCCATTGTATTTTACCCTCAACAATCAAAACCTCCTATTTGGAGTTCCATTCTTGCTTCTGCCTTCAATAATCAAAACCGGCTGCTAATGGCTCCATTGTATTTTATCCTCAACCATCAAAACCTCCTATTTGCAGTTCCATTCTTGCTTCTGCCTTCAACAATCAAAACCGGCTGCTAATGACTCTATTTGTATTTCTATCCTCAACAATCAAAACCTCCTATTTGCAGTTCCATTCTTGCTTCTGCCTTCAACAATCAAAACCGGCTGCTAATGGCTCCATTGTATTTTACCCTCAACAATCAAAACCTCCTATTTGGAGTTCCATTCTTGCTTCTGCCTTCAATAATCAAAACCGGCTTCTAATGGCTCCATTGTATTTTACCCTCAACAATCAAAATCTCCTATTTGCAGTTCCATTCTTGCTTCTGCCTTCAACAATCAAAACCGGCTGCTAATGGCTCCATTGTATTTTACCCTCAACAATCAAAACCTCCTATTTGCAGTTCCATTCTTGCTTCTGCCTTCAACAATCAAAACCGGCTGCTAATGGCTCCATTGTATTTTACCCTCAACAATCAAAATCTCCTATTTGCAGTTCCATTCTTGCTTCTGCCTTCAATAATCAAAACCGGCTTCTAATGGCTCCATTGTATTTTACCCTCAACAATCAAAATCTCCTATTTGCAGTTCCATTCTTGCTTCTGCCTTCAACAATCAAAACCGGCTGCTAATGGCTCCATTGTATTTTACCCTCAACAATCAAAATCTCCTATTTGCAGTTCCATTCTTGCTTCTGCCTTCAACAATCAAAACCGGCTGCTAATGGCTCCATTGTATTTTACCCTCAACAATCAAAACCTCCTATTTGCAGTTCCATTCTTGCTTCTGCCTTCAATAATCAAAACCGGCTTCTAATGGCTCCATTGTATTTTACCCTCAACAATCAAAATCTCCTATTTGCAGTTCCATTCTTGCTTCTGCCTTCAACGATCAAAACCGGCTTCTAATGGCTCTATTTGTATTTCTACCTTCAACAATCAAAACCTCCTATTTGCAGTTCCATTCTTGCTTCTGCCTTCAATAATCAAAACCGGCTGCTAATGGCTCCATTGTATTTTACCCTCAACAATCAAAATCTCCTATTTGCAGTTCCATTCTTGCTTCTGCCTTCAATAATCAAAACCGGCTTCTAATGGCTCCATTGTATGTTACCCTCAACAATCAAAATCTCCTATTTGCAGTTCCATTCTTGCTTCTGCCTTCAACGATCAAAACCGGCTTCTAATGACTCTATTTGTATTTCTACCTTCAACAATCAAAACCTCCTATTTGCAGTTCCATTCTTGCTTCTGCCTTCAATAATCAAAACCGGCTGCTAATGGCTCCATTGTATTTTACCCTCAACAATCAAAATCTCCAATTTGCAGTTCCATTCTTGCTTCTGCCTTCAATAATCAAAACCGGCTTCTAATGGCTCCATTGTATTTTACCCTCAACAATCAAAATCTCCTATTTGCAGTTCCATTCTTGCTTCTGCCTTCAACGATCAAAACCGGCTTCTAGTGGCTCTATTTGTATTTCTACCTTCAACAATCAAAACCTCCTATTTGCAGTTCCATTCTTGCTTCTGCCTTCAATAATCAAAACCGGCTGCTAATGGCTCCATTGTATTTTACCCTCAACAATCAAAACCTCCTATTTGGAGTTCCATTCTTGCTTCTGCCTTCAATAATCAAAACCGGCTGCTAATGGCTCCATTGTATTTCTACCCTCAACAATCAAAACCTCCTATTTGCAGTTCCATTCTTGCTTCTGCCTTCAATAATCAAAACCGGCTTCTAATGGCTCCATTGTATTTCTACCCTCAACAATCAAAATTTCCTATTTCCAGTTCCATTGTTGTTTCTGCCCTCAACAATCAAAACCTTCTGCTTATAGCTCCATTTGAATTTTGCACCCTCAACAATAAAAATCTCCCGCTTGTTACTACAATCATATCTCTGCCATAGACAGTCAAAATCTCCTCTTGGCCTTTTCATTTCTGTCAAACAAGCACTGGTAGTCCTGTTCTTATTTCTGCCTTCAACAATCAAAACCTGCTGTTGGCGTTTTCACTTGCTGCTCTATTATTATTCCTGCCTTCCGCTGGTCATTTTACTCCCCTCAAAAATACCGAGACAGATAGCTCCGTGTGAGGCTGTGGGTTTGATTCCCGCGGCACACCCATGGTTTTTTTTTCGGGGGGTTCCCGGGTCGCTAGGCGAATACTTGGAAAGATAATTACACTCCCCGAAGTTCCCGTCTCTAAATTTTATTTCAGCTTTCTGTCAATCTAGTCTTTCAGGGCAGGAACTGTTGGCGATGGTGAGTCAGTGCTGCCGTGTGGGGGATTTGCGCAGCGTAACTGCTATTCTCGACGGATGGGCGACCTTGTGGCTGTTAGGCCTGTCGGGAGGGGACCGTTGTCGAAACCCATGCGGCCGGTGTCTGGTTGCCAAACCCTGGTGTCGAGATAACAATCTGCAGCACACGTGAGGGACCGTCACGTGGTCTCGCTGTTCCGCCTGAGTTCTCTCACGCGCATAGTACACTCTCATTCCATTATTTGAGGCGTTGAGCGCAACAGTGGCCCAGCCACTAAATCTACATAATGGAGATAATGGAGTGTAAAGAATATCTGTGATTTGAAAGTTCTATATTCACTTTAATAACTAAGCAAGAGTCATGATATTTGGAAATTTTAATCAATATAGCACCGACATTGTGATACATAGTTACATACATGCATGATGGTTGGGCCACTGTTTCTATCCAGAAAGCCAGATTCAGTTTCATTCAATAACACACTTCTCATGCCATCTGTCGGTGGTTGTAGAAATGTGGTATAGGCCACTACTGCTCTCCTAGATTTTGATATGGGGAACATGTCTATGCTAATAACTCAGTTTCTGAATATTTGTGGGTTGGGCCACTGTTGCGCTCAACGCCTCATTTGTTCCCAGGAGTCTGACATACCATACATAGATGTTCAGGGTGGAATCCCCTCCGTACTAACTTTACCTCTACCTCTGCCTCAAAAATACTTTCTGCCTTCAACAATCAATCTCTCCGTCCTATCCTTGGTAGATGCTGGATTTAAATACCAAGTTTAATCGATCACCGACCTTTCATTTGTGAGTTATGCTGTTCACAGACAAACTACCCATTTCTAAACATGCTTTACTTTGGGTTCAAGGAATCTCAAAATGTGTACTTTTGTCGAAATCTACCGAGTGGAAGGCCACGTTACGTTAACCAGAGATTCTACACGATAAGTGTAACAAATATGTTCAATACAATTATTGTTGTCAATAAAGAAGCATTTGTGTCAAATATTTGGAGGCACTTAGTTTCTTGACGAATGGATATAAACGGTTTATTATTTTAATAACTGTCACAGAATCATTGTGTGAACAATGCTGAAATGCATTTCTACCTTAATTTGAATGAATTTAGTCACAATTTAATGTTAATGTGATGTTACCAAATCTCTATTAGAAATTAAACTTTGCAAGATATTTTTACATTAAATTGTGACTAAATTTATTGCAATTAAGGTAGAAATGCATTACAACATTGTTTACACAATATTTGCACAACAGTTACTAAAATAATGAAACATTTATATCCGTTCATCAAGAAGCTAAATGGCTCTAAATATTTGAGACAATTTTTTTTCTCGGCGAAACGGTCCTTTATTGACAATAGTTGCATTGGACATGTTTGTTACACTCATCATGTATTCTCCCTGGTTAACGCAGGCAGTACCTTCCACACTGTATAGTACAGAATCATTGGATTCAATTCTCAGTTAAATAAGTGCTAGATAAAATACAAATGCCAAGTTTAAAGGCATTAAATCTTCCACAGGCGTGTCTTTTTTAAGTTTGACTCAACAAATGAGCTCTATGTTTTACTTGAAAAAATGTTCATATTCAATATGAAATAACTTACTGTAGTTGGAGGTAACCGAAGCAGGAAGAGAGAGAGAGAGAGAGAGAGAGAGAGAGAGAGAGAGAGAGTGCATGTGTGTGTGTGTGTGTGTGTGTGTGTGTGTGTGTGTGTGTGTGTGTGTGTGGGGGTGTGTGTGTGAAAGAGAGAGGGGGAGAGGGAGTGTCTTATAGGTAAAGTCCAAAGCTACGTGTTATCGTTTTCCTATATTCGACTTTGTACCAATATCACATTTTCACCAGAGGAACGCGAACACGTTTTTGGCCAATAGTTTTCTTTTAAGAATGCAGAATATTTGGAACTGGTTGGAAATGCCTTCCATCACGCAACTATCCATTCAACTAATTTTAGTTGAAGGTCTCTGATGCTCACCGAAATCGCGTCAATGAACGGAGCACGTGCTTCTTTTCACATCAGATCACGCGATTTATCACTTCTTTGAGACATCTTATTCCATTTAAATCTCTCAGTTTGAAGGAAAAAGGTTTCCAATTCTGTATTATAGGAATAGTAAGCCGGGAAGTGTTGTATTCGACCGCAGTTTTAGAAAAAATGTACGCGCACACATGCATGCATGCGCGCGCGCGTGTGTGTGTGTGTGTCTGACTTTGGACAGCATAACTCAAAAACGAAGAGTCTGTTAAAAAACAAAGTTGATACTTAAACTTAATATCTTTTAAGGATATGACATAAAAATTTTGAAGAGATCCTCCACCCTAAATTAACCTTTACATGAAAAATTTTGATTTTCTCAAAAATAGCCCTGAGAATGCCATATGTAGATATTTTTATGGCAAATGAAATGTATATTTTGAATTTTCTGGCTATAGCTCATATAGTCCTGTTTACCCTGGATGATTTTTGCATAAATGGTAGGTATACCGTAAGAGATAGTCCAAATCTTAATATAAGATTTCCAAAAAAAGCATTTTTAGAAAAAGGTCCATGTGTGTATCAGTCTGTGGACAGCATAACTCAAAAATTAAAAGTCGGTTAAAAACCAAAGTTGGTATTTAAGTTTAATGTCTTCCAAGGATGCAGGACGAAGGTTTTGAAGAAAATTGCTCCACCCTAAATTACCCTTTATATGGAACATTTTTCGATAATTTTGATTTTCTTGAAAAGGGCTCTAACGATTTTTATTAAAATGTCATATGTTTGTAATATTTTTATAACAAATGAAATGTATATTTTGAATTTTCTGTCTATAGCCCATGAAATCCTATTTACTCTGGATGACTTTTCATAACTGGTAAACTGTAAGAGATAGACCAAATCTTACTCTACAAAAAATGTAGATCTTGCTAAAATACACAATTTATGTCAAAATAAAATTGTTGTAGGGTAAACCATTTAGGAGATATCCCTTGTTGTTTGTGTAAGTTTTGAAGAACTTCTACTTCCTTATTCATTTTTGTATGTTAACCGTGCAACGGAGTTTGAAAGCTTTAAAACACTTGACTATCGTCCAAAGCGTACTGTATTCTCATATTTCCGTTGCACGTGTAAGAAAACGAGCAATAAGATAATTTCTACAAATGTTTATCTCAGCTAACACGAGAAGATATAGGAATGCGTTTGTAAGAATGATTAGTACAAGAGTAGAGAAAGTCATGTGAGTGTAACACATAAGCTTTTTATGAAATGAGAAGCTCTATTTCTGTCTCATTCACATGTGAAACAACAGTGTTTAGTGTAGCCTAGTTGAAGTCCAGTTAATATGACAATTGCTTTGAAGTCTGCACATATCGTTTATACGTGTTATAATGAATTGATTCAAGAAGGAGTTTCGGGCTGTCATATGATACCTCCATGTGCACGGAACAAGCAATATGAATTGACGACAGCTGATTGCCATTGTGGAGTAATACAGCTTTGAGACTTAATTTTGAAGCATCTGTGAACAACCGCCATTGATCAGAGCACTCAATAAGCCACTAGCATCACTGCAGAAAACTAAATCGCCTTCCACAGAGAAACATTTCTCAAGATGTTTCTGACGGTCACAAAAAGTCACTTTCAAATTTTCGGTAAAATAGTTCCATTGTTGCAATTTGGAGGCTAACATCTCGGCCTTGGCTGAAGAAAGTTCCAGGTCACTTGACTCAATCATTTAATTCACTCTGGCTGATTTTGTGATGTTCAGAATTAACATCAGGTGCAAAGTCAGGGTCTACATTCTTATCTAGTTACAATTTCCTGTCATCAGTAATGTGCCATACTATAAAAAAAATCTGATGTGTTGCACTCACATGACTTTCTCTACTCTTGTACTAACCATTCTTACAAACTCTTATCCCTATATCTTCTTTCTTGATAGTTGAGATACACATTTGTACAAATTATCTTATTGCTTATTTTCTTGTAGGTACAAGGGGAATGTTAGAATATAGTAGGCTTTGTGCGATAGTCAAATGTTTGAGATTCTGTTCTCTTTGCACACTTAACATATTAAAAAAATGAACAACGATGATCCATTTCACGAAAGTTCTAAGTTTTCCAAAACTCACACACATAACAAGGAATATCTCCGAAATGGTTCACCCTACAAGAAAATTTATTGAGACATAAATTGTGTATTTTAGCAAGATCTACATTTTTTGTATAGTATGATTGGGTGTATCTCTAACGGTTTACCACTTATACAAAAGTCGTCCAAAGTAAATACGACTACAGGGGCTATAGCCAGAAAATTCAAGATATACATTTCATTTGTCATCAAAATATCTCAAACATATGACATTTTAATCAAAATCGTTAGAGCCATTTTCAAGAAAATAAAAATTTTCGAAAAATTTTCCATGTAAAGGGTAGTTTAGGGTGGGGCTATTTTCTTGAAAATCTTCGTGTTGCATCCTTGAAAGACATTAAACTTAAATACCAACTTTGGTTTATAACCGACTTTTCGTTTTTGAGTTATGCTGTCCACAGACTGACAGACTGACACACAGACACACACACGGACCTTTTTCTAAAAATGCTTATTTTTTATTCAGGGGGCCTCAAAACATGTATTTCCGGTGAAATATCGACATCGAATTTTTAGGTGGAATACAATACTTCCCCTACTTACCAGTAGAGAAAGTAATAGGAAGCAACTGGCAACTTTCAGTAACGTTTTCACTACAAGGGGTACTCAATTAAAAATTGTATACAACACTCATATTGCAATTTTCCTGTTGACCAGTGTAACCACTTGAAATATTTATCATAATTTATAGAGTAATTCATAGTAATTTCAGGAAAAAACATTGAGAGCTTTAGGAGCAGTGGTAATGTAACTCACTGTGGTGTTCAGAGTAACTTGCCCCCTTAAAGGACAGCAGGAATGTGCTTCAACTCATCAGGTGTAAGATTAGTGGAACAGAATATGCGTGGAATACATCTTGGAGGCAATCAGAAGATGTAAATGGGTCATTTCTTAATAACAATGAAATAGATATGCTTTTGTTTAGCTTTCTCAGAGCACCTGCTGTGCATTGTGTCAGACGTTCCTCTGTAACAACGATTTGCACATGACTGGGCTCTTGGAATGGCTGCAGTTCCCAGTACTACTTTATCTTATTCATCGCTTACTGGATCTCTGTGGGTGTCGTAGCGGACTAACAATACCTTTTATGCACCAACAAATAACGACGCAACAATGGGCACAAACTCTGTGCTAGAAACCCACGGGAACTGCTGTAATGCAACTAAATACATTTGAAATGTGTCTAGCAATGTTCAGTTAACATTTGTAACTTATAAGTAACCCAGTTCTAAGTAATTCTTATTTATACGAAAATGTAGTTTAGAAACGTGTTAGAAAATGGCTCTAATGATTTTGATTAAAATGACATATGTTTAAGATATTTTTATGACAAATGAAATGTATATTTTGAATTTCCTGGCTATAGCCTATGTAGTCCTATTTACTCTGGATGATTTTTGCATAACTCATAAACCGTAAGAGACAGACAAAAATCTTACTGTACAAAAAACGTAGACCTCACTAAAACACACAATGTATGTCCAAATAAATGTTTTTGTAGCGAGCCATTTCGGAGATAATTCTTGTTATTTGTGTGAGTTGTGCAAAACAAACTTTCGTCAAAATGGAACATCGTTATTCACTTTTTATGTAATATTCACTTTTTATACTGTCCTCAAATGGGAAAGCATTTATTTTTTCTTTCTTTATGGGATTGTGAAAATCATCACATAATGACCAACCATTAATGTTTGATTATCACGTAATCCTATTCTATTCTCGTATTCCCATTGTACCTACAAGGAAATATATGAATGTTGGTCCCTTATGGACTGCTATACCATTCGTCCTAATGTGATGAAAATTGACAAATCTAAATGTTTTATCATAGAGAAAGGTTCACTAATTTCCATTTTACTAGACAACGTACTACACTGACATCGTTTTCTCCACTCGCTTTTCTTTTACGAAACATAACCACATTTCTTTCTCTACGCCCACTCCTACATACTACTCATAATTTTCTATGTTTGAAACAGAAATGCAACCTACTACGTTCATACGCTTTCCTCTATTCTTCTTTTATGTAAAACATTTACATGAATTTCTCTTCTCACTCTTCTACTAACAGTTGTACACTTTTCTACATTGTCGAAATAGAAATGTAACATACTACATTCACATTGTTTTGTTTACTCACCTTTCTTTTAGTAACAGGTTCACACGTCCTTCCCTACACACCCTCCTAAAACATTCATACAATTTTCTGTGACTGAAATAGAAATGCAGCGCATTACATTCACATGGTTTTCTCTACTCACTTTTCTTTTACGAATCGCAGCATTTCCTTATCTACCCCCCACTTCTATATATAATTCATATAATTTTCTATACGTTTGAGATAGAAATGCAACTTATTACGTTCAAACGATTTTCTCTGTTATTTTATGTAACACATTCACACGGTCTTCTCTATTCACTCTTCAATATACAATTCATATAATTTTCTATATGATTGAAATATAAATACAATGTATTTAAATTCAAGTCCGTAATTCACTTTCCTTTTACGTTACACATTCACATGTATTTCTCTTTTCACTCTACCACAAACAATTCGTACACTTTACTATGTCGAAATAAAAATACAGGGTATTACATTCACATGATTTTCTCTACCAGCTTTTCTTTTACGTAACACATTCACATGTCATCTACTGTCCTTCAGAGACAATTCATATAATTGTCTATATGTTTGAAATAGAAATGCAACGTATTACACTCATACGGTTTTCTCTGGTCGCTTTTCTTCTTGAGGTTGTTCAACAGTGCTTTTACATAGCAGATATCTTCCCGGCGTTTCTATTATTTATTTAATATCCTAAGAATTTTAATTAAATATACGTTTAAGCATGTTAAGCAATATTTTAAATGTCTCCAGAAAAACAAAGGCTGTTGGGCAAGTGATTCCGAAGTTCGAAAGTTTTAAGGATAAAACGTTAAACCAAAGGCAACGCCGGGTGTTTCAGCTACTGTCTATTAAAACCATTTCTAGAAATGTCTATATCGATTAAAATGAAGTAGATAGAAGAAAAGCATTTGTGGAAACAGTTTTTGGAAGAGTGAGTAGCTAGTAATACGAGTGGAAGAATTTTCCTTTGTTTTCTTTTTTCCACACACCATTTTGCTGCCCTCACCTTGAAGAACGGTGTGGTGTAATTTGCACCCTTATTTCACTCCCCCCATCACCATAAATAATACGCAGAGCATCTCAACGTACAAAACCTTGGTGTTGGCGCCTCTTAGACATGACATGATGCATGGGGCTCTGAGCGAGGCATGTCGAAGATATGGGAGCCCATAAACCTGGCTGTTTTTATTACCCACATCTGTCTGCTCTATTTAAAGGGAATGGCGTGACATGCAAAGCAATTTTCATTTTCCATATGCCGTAATTGCTTCGCCTGTGTATTTCGAGCACGTGCAAATTGGCTGTAACGTCACCTATAGCAAATACATGAAACAGGTGATTGCAAGACAAATGACATTTAAATATTCAATTTGCTCTGAATAGCTTGTAAAGTGCTGCTTTTTCTATAGTAGCTTGTGAACCATAAGAGATACCGAGGGATATTGGCACCCTTTTGCATTTTTGCTTTCTTTGTCACGTACTAGTAGGCAAAAAGGGTATTACATTAACCCAAAAATTGCATATCGAGATTTCATTGGAAATACATGTTTTGATACCCTTAAATACAAAACCTGATATTTTGCACTCACATGACTTTCTCTACTCCTTTACTATTCCTACAAAATCTTATTTCTCTTCGTGTAAGTTGAGATAAACACTTGCAGAAATTATCTTATTGTATATTTGCGTTTAGGTGCAAGAGGAATATGCGGATATGCGAGTAGTAAGCTTTGAGCTATAGTCAAATCTTTTAAATCTAGTCACTATATGATGGCTTTGAAATTTCGTTCCCTTTGCACGGCCAAGAGATAAACAAGCAACTAACGACCTTCCATTTGAGAAAAGTTTAAGTATTGCAAAATTACACAAATAACAAAGAATGTTTCAAAAATGATTCATTACAAAAAATGCATTTGGGCATAACTTTGTTTTAACGAGCTCTACATTTTTGTACATTAAGATCTATCCCTTACGGTTTACCAGCTATGCAAAAGTTATCAAGAGTAAACAGGCTAAAGCCAGAAAATTCAAAATATACATTTCATTTGTCATAGAAATATCTTAATAATCAAAATCGTTAGAGCCATTTTTGCGAAAATCAACATTTTCGTAACATTTTCCACGTTTCCATTTTTCCTTGTTTCTTTCTTTCTTCCTTCCTTTCCTTCGTTCCCTCTTTCCTTCCTTCTTTCCCTCCTGTCCTCCTTCGTTCTTTTCCCCCTGCCTTCCTTGTTTCTTCTTTCTTGCTTGCTTCCGTCTTCCCTTTTCTCATTTCCATCTTTCTTTGCTTCTTTTAGGGATCTGAAAGCGTGTATTTCCGATGAAATCTTGACATCCGATTTTGCTTCTCTCTTACTACACGTAACAGAGGCAGTAAAACTGCTTTTCACTCCCTTTCTTTTCTTTCATTGGATTCAGGAGGCCTTAGAACGTAAATTTCCGATGAAATCTCGGTATTGACTTTTTGGGCCCATTACAACAATTCCTCTACTTACTCTAAGTACACAGTAGGTTAAGATATGTATGTGATTTTTGTAAGTTTAGTTTGTAGATGGCATGTAAAAATAATAGCGACTGGCGAAAGTCTTGTGAATATAACCCATCGGTTTACCTTGTGGTTATTATATAAAGAAACAGGATAACGTGTTGGTGTACGGAGGAGTCGACAAAACTTTTGTGGTTAAGGTTAGATAGAATAGGATAGAATGATTTGACTTCGATGCAGAAGGAATCTTTTGTGCATATTCCTTTGGGAGGAGCGGTTGAGATGAAGGAACCTAGCAGATGTACGGGCTGAAGGCAACAGACACCTGAGAGTTCCCTAACAATGCGCCCACACGAGCGTAATCTTTGCATCTGCTTCTATGCGCCTAACATTTACGCACGTATGAAATCTAAACACGCACGGCTGAAACACTCGCCTTCTATTGGCCGTTCAACTCTCCATGATGGAAGCTGATCAAGTTAATGCTGTAGTGGATCTTGTCTATCTCGGTATTAAAAAGACAGAGACAGAGGGGGGGAGTGGTGGGTACACCCAATTAACAGCTAGAGGCATTTGCAGAGGAAAAGTCCACGTATAGTGGAAGGAGGTAAGCGCAAACTCCCCTCTTTCACAAACGTTGGTATAGATTTGCTGGGTAATGTATCTTTTGTGTGTACGGTAGTTACAGGAACCTGGTAAGGGATACAGAGAGCCAGTGAAACAGAAGAGACGCGTATTGCGGTACATTACTCTCTATTGTTTGAGCAAACCTTTATTTGCATTATTACGGTCCTCGTGTTCAAGTAGAGCCGGTTGGGCTGCATCAGAACTACCAGGGGATTATTTGCCGGATGAGAGATGTCATCACTTCACTGCTCGCGCAATTCAATTTTTCGGTGTTGAACAAACAAAATGGTGATAATTTGATGCGATGGAAATGTGAACGGTCCCTGCATAACATATGAATATTTCCTAATAAACGGACTAATGGCAACCAGCGTTACAACTGATCGAACCGACTCGACTAGGTTTTTGTAATGCGACATGTGGAGAAAGGCAGGCAAGTTTAGACTTTCTACACTTCACCAAAGTCAGTATTTGGGAATCGCTTACTAAACATTCCATTGTTTTCTGCTAAGATGACTTTCTCTACTCACTCTTTTACAAGTTACTCTTATAAATGCTTATTCTTACTCATTTTAATTGAGTTAAACATTTGTAAATATGATTTTATTACATATTTGCTTGTAGCTACTCTGGGAATAGAAGCCTAGCGACGCCAAGAAATGGATTGTTCACCAAAAATCAAGTTTTTGTTTTTTATTTTAAAAGTTATGCAGTTCTTCAGTTTTAACATTATATACCGGGTGAAAAGTAACTTATTACAGTCCTAATATGTGCTTCTTAGAAGCATTACAAACAAAAAAGTCTAATGGCATTTTGTTCTTTGATCAGCCGATTTCGAAAAAATAAATGGTTTTGTTACAAATTGGATGTGTAATTCCACAAGAATGTATGACGATAATAATTTGTTACTTGTAAGATGTGTAGAGTAGAGTAGATGGGACATCACACAGGGTTTCAAAATAATCACTTAAAAGAATTAAAGGAATATTCCGCGCAGCTTTTTCTGAAGTAACTTGGCAACGTTGTGTTGAGGTTGTTGAGGGAATTGAACCGGCTTCTGGATATAAACACATTGGTCGCTTGCAGGGTGGTGTAATCTTTTGGGAGATAACGATTCTGATTGGCCTATACATGTAGGGACACGGCATGGTATTTGTTTACGCTGACGGCACACGCTGCTGCGGTGTTTGTTTATGTGCTGACGTAGTGAAAGTGACACACACACAATCTACAGTGTTGCCAGCTTATTCTAGACAAAACTACAATATCTTCGTAGAACATGGTTAGAAACAAAAACGTAAGATACAAACGTGTCCCGAATACCGAGATCTGCCACTGGTTTAAATTGATGTAATGACTTCCGTTCCACCCGGTGTACACGAGGGTCATTCCATAAGTCCTGACAACTATGGGTTAACGACAACACCCTGTACATTGCATCTAAAGGCAGTGTGGATCTCAATGCCAACAGGTAATAGGGATAAAGGACAGGAGTTAACGATACAGCTTGAAATGAAGAACACGCAATACAACTTTGTACATTTATTGTCCACGAGTACAAATGGAACGAACATGAATCAATTAACATCTATGATACCGTTTCAACGAACAGGCTGTCCCCAAGGGGCATTTTCATAGCGTTGCCAATTATGGGGAAGGCGTTCAATACCATGGGAATTGCCATCGACGGGTACCACTTATCGCCAACATGCAGATAGGATATCCACCATATTTGTAAAGCAATAAAGCAATGCCCTACCCCCTAAAGTTTCCTGTAGGTCAACATGACTAGGTAGCATTCCGGCCACCTAGCAGGTAATTTTCACTTGTTATTGCTGTTCCAATCTGTTGTAGCAGGGCCAACCTCAGACTGAATGTTTTCGGCGCCTCGCTTACAGTCACCATGTGACGGTTGATTCGGTACGGTTTGCCGTTAGGTTTTGAATGTGTATACAGGCAGTGAATTGATGCTAAATGTATATGTAAAACTTAGAAATAAGGTGACAGGTGACAAGAGTAAAAGAGAAGACAAAATAATTAAATGGTTTTCTTACTTTTAGACGCAAATCTCTGAGTACATCACATGACGTATCAGAACACCGTGTCTTAAACCCTTCAGGCATCCGAACACGTACTGCTTGCATACGCAATCTTTACCACAGCTTTTCTTGAATGCAGAATATACATTTTACCAGAATTCGACCCTAAAGTCCCTGTTTGATAGGTGAGCTAATCCAATGGTGCCTTAGATAACATGGGCATAAATTCCGACGTTGAAGCCAAGCAAGTAGCATTAACATTGTTATTCAGTTAGTTTGGCAGCACAGTTGATTTAAAGTAAGGTTTTAACCAAGAAAGGGCAAAGAGTAGACGAGTATGTAGATCCTACATGAACAAGATCCAAACTCTTTGTTATGCCGCGCTCATTGTTGGGTGTTTACTCGCCGCGAGTGGTGTGAGGTAGCTTGACCTTGGATATTTGAGGGTACGTTGATTTTCACAAATGGGAATTATTTATCTATCTAGCGTTTCTTTATACAATTATTATTCTTACCAATCCATAATTCTGTATCAATTTTCTGTGCTTTTTCTAGGTATGGGAGAATGTAACAAATGGTTTAGGAATTATTTTCATTTAAGCTGTAGTGGGTAGAGAAAATTGTGTGTGTAACCAATCGCATTTTTTTTCGTGTATTTTTTAATGTGTCTATTGAAGCGTCACCTTGATTCATTAGTACGCTATGTTGGAAAGGAGGAGTGCAATTTCGCCATAAGAAGCATGTCTTCTGTATTACTATTTACAGTTTGATGTGCTCGTTGGAATCTCCAGAAACCTAGATTTTAATGAAGCAACGCTGTTCCAATTAAAATTATTTTATGTTTGTTTACAAATAGATGAATGTATGAGTCTCTCTCTCTCTCTCTCTCTCTCTCTCTCTCTCTCTCTCTCTCTCTCTCTCCCTGTGGGTGTGGGTGTGTGAACAGCATAACTCAAAAACGAAAAGTCGAATTTGGCATCTTCCAAAGATGCAACACGAATATTTTCAACAAAATGTCTAGACCTTCCGTACATCATGACCCAAAGGTTTCTACGGCAAAAGCAACAAAGGGATAATCTTGGATAAGTTGCAATATTTGTTACTGTTTACTATCAGAGCTAATTCAGCAGCGGCTCCAGCAGGCCGGTAAGTGGAATGCTAATGAGAGGGTGCAAACGTAGCATCCCACACCGAGGACTTAATGATTCCACGGAATCATTGTTAAGTTCGCCCTCAGATGGCTAAATTCTGATGCTTCCAAAGTGGTTGGAATTTCAGCAGATGTAAGAGCTCTCTTTAGGATGTCATTGATAGGATTATGTGTAGAAAATATTCCTGGGGTTTTAAAGCAGCATATGTTTAAGGCATTTTCATGACTATTTCATACTTAGTGGCACGAAATTACCACACGTGTTATCACCTTGTCATTCTCTCGTTTTGTACAAATTTCCATTAGGTAACGCTTTTATTTAGTCAGACTTGCCAAGAGTATCACATTTATTACACGTTACAGTCCATTAGCAATCAAAATCAATTTTACTATTGTTTTTAACAATTGTTCTTTTAATATATTTTTCAGGAAGAAAATTTATTTGTTAATGTTAAAAATAAAGTGAGGTTTATTTGAAATGATACTCTGGTTTTATGTTGTAAATATAATTCTTGGGTTTCGTTTTCCTCAGTTGGCAGTGCTGACTAAGTTGGACTACATTAATCGAAATGAATGTATTTTAGGTTATTTTTTTATATAATTTAACATTTTCTGTTCAAATCTTTATTATATAGTGTTTAAATGTATGAAATAATGCAGATAAGTATCGCTCGACGCTCCGATCAAGAATTTGCCGGTTAGATTATATTACTTGTGATAAATGTAATATATAAAGAATTTTCTGGAAATAGTATCTAAAGCTGGGTTGGGCAACTCGGCAGATACCTTGAGCGACCTTCAGTTTTTTACCTGATAAACACGGTTATCAGTGTAAGTCCGTGATCAGGCTGCGCTCAGTGAGCGCCACTTCCCCAGCCCTGCCCTGAAGTTCTCTCCATGAATAACTTTTTCATAACTGGTAAAGCGTTAAAGATGAAGTCTCACAATAATGAAATCACATAATTTTTGTGGGGTTAACCATTTCCGAGACATTTCTTGTTATTTGTTTGAATTTTCCAATATTTACCTATACTTTATTCACATGGAAAGTCATTCGTTTATTTTGTGTTATTCATGCAAAGAGAACGGAATATCCAGTCATTATATAACAGCAGCGGCGGCTATGCAGTTATCACTTAAAGCCTACTGTATTCTCGCAACCCCTTTGTACCTATAAGGAAATGTACAATAACACCATTTCTACAATTAATGTTTATCACGAGGCACATATAAGAATAAGTGTTTGTAAGAATAGTTTGAACACGAGTGGGTTGAAAAAGTCATGTGAGTCTAATACAACTTTCTTTTTCGTACTTGTTCACACATATTTGAATTGGAATTTGGTACTGTTTTGATTAGTAGCAGTGTAATTCCACATATATTTAGGTTTCTTTCTGTGTGACGAAACTCAAAACATGCATTTGATATTGTAGTACAACAATTAAAATGGCCGGAAGACTTAAAAATGTAGATTATGATGGCGTGTTAAATTGTCATTCATTTCTACGCAGCGAGGAACAAAGTTGTGAGCTTGCGCCAGTTTCAGATCTGACCTTGGTTCCTACAGAGGTTCAGTTCCTCTTTGTGGCCATATCTTCAAGATTAGAGGTTTATTTTTACTTACATATACCCGTGGACGGTGGGGAGAGTATATTTAAATAAAAATTATACATTTCACAGGCTGAAGTTTGGGGAAAGACAGAGAGAAAGAGAGGACGGTGTTGGTAAAAAAAACTAAAAGTCGAATAAGTGCCAAACCTGTAGTTCCTGTTCCAAAGAATGCTTCACGAAGACATTCAATAAAATACCCTCACTCCAGACTACTTTAAAAATACTTTTCGCAAGCCGTTATTCATTTTTTATCTCTTAGCCATACAGATAGAAAGGAATTTTAAATCCATCAGCGACCAGTCTATCCCTTAAAGCCTGCATTGCCATATTTCTCTTGCACTTACAAGAAAATTAGCAATAAGATAATTTCTATGTTTAACCCGATTAACATGAAGTAGATTAAGGAAAAGCGTTTGTAAGGATAGTTTATACAAGAGTAGAGAAAGTCATGTGAGTGCAGCGTATCGGGTATTTTACTTTACCGTACCAAATCTGAATGTAGAGATGCAATAAGAAGGCTTGTAATTGCAATCCCCAGGAAGGGCCTGGCATCACGCAAATAGCTGTGTGCCAAGGTTAACATGTGTCAGTCAGTCATATGGGAAAATGAAGTTGGTATTATGTCAGGCGCATGATCGTGCTGCTTTAATCATGTTTCATTGCTGTTGTTGGGAACATAATGGGTTTTACCAGAGTCCCTTTGTGCCCTACCTCGCCAAATGAGATTACTTCAACAGCAGCAATTAGGAGAAACAGGTGGGCGGCAGCGGCAGCGGCAGCAGCTTAGCGAAAACGTTCAATATTTCACATTGAAACTTTCTCCGCTGGTATATTTATGGCCAGCTCTGTAAATTTAAAAGGAATAAGAAGGTAGGAATTGATGGTTTGCCCACGGAGTTCTTTAAGAATCGATGTAGCATTTCTCTTTCACGTGTCAAATATGTCGTTGTTAACACCTCTGGGATGCCACACCACACAAAATGAATACGATGTATGGCATTGTAACAAAATGACAATTTGACAAATCCCACTTTTGGCTCTAATGTGTTACCACTCAGGTAACTTTCTCTACTTCTGTATTAACCATTCTTACAAACTCTTATTCCTCTATCTTCTTCATATTAATCGAGATAAACATTTGCAGAAATTATCTTATTGCTAATTTTCTTGTAGGTGAAAGTGGAATACAGTAAGGTTAGAGCGACAGTCAAATCTTTTAAAGCTTGTCACTAAATGAAGGTTTAGAAATTCCGTTCTCTTTACACGGCCAAGGGATAAAGGTGAATAAGGACCTCCCATTTGAAAAAAATTGTAAACGTATTGCAGATCTCGCACAAGTAACAGGGAACATTTTCGAAATGGTTCACTCCACAAATAATGCATTTAGACATAACGTGTTCTAACGAGATCTACACTTTTTGAATAGTAAGATTTGGTCTCTCTCTTACGCTTTATCAGATATGCAAAAGTCATCAAGAGTAAACAGAACTACTTGGACTACAATGAGAAAATTTAAAACGTGCATTTCATTTGCAATAAGAATATCTCAAATATATGCCATTTTAATCAAAGTCGTTAGTCATTTTTGAGAAAATCAAAATTTCCTAAATATTTTCCATGTTAAGGGATAGTTCAGAGTGGAGGAATCTTCGTGCCGCATCCTTCAAAAATATCTCAACAAAGAAATGTTTAATGGAATGCAATACTTCCCGTACTTACTATATGTAGTGGAGAAAGTAAAAAGGCAAAGACCAGTTACATTTCCTGTCACTTTATTTTTCTTCTAAAACTGAAGCAGAAAAATATTGTTTTGTTTCTTTTTGGTATCAGTCTACAGTTCTTTGTGACCTTTCAACTCACAGCTGTTCTGTCCTCTTGTAATTGTGCGGCTGCCGCTATAATACAATATTAAATGTTTAATTAGTGTCAAAAATTAACAATCTTCATTAACCTGGCACATAGTTAACTATGAAATGGAAAACTCCTTTATCACTATCATTGTGGCTTTTATGCTTGACTGTGCCATAATTTGTTTTTATATGTCACTGTAATTTTGTCAACCTCTTCATAACGACACTGCTATCGACCAATCAAAAGTGCACTTGTTCATACGACACGCAAACCACCAATCAAAAGATCCACATGTTGCAATCAATACTTCGCTGTCTACGCCCATTTTCACATATCTGAAAGTGAAACTATCGATTCCTGTGTATGAAATGAAGCTAATCTGTTAATCTAATAATTAGTGTTAATATTGTAAATAATAATAATAATAATAATAATAATAATAATAATAATAATAATAATAATAATAATAATAATAATAATAATAATAATAATAATAATAATAATAATAATAATAATAATAATAATAATAATAATAATAATAATAATAATAATAATAATAATAATAATAATAATAATAATAATAATAATAATAATAATAATAATAAACTCAGTTTGTCGTCTCGTTTAAGAACGTCTTCTTTTTTAAAGGTTACCCCATAATAATTTATACTCTGTATCACATGTGTCAAGGCCAACATAACAATAAAAGTTGAAGACGCGCACAATCGAGTAACAGGTACATGATTAAAAAGTCGGACTCCAGTGAGAATAGCATGTAACATAGAGTATTAAACACATTTTATAAATGTTTTAATCTTGACTCATGGTCGAGCATAAATAGTCGTATGAAACTTGAGTATAGTGATAATTAACATACTCGTATGAATATTTTGAAACCCGCTACCTCTGGCTTCATAAAATATGTTACATATTAATTAAAATATGTCAACAAAACTATTCATTATACAAAAGAGTCTCTGTTCTCAAAATTTCAGGCAATGGTGTAATTGGGGAAGCAGTGTAAAATATAAGATAACGCACAATATTAAAGTATTTGGAAAAATAATATTGTTATTTTTTAAAAACAACTATTGACACTTTAAAAACGCGCCTCGTACTTCATAATGGTTTTTCCAAACGTATAGGTACAATTTGTTTCAGAAAAATGAGATTTTCTGTCAAGTGTATTCATAAATCACATTATTCTTTTAGAGTGGATGTTGTATAGCGCGGGCAAATTAGATTATTGTTAGTGATTGGTGTTCCATTGGGCACGTGATGATGGAGGGGATAGTACGTCTGTTTGGTTGTCATGGCAACCACAAGTTGGACCAATTGGAAGGAGCCTTGCTGTGTTGCACGTGGTTGTCACATGGAAAGGCAACAGATTGCTAGTGTTGTAGTTTGTTAGTGGGTCTGTTGGTAGTGGAAATGGCATGGGAAGCTGCGGCCGCTGTAATGTGGTGAGTTTTGCTTTACTTCACATGTATGTGGATGTGTGCTCAGTAATTAAAGTTATATTAAGTTAAATTACCACTGCTCTTAAAGTTCTCAAAGATTTTTGCTGAGATTTTTATGAATTATTCAATAAATCATGACAATTATTTCAAGTTATTTGCATTAATAGCTTATGTCTTTGAGTCCACAAAATGATTTAATTCAGCAGAATATAATGTATATTTTTTTAACTTTTTAGTAAACTGACATGCATAACTAAATAATTGTCTTCATTCCTCGAATTCCCATGATCCCGACTCATACACAATTTAAATTTAAAGGATTGCACCATTTAAATTTAAAGGATTGCAATTCCCAATTCGATTGGCGTTTGCAATCAAATTTAATAAATTTGAAGGTCAATATTTAGAATTGTGTGGTTTAGATTTAGGTGCGGATAGCTTCTCACATGGACAATTATATGTTGTGTGTTCCCGTGTCGGCAAACCAGATAGCCTTTATATCTACACAATATAGATGATCTTCTGTTTCATGAAGAGTGGCAGAAAGGATTTTTTCTCAGTTACAAAAACAGGAAAGTTTGCTGTTTAATGCACGGATTTCGATTTGCAAATATAAAGCGTTACAATATCAAACGGTATTATGATAAACATAAAGCATACTTTGGTGATCTTACAGATAGGATTTATTTATAATTTAAAAAGGTACTCTCTGAATACTCGTATTTCTAAACATATAAAGGAGACGATATAGTTTCACTTTTTAGGGGTTTAGTTTCTTATTATTTTATTTAATATAAGGGATCATATTTTGTATTTCAATGTTTGAACACAATATTGAGTTTAAAACCAAACAATTTATTATGTTGAACAAATGACTAAAATATTTTAAGGCTAAATGGCAATGGAACTTTACTGATTTTTGATTGTGAAAAAGAAGCAACTTAGTATGTTAATGTTAAGGCAGAGTAAGAGTGTTATCTGCATAGGTTAAGGGAAGGTTATGAACTTGAATATTGTGTAATTTGCCTAACCACACTAGCTGGTTGTAGTAATTATTGTATGCAAAATGTGTTTATAGTTAGTAGCAGCATAAAACTTATTCTGCACTTGTATCAATGCAACCTTCGTCATTCGGTAAGAGACTGTGAGGTTAGTGAGGTAAGTTCAATCGCTACCTCTGCTCTCGTGCCCATCCCAGCTTTAGGCTTGTGGTGGTATTTTGGGTCGTTGTATGAAACACCCGAGGCGGCGCCGTGGCCGAGTGGTTAGAGCATTCGCCTACCACCTAGGTGGCCCGGGTTCGATTTCAGGAACCCGCATGTGGTATTCGAAGCGACGTCTGAGTGGGTTTTCTCCGGGTTCTCCGGTTTCCCCCGTCACTCAGTACAATTGCTCCATCACCTTTCTAATCATCCATTTCGCTTGCATTCATATCATCCTCTTCCTCACTCTCATACCTGGTACTTGGCTGAGCACCCGCTTCCAGGTCTTCACTCTGTGCTCCCCGACAGGCGTCTGGTCCTAAGCAGAGGCTTGAAGTCCTAGGGGGTGTAAGTCCTCCATAAGAAGAGGCTAGTCAGATGAAGAAGTATGAAATATCCGATCTGAGGTGACCGGGGGAAATTGCGAAAGAAGGCAGTGAAATTGCTCGTCCCACGTGTTTTGAACCCAGGACGTCTCCCTACTACGGCTTGACTATTGTTTTACCTTGGATTAAGAATTTCCCGTGGAATGTTGAATTCCGTTGCTCATAGTGACTTCGGAAATTGCTTGAAACAGTACAAACAGATCGATGTGCTCTAAACAGATCGTGCCAACATGAATAATCAATCACGAGGTATTAAATTAGAGCGCCGTGTCTCGCTAACGCTATTTTTAGATGCTTTTAGTTTGTTAAAACCTGCCCATAGGGGGTATTAGCTGAGACAAGATAAAGTAATTGATGCAAAACCCGCATCCATTATCATCTCGCTCACTCGCTGATTTAAAAAATAGCCGCTCCTGTGTCGTGCATATAGCAGATTATAAATTGCTTTACACGGGTTCCTCGCCCTCTGCATTTTCAAATTACCGTGTTTCTAGGCTCCCCAGTTTAAGGTGCGTTGCTGCTATGTTTAGCCATAAACAGGAACGAAAACTGTAGGAACCTTTTCATATTTTATTAAGTGTTTACTTTCCTGATTTGACCAATAGTTCATTATTGAAATTGATTGTTTCGACAATCACTTTGGAATGATTCATTCTAACCTTGTACTTTCTTCCGATGATTTTGAAAGTAAAATAATATGCTTGAGGAATTCTGGACTTACTAATCCATTAGCCCAACAGAAATTATTGACACGCAAGATCAATAATTTGATAAAGAACTAGGGGAAATACCCGGTTTTGCCCGTGGTTCAACAATGTATCCCTATTTAAAAAAATATTACATAACGCGCTTAAACAAAGAGTTAAACTTTCAGGATAGCATAGAGAATAAAAAATAAACAAAATAAATAAAAACTTGAGGAAGGCACTATGCAAACACACTGTTAAATAATCACAGATACTACAGGAAGAAAAGCGGGTAGAGAAAGCCCTGGGAATGTAATAGGCTGTATTTCTATTTCAATTTCAATCATATAGAAAACGGTATGAATTGCTTGTAGAACAGGGAGTAGAGAAGGAAGTGTGATTTTATTTCATAAAAGAAAAGTGATTATAGAAAACATTGTGAATGTAATATGCTGCATTTCTATTTCAAGCATGTAGCAAATTGTGTAGTAGAGGACACATGATTGTGTTATGTCAAAGAAAAGTATGTAGAGAAAATCATGTGAATGTAATACATTGCACTTAACTTCAAACATATAACAAATAAGTATATTTATTGAACGTAATGAAATAATATATTAAAAGTATGCATTTATAACAGATTCCATGCTAGTTTCTTCTTGACTGGCAAAATCCCAAAGTCTTCTATAATACTATTGTGACGCCGGCCAATGGCGGCAATGGCAGCAGTAGGACATCAAAAGTAGCCAGGCCTAAGCTATCTCACATCACTGCTAGTGTATACGTGACTGACAACAGTAGAGCGAGAGAACAAACGGGTTTCCAGAACATATCCGAGACTTCTGGCTGCCAGCTTGTTTATAAAAGGTTCGAGAAAAAGGCGAATTTATAGAAAGATCCGTGCTACGTCATTCTCGGCGTAAAAGCTTTCTGAACGGCAAGAGAGAGAGCGCAGTTTTGCGAGACAAAGGGAAGAATATCAGCTGTTTTGTGATGGAATCTCTAGTTTTGAACGACACAGCTGTTATCAGTATGTGTGTGTTCGTGCGTGCGAGTGTGTGCGCGTGTGCGTGTGTGTGACAGGGACAGTTTGGGACATTTAATTTCACGTCGGAGTTATTGCCGTGAGAAGCAATTTTAGTGGGTGTAATCGTCGAAGTGAGCAGTTTGTTAGAGAGAACTGAAAGATAGAAAAGTGTGGATGCCAAGGTTGCTAGAGTACTGAACAGCTATGCGTTGTAAGATCACGTAGAACTGTGGATTGTGTTATCAGAAACAGGACTGTGTTTTTGTGCTTGAATTTTAGAAGAAAAATAAAGTGACAGGAAGGTAATCGGGCTTTGTTGTTATTTGTTGACACTGGTGTCAGGAGTGGGATTTATCGAATTATCATTGTCACCCTATTAACAATTTGGTTCGTTTTACTTTCTCTATTACGCACTTACAATAAGTGGAGGAGGTATTTTGTTCCAACACAAGGATATGTTTTGAGACTTTCTAAATTAAAAAAAAAAAAAAAAAAAAAAAAAAATTAGAAAAGTGTGCCTGTTTGTTTGCTTCTGTGTGTCTGTGTGTTTTTGTCTGTGAGCAGCATAATGCAGGATAATGTATTCAAAAATTTTCAATTATCTCCTTTATGAATTTACTACAGCACTGTTTTATTCAGAGTTGTATTCATAGCGTGGTGGTAGCGCGGGTTAGATTTCTGGTGCCGGCGTGGGGATTTTCTCCACTGGTCCGGGGAGCACTCAGCCTCGTTAGGTCCATGAGGACCGAATTGAGGAGCTACTTGGTTGAAAACTCGTGGCCTCTGGTGGAGAAGACCGCATAACCGGCCGGGAGGGACCGTGGCGCTGATCACGTCCCGCCTGCAGTACTGCATCCAACTCATGTCGCCTGTGCAGGGCAGAGGTGGGGGACGCAGCGGTCGTGTGGTAGGTCTTGACCCGGATGGGTTGTTGTGCCGCGGGGTTACGTTTAACTATTTTATTTGTGATATTTGAATCTGCCACTCACACCTCTAACACCTGTATGTTGAACGAATTTGCGCAGTAGGCTATTCATTTAAGGTAGGTCTGCCCTACTTAAAATTACAGTGAGGGTAACCTCTGCATAGAGGAGACACCCTGGGGATTATTGTTATTATTATTATTATTATTATTATTATTATTATTATTATTATTATTATTATTATTATTATTATTACTATTACTATTATTATTAAGGATATTTTTGACTTCGGCTCTTCAATTAAAATTAAAATATCCTTACTAGAATATTTGCCAAATATTTTGTCCACCATTTCTGAATGGTTTGCTAACTGTTTTTACTGCACATGGATACTTCAGGTGGTCAGAAAGGTAAGAAAATGTTTACATTGCTGGAACCGCAAGGAGGAGGTGATACAACCAAAGCGGTAATAGCACGACCAAGAGGTGATAATCTGCCATGAGTGCAATAGACTAATATATTCATTATTAATTACATATTTTATTAATACGTACTATGTCTATTAGTTATTATATATTAATATGACAGGAAGCATACGGTAAGTAGATGCAGAAGAAGGTAAGGTTTCATTTTATCGGATAGTTGCCTTAGAGTTAATAGTGTTTGAAACGATTTTAGGACGGATTTTCCTTACGGCGTGAGTTTCCACTGCGTTAAAAGGCAATAAGAGACAAAAAGTGCAGACAGTTTCGTGACGTAAAGGTGACCTTGTTGAATTAGCTGATAACAAATTACAGGGCGAGCAGAGACTGCTATTATTTGGGGGATCAATGCCGGCTGCAAGGTTTAACTTGTGAGGAATTTAATACAAAGAGAGGCAGATTTGCATTTCCATATTCACGAAACCACAGCCATTAGTTAAAAGGAGTTTAACTCAAGTGTTGTGCATATTTTGAAGGTTCAAAGTAATTGCAAGGCATTTTTTTCCTCTCTAATGGAACCAGTATATACCAAAAGGCATAAAAATAACCAAAAACATTGTGACACCGGATTTATTGACTGCTAAGATTAAGTTTAAAACATTTATAGAATATTCTTAATATTCCACAGTGCATGTTATTGTCATGGTGTCCGACATTTTAATCAGGTATTTGTTATTCGATTGTACCATACCAGAATCGACCGTGCCTTCAACTTTTATTGTTATGTTGGCCTTGACACAATGATACAGGGTGTGTATGTTATAACCTTTAAAAAGTAGACTTCCATAGACGAGAAGACAAATTGAATTAGAAGCTTATTTATTGTATTAACATTAATTATAAAATAAACGGAATAGCCCTATTTCATTTACGGGAATCGATAGTTTCGCTTATAGCTACGAGGGAACGTGCGCAGACGCCGAAGTATTGATTGCTGCATGCGGACCTTTTAATTAGTGATTAGCAGTGTACTTATGAACTGGTGCGTTTTTGATTGGATAGCAGTATCACTATAAACTAGTGCACATTTGATTAGTTGATAGCAGCATGGAGAGCAGTATAATGAGGCCGTTAAAATGGCATATAGTCTCTGCAATGTCGCATCTGCTTGATGTTGGGTTTATTGATAAAATGTGAACTTTCATACGCTACAGCGTCCAAACCGTGTATTTCCAGACAGGGGTTCCTCTTTGAAAACCGACCAGTTTGCCATGCCGCACAACATACTAAGCGTTTTGGGTGCTTTTGGGGCCGCCTGTTTATTAGAGAAGGATTTTACTGTACCGAATATCGGCAGTCCGTAGGTCCTAAAGATCGCATCTAGGACATCACTTTCTTGGCCGCAGCCGGAAGCGGATTTGCCGCTTAGTGTGTCAGCGATCCACGGCAACTTAAAGCTTCTAATTGTTATTACAGAAAGAAGGGTGACTTAAGTAATTTACGCCAACATTTTAATAATAGGCATTTATTCCTAGTCAAAATTGTAGAGCCCATAACTTGAAGGAATTGAAGCATGGAAAGTGTGACCTAGAGGGAAGATGACTATGCATTGTGGTTTGTTTTGTTCTTTACCAAGTGTTGAGATGGAACACCTTTTGACGAGGAACTGCCGTGCGCATGGGGGTGCAACAGCACGCGCGCCCCCTCTCGTCCCCGAGATCGCGTGTTACGATAATTTCGAGAAAACGACACGACCTCGCAGAGCGAGTGATCGATACAGTCGAGGAGCCAAGTTCGCCTTGAAAACACTGTAGCCCCCAAATCTGGGTCACTTAACCATGTGTTGATACCTTGGGGTTAACTGAAAACATGTGAAGCAACACCTTCCTTCCTGCAAGAGGAAGTCAGTCACGCACCGTGCTTCATTCTTCTTCAGCCGTCCACAAGGACAGCTAGCCTTGACTGTCTCACCTATGTTACATTCAACACATTTGATGCACCTTTCGTAAACCAATATTGTTACACAACTTATGTACGTTTATAAGTCCTTTAAAATGGCTATTTGTGAATACACGAGGACAATTGGTAATGTAAAGAGCGATGTTCCATTCATATCAAAACATCATGCGTAGTTGAAAAACGAGTGTTTTAATTATTTACATCCTTCTCTATTTTTCTACATACTCTTCTTCGAATGGCGCTACAACCGCTTGTGGGCATTGATCTCCTCCAGCAGGTGTCTCCATCTTCTCTTTCTCCAGCTCTCCTTCTTCATCCTTGTATTCCCAGTATCTGTTGAACATCTCTCTGTATGGCATCCTCCCATCTCATTCTCGGTCTTCCTACTGCTCACGTGTTATAAAATCTGCCGTTAAAAAGTATTTTTGGTATTCTTTCTTTTTCATCTGCCCATATCAGTCTCTTGATTTTAATATCTTGGACATTATTTATATAGTTATACAAGCTGTACCGTTCATTCCATCTTATGCGCCAGCGCCCTTCTTCCTATATTGGTCCATATATTCTTCTAAGGATCTTTCTTTCGAAATTTTGTAGAGCATCTTTCAAGTTCTGTGTCAACGTCCATGTTTCACTTCCATAACACAGTCCTGGCTTTATCAGTGTTTTATATAACTTGTGTTATTTCTATGAAATAGTTTAGACCTAAATATCGTATGGAGTGAATAGTAAACTTTATTGGCCATAAAATTCTTATATTTATTTCTTCCGTTCCATCATTATCTTCCTGCATAGTTTCCATATTTGTTTAAATATTTGTCATAATATTTTACAATCTTTTGCATGACGCCTGTGAGGATAGCCAATAGTTGGGTAACCAGTGAAAATTTTCAATCACCAATCTTCAAGAATATTGACCAGTTCTTCTGACAGTCGGCCTGATCGTGGTTCATTATGGACATTTTCCCTTTTGGCCTTGAAATTTCTCACCTACTAATGCACTTTGTTGTCACTCATCGCATTGGGTCATACACTTCACTCATCTGTCGATGAATGTCTGCTGCTGAAACGTTCCTTGCTGTCAAAAACCAAATCACAAACCGTATTTCACAATCGGCGTGTCAATCGATTGTTTTAAGCATTTTGAACCGACATTGCGAACAGTACAATGCAACACTACCAGTGCAAATGGCGGTTATGCGCAAAAGGCATGACAGGAGTTGGCGTGCAAGCCGTTTTCAATGTGCGCACTAAATTCGATGAGCTACTACGGCGATTTGGATCTTACTTTACGAATAATAGATTTACCAATGTATTATTGCGTTAGAATACCTTGTGCTATTCATTTCTCATTTCAAGTATTTTATGTTCTGGCAACTACGAATTAAAATTTAAATATTTAACTATTTAAGAGTAGGTAATATTTTATCTGCTTGAAAAATCTGGTTACAGGCATTTTCCTTAAGATTTTTTCTTTTCATTTTAATACGTTAGTTAGACCTTTATATGTTTGTTTTTATTATCTTCTATTTTTTTCTCTGCTTACAATAAGTAGAGGACGTATTATATTCATCCTGAAAATTCTGTACCGTGATTTCAACAAAAGTGCATGTTTTGAGGCTTCCTGAATCGAAAAAAAGAGGAAAAATGTTTAGAATAACGTCTGGTGTGAAAAAGCATATTTTGTTTAACGACGTGATCAATTCCCAGAATCATATCGGCGCCACCTGAATTTCATGCCGCAGCTGTTTTGCATGCCCGTAAATCTCCTGAGATGGACTACCATCGTCTGGGTGGGGTTTGAAGCCTAGACCTTGGGATCTGTAGACCAGCGCCTAAATTGAGCCACCCAGACCGGCTCTGTGTGTGTGTGTGTGTGTGTGTGTGTGTGTGTGTGTGTGTGTCAGAGAGAGAGAGAGCAACATAACTCAAAAACTAAAAGTCGGTTAAACACAAAACTCAGTATTTAACACCTTCGAGCTTGCAAGAATGCGACATCAAAATTTTCGAGAAGATCCTCCACACAAAACTACCCTTTAGATGGAATATATTTAAAAAAAAAAATTGATTTTCCCAAAAGTCACTTAATGATTTTGATTAAAATACCATATGTTCAGGATTTTTTCACGATAAATGAAATTATACTCAATTACTTTTACATAACTGGTAAACCACAAGCGATAAACAACATTTTAGTACACAAAACATAGCATAGTATCGTTATTGGTTTGAAGAGAATGAGATTTCTAACGCACTGCATAGCGATCAGCTCTTGAAAGTTTAATTATTTCGTTAAGAGTGACATGAAGTAAAAGAAATAGTTATTAATACTTCACAGAATATAAACAGTTGTAACGTTAAAGTAAGGCGGAAGGCAATTATTCACAACGAAAAATAGTAGCATTTGCAGTAACAAGTTCGATCGCCAATATTAGACCACAACTAAAGGCATTTGGTAACTAAAGTGTAATGTTGGTAATGGTGTTGCTTTAACTAAATGCTTTTGGTAGCTTAGAAAAAGATTAATATTCAGAAATAATGACATATTGGATGGAAAATGAGCGTAACAGTTTTAGCGTTAAATTAACATGATCATGCACAACGAAAAATAACCTTTGTAGTAACGAAGCTCGTACTAATTTAGGTTCATCCATCGTTTTCCTTCACAGTTAGTTCGTACTAAATCAAGTCTTGCATTTATAGAGGCGACAGAAGTATTCAAATATCAACATTATGCTTATAAAAGAGGACATTTAACTATTAAAATATACACATTAAAATAATGAAATCTGTTCTATGTTTTGAGTAGACCTTTATTTCAATTTTAATGTTACGTGCATTTGCTTTAATTAAATATAAACAGATTCTCTTAGTGAAAACTGAAAAATGTTCTCACAACAGTTGAACAGAAGTATTCAAATAAACAAAACAAAGCATCATAGTGCTTGGTTATCATGCCTTTTTTATGAATAACGACTGCCAAACTCTCTCGCATGTATGTGCATGCTGGCTAGTTAAATCGAAATAATTTTTATTACGTTCCTGCAGAATAATATGTGATGTGGTGTTTCCTGATCTCCCGATTATTGTCAGATGTTCTCAATCAGGTTCAAACTGGGTGACTGAGGTGGTGTTTTGAGTGTATGTGATGTGTTGTAAATGACCTATAACCTAGCAACTTCTGAGGTGCTCTTAGGATCGCTGTCTTGTTGGAAACAATAATTTCCAAGTTTCAATAGCGCTTCTCTGCAGATGTTATAGTTATACTTGTTGATGTTGCTAGTTCACAAACACCACTCAACCCCATACCATTACGCTGCCATCCCCATGGTTGACTGTAGTTTAGGATCCCACTCAGCATGCTTCCCCCTCCACACCTTTAATCGGTCATCAGCTTACATCAGTATACATTGAACTTGCTTTCATCTGTTCATAACACGTGGTTTTAGAACTCATTACCATTCGTTACATAACAATTAACAAATACTAAACGCTTTTTCTTGTTTGCTTTACTTACACACGGTTTTCTTCTTGGTGCTCTTGTACCCAGTAAGATTCAGAACCCTACGTGCTGTTCTTTCATGAACCACCTTCCCAAGATATTCTTCCAGATGTTCTCCAGTTCCTCTTACTGTTATTAAGTGCTTTTGCACCATCATTTTCAGCACATGTCCTTTATCTCTAGAAGTAAGTTTTGATGGAGCCCTTCTTTTAGGCTGATTGAAAATGGTATTACTACATCGTTGGATGACACACCACACAGTGGATGGACTATATGCAGTTTCTCCAATTTATTTACATGTGTATGTGAGATTAATTTTCTTTCTTCTAGAGTTCTGTTTTCCTTTCCGCCCCTGTAGTCACATAGCTGATACTCACTGTGTACTATATGACAACAGATACAAGTGAGCAGTTCTGAAGGTACAAACAAACATTTTCATCGTTTAGTGTGTTTTATTGTTGTATCATAGAACGCGTTTGAATACTTGTTTCATAAGGAAGCGTAGGTAACGTTTTTAAGAGAAATCACATTTTGAATAATACGTTCGTGAACTGTGTATGTGTTTGAAAAATACGATGACACTTAGTGTAGTAAGGAAACAACAAATAATTTCGCCTCCTGTGTCGACTAATTCAACATTTAAGGTTTCATATCCATAGCTTTGAATACTTCTGTCCGCCTCTGTATATACACTTACTCCACACTACTTATTAAGATTTATTTGTATATCTATATTCTAGGAATATTCATCAAAACTCTGGTTTCTATTTCCTTCAGATTAATAGTTTCCGAAATGGAACATATTCTCTAGGTAAAAGGAAGGAGACTTAATGCTCATGTAAGATTGTAGGGCCGTATGTTTACGTGATGCATGCATGGACTGATTGTCTTTGCTCTTGATTTTCAAAAATGTGTTGTTATACTAATAGCAATCCAAATTTAAAATATATTATGGTTTTTACGTTTTATACCTTCTCTTGATTTCTCTATCGGTTACAAATTTGAGGTAATGAAATTAGAAAGTCTTTTTCGTCTGTTTCGTAAAGTTATGTTTAAAAAGACATACTGGGACCACCACTAGAGCTGGGTTTTCTATGTAATTACATTTTTTTTCCTTCTCGTACTTAGATGCTGGAAAAAGTGATATGTTTACAAGCCATTATGTTGGGGTTAATATAACTGAATTTCATTTTACATATTTTTACATATTTGTGAGAATATTGCATATTGTTAGTGATATAACATAAAATTTCATATTTTAGCATTTTCCTATTTATATATATATATGACCACCTCGAAACGATGTCTGACCTGTTAAGAGCTGGACTTTACAAATTCAACTATTACGAGATTTTTCAATGATGGGTTAAAAGTTTTGTGGACAACTGATGTGCAAGACGAGAAGGTGTTAGTAATGTATTCAGATACTGCAGCATATATACACACTTAAAGCTGCACCTGCCCTGAAAGTGTTTTATCCCAATACTAAAGCAAAGTTTCCGTAAGTGAATAGAATAATTTCAGCAACAAAATAGATTTCCTAAAATCTCCACGAGTGCTCTCTTACAAGTAGCAATTACCAGGGATACGACTGCCTCCGGAACCACTATTATCGAGGTGGGAAACATGGATAGAAGCAGTGAACATCTAGATGATATAAAGACTGTTGCCTACATCAGGAGCAACTTCGGCTGGCTTCCAGAAAGCATTCTACTTAAGAAACGTCAGGACTGCCTATGTGAGATTATATTTCCATCATAGAAATTGCTATTGAAAAACTAGGTGCTGTGCATGGAGAAACTGTATAAATGTATTAAGTAAATTGCAAAATATCTTCAAGAGAAATCAACATGCCAAATTCTAAATGGAGACGATGTTGATCCACCCAAAGACATTTCTCCAGGACAATTTTTTTTCTTAAAATTTGCCCTGGTTACATCACGTGACATGGTAAGATTTTTCTGTGACAAACACCTTTCACTAACACCAGAAAATATTGAAAAATACATATTATTGTTCATTATCCTATAAAACAATTTATAAATATAATTTCAGTGTTGCAACTAAGAAAATGATACGTTGAATTAAATATTTGATATTATATATTTTCCCCCGTTCCCCGTTCTTCATATCTCACTACATATTTACCGCTGTTCGGTACATATTTATACACATATTTTGCTAAATGATACTGCACAAAAACCCAGCTCTACATATCATACACAGCGTTAAGCTGTTGTTAAGCGGTACGTGAGTTCTAGTCAAGTTACACTAAAGTTAAACTGAAGGTTAGCATTTATAAAACATAAGAAAATTAACTGCAGGTTAAACCTGACCGGGAGTTTTAACCTCATTTATAGGCAATACCGGGCCTAAATTCGGTATAGTGATCGCTTAGAAAGCATCTGCACCGCAAAAGTTACTCAACCCTTCCCTAGTTCATTGTTTAATAATTTCTAAAGAACGTAAGAGGTAAATGGAATTAATCAATCCGTCATTGGAATTAACCACGCAACGTCGGGCA